>CM075195.1:28713898-29166398 GCA_037577475.1 Chaunax sp. Z400
GATGTGTGGAAGCATACACACCCCGTGGGTCTCATTGTTGATTTTTTAAAAATCCCCTTACTGTTGTTGCTCTTTTGCACAGTCTCACAATTCATTGATGTCTTTTTGAGACTCACTTCCATTGATAAACTGTCCAAACCATCCAAATTAGATATGATTAGTTTCCCAAACAAGGTTTAAGGTTTAATTAATTACTAACATGTGTGCAATTACATTTACACTCGTTCAGTTAGGATTCAGGCTCTCTGCTGCCACCTAGCATGTACAGCTATCAAGTGCAGCAAACACAGCCCCCACATAGCCCCCCTCTTTTGCTGCCATGGCACCATTGCTGTGCTGCAGCAGCAAGGCGACAAATGAATGTAGTGACATCTGGAGCTTCCTGATAAAAAAAAGACATTTGCTGATGGCTCTCTTAAAAATGCTCTAAGTCTTCACATCAAAAGTTACTGGACATCAGTGATTAAGTTTCCCACTTCTTCTACAGGCTGGTTATTGAGTATGACTGGGAGGTGTTACTGGTTCCTCTGGTTTGGTTTCTAATGAAGGTTCTTTTGTAACTATATAAACACAGGTTGCTAAACTTCAAGGGTTCTTTAGGGGGCATTACAAAAACTTTCTGACATTTTGTCTGTGCAGGTAGCCCATTCTCAGTGCCAGTCAGTGACATAGTGGACAGTACCAAGGTGAAGTGCCAGGGTCCAGGCCTGGGAAACAATGTCAGGGCCAACATTCCACAGGCATTCACAGTAGACGCCTCCAAAGCTGGTGTGGCCCCACTGCAGGTCCGTGTGCAAGGACCCAAAGGTAAGTGTGTGTTCTAGCATTTCTAATGCATCTTTATTAATGATTAAAGCTCCCGCAGTCATGAAAGTTTAGCTCACAATTAATTTCAATTGACAATTTTACTGTTTTCTTCTGTTCATTTTACCCCAGCATTATAGTACAAATCTAATTACAGTTAATACAGTCATTTAAAGTGTGTGTCTGTGTGTGTGTCTGTGTGTGTGTGTGTCTGTGTGTTTAGGTGTGGTGGAGCCTGTGGAAGTGGTAGATAACAATGATCAGACTCACACAGTCAACTATGTTCCCACCAGAGAGGGGCCCTATTCCATTAATGTATTGTATGCTGATGAGGAGATCCCCCGCAGGTGACACAGACATGCACAGCAACATTTTCTAACATCTGAATCCTCTTCACCTTCTGTTTGTGTTTATGAGGTCTCCTCTCTCACCCTCTGTCAGCCCCTACAAGGTGAAGGTGCTCCCCACCCATGATGCCAGTAAGGTGCGTGCCAGTGGACCCGGTCTCAACACCACTGGGGTGCCTGCCTCTCTGCCCGTTGAGTTTACCATTGATGCCAAAGATGCAGGCGAGGGACTGCTGGCAGTGCAGATTACTGTGAGTGTTCACATGTGCACATTCACTTCATACATATGAAAACTAATTGCTTTGAATAATGGAGCGTTCCAGTTGAACTGGGAAGTAGGAATTTCTGAGTTCCCAGTCAGAAATTTCAACTGGAACGCTCCCCGAGATCGGATGTCCGACTCGGAGGGTCGGAGGAACCGCATTACCCCCAACCTCATAATCCAAGATGGCTACTCTGTGGCGGCTGCAGTTTATGAGCACTTCTGACTCGTTGGTGTCTCATTAAATCAGTCGTACACATAGTATTGTCCAACTTATACCCGAGGATATGCTGCTGTGGTGTTTGGTTGGGCTACTTCTGCGTAAACCGCTGTTATCAACTGGTACTGCAAACAATGGATATTTTGTCCAGAAGTTGTTTATATTCCGAAAGGGCTTTTCCGACTTGTTCAACTGGAATGCGGTCAACTCGGGTGTGACATCATTCCCAGCTCTGACTTCCGACATAACTGGAACTCACCATAATTGTTTTCAAAACACTGGTAACTTCACCCTCACAGGACCCAGAAGGAAAGCCTAAGAAGGCCAACATCCGTGACAACCATGACGGGACCTACCTTGTGTCCTATGTGCCGGACATGACTGGCAGATACACCATCCTCATTAAGTATGGAGGGGATGAGATTCCATACTCACCCTACCGTATCAGGGCCCTGCCCACCGGAGATGCCAGCAAGTGCACCGTCACAGGTACGTAAAGTGTGTACATACTGTACACACACACACTTACAAATCTTTCTCACACGTCTAGCTTTAATTACATGTACACATTTTGACTTTTATATGTTAGTTTGACTCATAATTTAATATATTGTTGGTGTATTTCTGTTCTGCTCTCTATATACCATAGGTAGTAATAGTAATCATCATTCTGCGTGATGATGGGTTCTAATGCCCAGTTTTCACCTATTGTTAGCTCAGCTCAGGATCTGGTTCCTATTTTGTAATAGAAAACACAAATGGGCTGCTCAAAACAAGACATCTTTAAACCACACAGTGTTGTGTAATTCATATAATTTCAGATTTTCACCTATTTTTGTGTTAAAAGGAAGTGTTTGACATATTAGGAAGTCTACTAACTCACTTGTTTAAAAATAAAAGACCAAAGAATGGATCCTTGAGGAACACCACAACTGCAATGTACAACTGAAGAACAGGTACAAAGAGAGAATAGAGAATAGAGTGATCAGCCATGTCCAAAGGAACCGCTGGACTGAACAGTCACCTCTATCTGCTGTTGAAAGTAGGTCATATGAAACCTTTACAAGGGCCGTCTCTGTGCTGCAATGAGATAAAAACGATCATTTTACATTGCTTTATAGTTATTGTGGAAACGAGGCTCCAGGATTGTTTCCCTTTTTTCATTTGCAGTTAAATGAGTGCATGTTTGAAACAATGGTGAGATGAGACTGAAGCTCAATTGTCAGTATTAGTGGGACAGTTCTGAGGAAGTAGACATCAAGGAATTGTTCTGGCTCATAGTGGATGAGTGACACAGAGTAATATGTTTACGGGTAGTTGGATGTATATTATAACATAGAGGTTAACGTTGTCTATGTAGACGACTCCATGTTGGCTTGATGAGAGCCAACTGTGCAGGGACAGTAGCCAACAGAAGCCCCCACTACCACAGCCACAGGAGGACAGGGTTAGGGTCATGACCAGCCCTACTCTGATTGGTCAGTACTTATTACCTCATTGGTGGGGTTGATTAGGTTTAGGTGTAAATAGGCTTGAAGAATGGGACTAATTTTGGGTTAGGGTAAGGATACAGGGTAACCAATCATGAGCACTGTAGGGGCTGGTCACACCTTTACTATCTGAAGGAGAAAATGTTGTCCAAGCAGGGGATGGAGCT
This sequence comes from Chaunax sp. Z400, assembly GCA_037577475.1. Taxonomy (NCBI): domain Eukaryota; kingdom Metazoa; phylum Chordata; class Actinopteri; order Lophiiformes; family Chaunacidae; genus Chaunax; species Chaunax sp. Z400. The sequence goes on from CM075195.1 coordinate 28,717,189, forward strand.
CGGTGCATAGATTTGACTTTTGGAAAAACAAGAATAAGCATATATCCTAAAATGTCAAACTATTCCTTTAATATATACAGATTTATATTCTGCTTTGTTTTTCTTTTAGAAAACATGAAAACGTTTGTTTTAGCAGGAATTGTAATTAATAATTTTTAATTGTATTCACAAGCTGTGATGACGGTTACAGTAATCATCACATATAATCTCCCATTATAACTCGGCTCGATTTATTTATAGTAAGTTTTCCATTTTAAAATAAAAAAGTAGAGACTCAAAATATCAGGTCAATGTATCAAAATATCAGCTTTAAGATTTACGTCTCTCAGCATACCTGCTCCTCGTTTCTAATTTTTCATGCATTATGTCGTGTTCCTCACGCTGTGCTCCTCAATTACACCCCCCCTGAACAAGCCCCCGCTGTACCCGCTTCACACTCCACCGTCACCATTTGTTTTCAACCAAGTGTTTGGAGCACAGTTATTGCCTCCCACCACCCCCACCCCTACCTGACTGTCTTTTATTTGTCACTTTTTTTTTTCTTGCTCCTGTGCTTCTCACCGTTCCTATTATCAGTTTCAATCGGCGGTCACGGTTTAGGTAAGCCTACTGAACAACTTCAGAATGTTGAGGAACTACTCTAACTTTCCTTTCTTTCTGTTAGCATGGGTAATTTTCTCCTCTTATAGTTCTCTAGTACGTTTTCCCTCCCATCTCATTTTCACTTCCTGTTTCATAACTGTTTGTCTGTTTCCCTCTGAATAATGGACTAACAGAATAGGTAGGATGGCATGGTGGAAATGGCTAATGTAGCTTTCAGTTTTATATGGTATTCATTAGTAACAACATTCTGTAGATGGAATAGCATGGCTGGATCTCAAACTTTAACTGGTCTCATGGTTACAGAATGTGCATGCTGTGTGTGTGGGTGTGTGTGGGTGTGTCTGTGTGTGGGTGTGTCTGTGTGTGTGGGTGTGTCTGTGTGTGTGGGTGTGTCTGTCTGTGTGGGTGTGTCTGTCTGTGTGTGTGTGTGTGTCTGTGTGTGTCTGTCTGTGTGTCTGTGTGTGGGTGTGTCTGTGTGTGGGTGTATGTGTGTGGGTGTGTCTGTGTGGGTGTGTCTGTCTGTGTGTGTCTGTCTGTGTGTGTCTGTGTGTGTCTGTCTGTGTGTGTCTGTGTGTCTGTCTGTAAGGACGTGTGTCTCTGTAAGATGACAATAATAAATGAGAGGTAACCACTGTTACTTTTTTCCAAATTTTTAAGGCGCTGGCATTGGCCCAACAATCCAGATTGGTGAACAGACAGTCGTCACAGTGGATGCAAAGGCTGCTGGGAAAGGCAAAGTGACATGCAGTGTGTGCACGCCTGAGGGGGCAGAGCTAGATGTGGACGTTGTTGAAAATGAGGACGGCACTTTTGACATTTTCTACACTGCGCCGCAGCCTGGCGAGTATGTCATCTGCGTTCGTTTTGGAGGGGAGCACATCCCTAACAGTCCCTTCCAGGTCACGGTGAGTGATGTGCATTTGAACCTTTATTAATACATTGGAGCATACAAAATGAAAAGAACAGCCTGTTAAGAATGGTCTTGAAGATACAATTCTAATAATAATGGAAGTGTGCTTATTGTTAGGTGATTGAAGATGATTCAATGAGACTACTAAAGGCAAGAACAAAGGCACTTTATCACATAGAATATAGTGGTTAATGTTATAATTATCACCAGTAATGCAGAGTGAAATGTGGAGTAGGGGCCTCAGAATGGAGGCAACAATCAGGTATCCTTGTGTAGACGTTGGTACCAATAATCACAGTGGAGGGTCACAAAAAGGTGCAGCATTTTATTTGTCCGTCATCAGAATATGCAGCATTTTTCCGAGCACCAATGAAGCAGAATATCACTGTGGAAACAACAAAATGAGCAAAATGGGCAAGCTTCCTGCTGGACGAGACTGATCACCTTAGTGGCCTTCCTACGTTCCTCGACAGTCACGGCTTGAACCTTGATCTCTTAATCCTTGCAACCACCTTTACAAGTGTTGGCCAACTGGAAAAGTGGCTCAGACGGCTGAAAACGTTGCTTTGGTCACTGATGTCCGTTGTGAATGCTTCAATTGATTTAACTTCTGGATGACCAAGTAACAGCTTGGATGAAGAGGTTGGCGATGATTCGAATAAAATCTTTGGCCCTGACAACCAACTAGTTGAAGAGATGTCTGCTGGACAAAGACCTCAAGAAGTCTGGTCAGCTGGATTTTGTTTCGTCTCATCGCAATACCACTGTCTCAGCTGAACAGGATTTGCAACAAAACACATGGAACCATCATGCCTCATTGTTAATATAGGCCAGAACTACTTGAGAATCAGTCCAGAAGAACTCCTTTTCAATCTGCATGTCAAGCTTGGTTTTCATCTCATCTCATCATTCTCATCCTAGCTTAGGTGACGTCAGCTGAGAGCTCCAGTCTGATCTTTATAGGTGCGACTCTCTCTTTGGCTATAACGAGGCTTCAATGGCTTACCTCGTATCTGAGGTAAGAACATGCATCAGAGAAGTGGTGCAGCTCCACCATAACAACATTCCTGAAATCTGGAGGATGGTAGCAGCTGGATTTCCTTCAGTGTTTTCAGGCCATTTTCCTCTCCTCCCACCGTGGACATAAGTTCTCAGGAAGTAGATCATGCCAACTGATGTCCTGGCAACACAGCCGCTACAGGATGCATTTGCCACGCAGGATGAAGGGAACCACAAAGCAGAGTGGGTCATAAAGGGAAGCGACAACTGACAGGATACTACGTCGGGTTGGGGGTCGGTCTTTTGTGACAATGTTTGAAACTGAAGGTGTCATTTTTGATCGATACACTATGACCTACAATGGCACAGGCATGCAGCCAGCGTAAGACAAAGTAAGTTCACTAACAGTTTAAAACTGTCTTGTGTGTTAACCTTAGAGCATAACAAAAATTAAATGATATATGAAGTTAACTTACGTCTGACATGAGGGCTGCGGTGTGGTGGCAGAAATGCTTTCGTCTAGGGTTTAAGATGAATAAAATAAAGAGTCAGAACGAGGAAAAATTGTCTTTTGTGAGTTTTATCAAATGAGCTCAAACAAAAAGTATTTCTGCAGAAAGGTCAAATGTACAGACAGAGACTCGTCACAAGTGACAAAGAGAAACGAAATCAGCAGTGTTTTCTTCACCGTTGCACCCCCACATAGCCTTGATATGCAGCTTACAGATAACAAGCAGACATCCCATAGTGTGAGGCAGAATACTTTGCCTTTGTCAAAGTTAGATGATAAGGGTACATATGATGTAGAGGTTATAAATTTCCATCACATATGGCGTGATATCAGGAGAGTGAGCGGTTGAATTGAATATACATGTTGCATGGCAAACATATCTGAACCCCAGCAACAGCATCAAGGAATAAACAAGAGGTCATTTTCAATCCTTTTCCTTGAATGGTTTTTATTTTCTTTAAAGTACTCATCCAGTCAAAACTGTTTCACTGTTGAATGTTTGAGCTTAAGTGTATAGAACGATGTATGAACAGAGTCTGATTCAAGTTCATTGATGGAGATGTAAAGTTTCTATTAGGTCATTGTAGATCTGATTTCAGGAGGTGGGCCTACTAGCATGATATGGAATATAGATCATTCTTAAAATTATACAATGTATAATAAAATTTAATGTTAAGTTGGTATGTAATTGAAAACAGCACAAAGACAACATTTCAATTGTTGAAACAGAAAAATGTAAATGTTTTTGAAAATGATATCCTCATTTAGAATTTGATGTCAGCAACACGTTTCCATAAAGTTGGACAGCATTAATGGTGCCTTCACCATGTGCAGGTTACCCATGCCATGTGCACTAATGCCCCCCCATACCATCACGGATGCTGGCTTTTGAACTGTGAGCTGATAACAAGCCGATGGTCCCTCTCCTCTTTAGCCCTGAGGATGCAGCGTCTGTGATTTCTAAAAAGAATTTCGAATGTTGACTCTTCAGACCACAGGACAGTTTTCCACTCCATCTTAAATGAGCTGAGGCCCAGTGAAGGCGGGGCGTTTCCGGATCTGGTTTATATACGGTTTCCTCTTTGTGTCCACTACAGAATCCTGTCTGTTTTTAATGTAGTGATGTCCACTACAGAATCCTGTCTGTTTTTAATGCAGTGATGTCCACTACAGAATCCTGTCTGTTTTTAATACAGCGATGTCCACTACAGAATCCTGTCTGTTTATAATGCAGTGATGTCCACTACAGAATCCTGTCTGTTTTTAATGCAGCCATGTCCACTACAGAATCCTGTCTGTTTTTAATACAGTGATGTCCACTACAGAATCCTGTCTGTTTTTAATACAGCGATGTCCACTACAGAATCCTGTCTGTTTATAATGCAGTGATGTCCACTACAGAATCCTGTCTGTTTTTAATGCAGTGATGTCCACTACAGAATCCTGTCTGTTTTTAATGCAGTGATGTTACTACAGAATCCTGTCTGTTTTTAATGCAGTGATGTCCACTACAGAATCCTGTCTGTTTTTAATGCAGTGATGTCCACTACAGAATCCTGTCTGTTTTTAATACAGTGATGTCCACTACAGAATCCTGTCTGTTTTTAATAGTGATGTCCTCTACAGAATCCTGTCTGTTTTTAATACAGTGATGTCCACTACAGAATCCTGTCTGTTTTTAATGTAGTGATGTCCACTACAGAATCCTGTCTGTTTTTAATGCAGTGATGTCCACTACAGAATCCTGTCTGTTTTTAATACAGTGATGTCCACTACAGAATCCTGTCTGTTTTTAATACAGTGATGTCCACTACAGAATCCTGTCTGTTTTTAATGCAGTGATGTCCACTACAGAATCCTGTCTGTTTTTAATGTAGTGATGTCCACTACAGAATCCTGTCTGTTTTTAATGTAGTGATGTCCACTACAGAGTCCTGTCTGTTTTTAATACAGTGATGTCCACTACAGAGTCCTGTCTGTTTTTAATGCAGTGATGTCCACTACAGAATCCTGTCTGTTTATAATACAGTGATGTCCACTACAGAATCCTGTCTGTTTTTAATGTAGTGATGTCACTACAGAATCCTGTCTGTTTTTAATGCAGTGATGTCCACTACAGAATCCTGTCTGTTTATAATACAGTGATGTCCACTACAGAATCCTGTCTGTTTTTAATACAGTGATGTCCACTACAGAATCCTGTCTGTTTTTAATACAGTGATGTCCACTACAGAATCCTGTCTGTTTTTAATACAGTGATGTCACTACAGAATCCTGTCTGTTTTTCATGCAGTGACGTCCACTACAGAATCCTGTCTGTTTTTAATGCAGTGATGTCCACTACAGAATCCTGTCTGTTTTTAATACAGTGATGTCACTACAGAATCCTGTCTGTTTTTAATGCAGTGATGTCCACTACAGAATCCTGTCTGTTTTTAATGCAGTGATGTCCACTACAGAATCCTGTCTGTTTTTAATGTAGTGATGTCCACTACAGAATCCTGTCTGTTTTTAATGTAGTGATGTCCACTACAGAATCCTGTCTGTTTTTAATACAGTGATGTCCACTACAGAATCCTGTCTGTTTTTAATGTAGTGATGTCCACTACAGAATCCTGTCTGTTTTTAATACAGTGATGTCACTACAGAATCCTGTCTGTTTTTAATGCAGTGATGTCCACTACAGAATCCTGTCTGTTTTTAATGCAGTGATGTCCACTACAGAATCCTGTCTGTTTTTAATACAGTGATGTCCACTACAGAATCCTGTCTGTTTTTAATGTAGTGATGTCCACTACAGAATCCTGTCTGTTTTTAATGCAGTGATGTCCACTACAGAATCCTGTCTGTTTTTAATACAGTGATGTCCACTACAGAATCCTGTCTGTTTTTAATACAGTGATGTCCACTACAGAATCCTGTCTGTTTTTAATGCAGTGATGTCCACTACAGAATCCTGTCTGTTTATAATACAGTGATGTCCACTACAGAATCCTGTCTGTTTATAATACAGTGATGTCCACTACAGAATCCTGTCTGTTTTTAATGTAGTGATGTCACTACAGAATCCTGTCTGTTTTTAATGCAGTGATGTCCACTACAGAATCCTGTCTGTTTATAATACAGTGATGTCCACTACAGAATCCTGTCTGTTTTTAATACAGTGATGTCACTACAGAATCCTGTCTGTTTTTCATGCAGTGACGTCCACTACAGAATCCTGTCTGTTTTTAATGCAGTGATGTCCACTACAGAATCCTGTCTGTTTTTAATACAGTGATGTCACTACAGAATCCTGTCTGTTTTTAATGCAGTGATGTCCACTACAGAATCCTGTCTGTTTTTAATGCAGTGATGTCCACTACAGAATCCTGTCTGTTTTTAATGCAGTGATGTCCACTACAGAATCCTGTCTGTTTTTAATGCAGTGATGTCCACTACAGAATCCTGTCTGTTTTTAATGTAGTGATGTCCACTACAGAATCCTGTCTGTTTATAATACAGTGATGTCCACTACAGAATCCTGTCTGTTTTTAATACAGTGATGTCCACTACAGAATCCTGTCTGTTTTTAATACAGTGATGTCCACTACAGAATCCTGTCTGTTTTTAATGCAGTGATGTCCACTACAGAATCCTGTCTGTTTATAATGCAGTGATGTCCACTACAGAATCCTGTCTGTTTTTAATGCAGTGATGTCCTCTACAGAATCCTGTCTGTTTTTAATGTAGTGATGTCCACTACAGAATCCTGTCTGTTTTTAATACAGTGGTGTCACTACAGAATCCTGTCTGTTTTTAATACAGTGATGTCCACTACAGAATCCTGTCTGTTTTTAATGCAGTGATGTCCACTACAGAATCCTGTCTGTTTTTAATGCAGTGATGTCCACTACAGAATCCTGTCTGTTTTTAATGCAGCGATGTCCAGTAGATATTGGTTTTCAGCCTCGTCCCTTGCTTCAGAGATTTCTTCAAATTCTCTGAATCTTTTAATGATATTGTTACTGTAGACGATGAAATCCACAAATAATTTATAATTTTACGTTGACAAACATTATTCTTAAATTGTTGCTCTATTTTCCAGTGCAGTCTGTCACAGAGTGGTGAACTCCTCCCCATCTTTACTTCAGACAGACTCAGCCTCTCTGATGCTCTTTTTATACCCAATCATGTTACTAACCTGTTGCCAGTTAATCTCATTAATGTTGATGTTCCACCCGCTGTTTTCTTTTAGCATTTCACTACTTTTCCAGTCTTTAGTTGCCACTGTCCCAACTTTTTTGAAACGTGTTGCTGGCATCAAATTCAAAATGGTCATATAATTTTTTTTTAAACAAAATTTCTCATTTTCAACATTTGATATGTTATCTTTGTGCAATTTTCAATTAAAATATGGGGTTTTAATGTTTTGCAAATCATCACATTCTGTTTCTATTTACATTTTGCACAGCGTCCCAACCTTTTTGGAAACAGTGCTGTATAAATTGTGTAAAAGGTGAAAGCTACTTATGTGTAGGCTATGTTATAACGGCAGGTTACTTTGTCTTAGTAATTGGGTTTGGGTCCAAACCTAACTAAATAATACTGTTATTAAAGGCTGGAGTAATAGCTGAGATGTTGCCATGATTTACTGTAAAGCAGACTGATGTTGGCTGAGGATGCAGTACTTTATCGTGGCCAATCACAGAAGCAGTACAGCGAAAGCCTTCGTTGTGTTTGTGTTTGGTGTGAATGACAAATGCTGGGTAGACCAAACATTGTTTCTCCCTACAGAAGTTTCATGATTGATTCCTGCTGGCATCAGACATTATCTACATCACTCATCACTACTGTTTTACTCCCCTCCAATCCCTTCCATATTTTACCCTCTCCACCCCCTTCCCACCCCCTCAACACCTCCCAACCCTTCAGGCACTGGAAGGAGCTCCATCAGACCAGCTCATGCAGCAGAGCCAAATGCCCCAGTACTACGCTCAACAGCCCTGGGTACCTAAAACCTCTGCGCTCAGCCTCTCATCCCTCCAATGTTTTTTCGACCTCCTCTCTAACCCCCCCTGTCTCTCATGTCATATATGGCCCCCTTTCATTATCCTACATGAGTGTCGCTGCCTTTCATTGCAAGTGTTTCATCTCTGAGGGGCTTTTTCTCTCATTTTATTCTCCACCACCTCTAACAGGATGCCAACATTGCTGCGCAATATAAAAAATGCACATGATGTTTTATACAGGAAATATTTTCCTTTGGGAATTAAATATTTCCCATAGATCATCTGTTCAGCAGTGCTCCATGTCAACACGCTTAGGAGACAAAAGCAGCCATTTTGAGAATCATCAATGTGGGCGTGTCAGCTGTTCCACATTTACAAAATGGCTAACTTCTTTCTTTTCTCTTGACCTCCAAGTGTGTTTGTCCTCATCTCATTCTCTCTTGCAGTTTGTCTCGGTGTCATCATCCTGCCCTTGACCACCATTCTCATCTCCATTCTCATCGTTTTCGTTCCATCTCATGGTCCCATTTTGTCTGTTGGTGTTTGGAAGCTCTGACCTCTCTGTTCTGCACTGTTGATTGCATCTGTGATGGATACTGTTAATGTAAACTCTTCACAGATAGTGTGTCTGACTTCTATCTTCTGTCTCCTAGGCAACAGACAGACCAATGGGAATGAACGGTCTGGACGTGGCAGGACTGAGACCCTTTGACCTGGTCATCCCATTCACCATCCAGAAGGGAGAGATCACAGGTAACATGAACAGGTCTGCTCTATGATGAGCACCGACTGATCAAACCTTAGTCTGTACTTATGAATTCTGTGTTGTGTGTTCTTCGTTGTGTGTTTCTGTCCCCTGCTGAAGGTGAGGTCCGAATGCCGTCGGGCAAGGTGGCCAAGCCTGACATTACAGACAACAAGGATGGCACCGTTACCGTCAAGTATGCTCCGACAGAGGCTGGCCTACATGAGATGGACATCAAATATGATGGCATCCACATCCCTGGTACAACCTCTGTCTGAAGTGTTTGCAGAAATACAAGAGAATTGTCGAACTGCTAAGGTGCATGAAGATAAACATCACAAATCTTCCTCACTCTATTTTCAATCACAGGAAGTCCCTTACAGTTCTATGTGGACTACATCAACAGTGGTAATGTTAGTGCCTATGGGTCTGGCCTCATTCATGGGACTGTTAACAAGCCTGCTGTCTTCACCGTTAACACTAAAGATGCTGGAGAAGGTATGTAGCAGTCATACGACAGTAAACACGCTGTGTAGAAATGTGTTTAATCCATGGAGATGCACAGATGCATTACCTCCAAGTCTAATTAGTCGATGACTGCACCAGTGGTTTTATTCATTTTAAAGGTGTCATTAGAAAGCTATGGACAAGAGAAATTAAACAACAATATAAGAGATTGTGAAGAAACAACAGTGTTGACATTATGTCAAAGGTGTCTATGTATTATTTGCAGATATCTTCACATACATACCACTTTGTACCTCTAGACGCCATCGTCTAATAGATTCAGCTGGGTGTTTCAGCAAGTCTCACAACTTTCACAAGCTGTCTTGACATTTAGTCTAAAAAGTAAACATACCCATTATAAAACACTTAATTCACCTGACAAACTAAAGAAAACTCACCAGAACTGCCTTGATTTGTCTTTCCATCACCTTGTTTAATTGAAATAAATCCACAGTGTAAAACATAAAAATATTCTAGCTCTACATGCCATTGTTGCCTGCATACACTTGTACTTATGCCCTTCACCATTGGGGGGGGGGGTCCAGGGAGGTGCCTAGGGTGGCACTGGCCACCCCTGGAATCTGATTGGCCACCCCAGGTGCCATCCCTATTATTCTAAACTATGAATAACTATATCCAGTCAGAGGCGGGACTTAGAACTATGTGGAGTAAACCCACATTTCAATTAAGGTGCAGACACATGTTTCCCTCTCATCATTAAATCAAACAGAATATTGCTTGTTCTTTGTTCCACTCAGGTGTACAAGAGGAGAGCAACACGCATATCAGGTGTAGCATTTATTCTATGGGAGGTGGCTAAGCTAACATTACCTGCACCAGTCTGGTCCTTAGCTGGTTCTTGTCCCTGGTCTCTAGCTATGCTATTTTTTTTGGCAATCCAAATAGGTCGCGACCCAGACTTCGGGAACCACTGGTCTATTAAAGTAGATGTGTAGTGGGAAACAAAAGTAAATGCTATGCAGGTGTGTCTGTGTGTGCGCGTCTGTGTGTGTGTGTGCGTGTGCGTCTGTGTGTGCGTGTGTGTGCGTGTGTGTGTGTGTGTGTGTGTGTGCGCGTCTGTGTGTGTGTGTGCGCGTCTGTGTGTGTGTGTGCGCGTCTGTGTGCGCGTGTGTGTGTGCGCGTCTGTGTGTGTGTGTGCGCGTCTGTGTGCGCGTCTGTGTGTGTGCGTGTGTGTGTGTGTGTGCGCGTCTGTGTGTGTGTGTGCGCGTCTGTGTGTGTGTGCGCGCGTCTGTGTGTGCGTGCGTGTGTGTGTGTGTGCGTGTGTGTGTGCGCGTCTGTGTGTGCGTGCGTGTGTGTGCGCGTGTGTCTGTGCGCGTCTGTGTGTGTGTGCGTGTGTGTGTGCGCGTCTGTGTGCGTGTGTGTGTGCGCGTCTGTGTGCGTGTGCGCGTCTGTGTGCGCGTCTGTGTGCGCGTACGTGTGTGTGTGCGCGTCTGTGTGTGTGTGCGCGTGTGTGTGTGTGCGCATGTGTGTGTGTGCGCGCGTGTGTGTGTGTGTGCGCGTGTGTGTGTGTGCGCGTGTGTGTGTGTGTGCGCGTCTGTGTGGGTGTGGCTGTGGGTGTTGGGGGGGGGGGTGCGGCGTGTGTGTATGTGTGTGTGTGTGTGCGCATGTGTGTGTGTGTGCGCATCTGTGTGGGTGTGGCTGTGGGTGTTGGGGGGGGTGCGGCGTGTGTGTGCGTGTGTGTGTGCGTCTGTGTGTGTGTGTGTGCGTGTGTGTGTGCGTCTGTGTGTGTGTGTGTGCGTGTGTGTGTGCGTGTGTGTGTGCGTCTGTGTGTGCGTGTGTGTGTGTGTGCGTCTGTGTGTGCGTGTGTGTGTGCGTCTGTGTGTGCGTGTGTGTGTGCGTGTGTGTGTGCGTGTGTGTGTGTGTGTGTGCGTGCGTGTGTGTGTGCGTGCGTGTGTGTGTGTGTGTGTGTGTGGTGTGTGTGTGTGTGGTGTGTGTGGTGTGTGTGGTGTGTGTGGTGTGTGTGTGTGTGCGTGTGTGTGTGTGTGGTGTGTGTGGTGTGTGCGTGTGTGTGCGCTCGAACTTCATGCCTCCCCACTGGGAGGTTCCTGAGTCTCTTTGAGCTGAGCCCTGTTGCTGCAGTGACTCCTCCTTGATCCGAGGTCAAGCTGCAGGCACAATCTCACAATCCAGTCAGCTAGAGGTTGACTAGCTCTGTGGCTAAATGAGCTACTAACGGTAGCTAAAGCTACAACCAAAGAAAACAGTGGCTAACAGTCTAGTGAGCATACTTTTGGAGCCAACTTTGAATTCTGGCTGTATTTTTCAAGTTGCCCCTTTAAACAGGACTTAGTTTTGTAACAAAAGCAAAACAAACACAGTGACATACTGTATATCACACTTAAATGTAACACCACTGCAGGAAGTCCGAGAAAGGGCAAAACAGACGACCATAATCTCACAATATATGCTCTGTTGTTTACTTAGGTGGTCTGTCTCTGGCCATTGAGGGTCCATCCAAGGCAGACATCAGCTGTGTGGACAACCAGGATGGCACCTGCACTGTGTCCTACTTGCCTGTCCTGCCAGGAGACTACAGCATCCTGGTCAAATACAATGACAAACACATCCCAGGGAGCCCCTTCTCTGCTAGGATTACTGGTAACATCATCTGTCCTCAAGTCCTCACTCATCAACTTCTTCCATCATTCAAGGCCAATATATTCCTGAAACCTTTGGATTGACTTGATGTTTTTGTAATAACACTAAAAATAAATCCAATTTGAAAGTAATGCCTGGTCTCTAAAGCTGGGGGAGCAAACACAAATGTAACTAAATATATTATATTGAATTCTTAGTGTACCATGATGTCACAGCAATACACAGTGCTTACTAAGCAGTAATAAAAAGCTCGTCTTGCTTGTGCTTTAGTTGTCAATATAGCAGGAGAAGGTTTTGTCATTTGGGAATTAAGCAACTGAACTCTTTTGTTAGGTCTTCTAGTTTTCAAAAACATTTTAACAGGTGATAAAAAATGCAGTTACACATCAGGGGTATGACAGAGAATCCTCTTATCTTCTCTAAATCCTTTTGTGTTATCCGTGTGAGTCCTAACTGACCCTCTGGCACTGTGTCTTTAGGTGATGACTCCATGAGGATGTCCCATCTAAAGGTGGGCTCCGCTGCAGATATCCCACTTGACATCGGAGAGCTTGATCTCAACCAGCTGACTGCCTCCCTCACTACACCCTCAGGCCGCGAGGAGCCCTGCCTGCTGAAGATGCTGCGAAATGGACATGTTGGTCAGTGTGTATTTGATAGAGGCAAGGTGAAATTGACTGAAGTATACGTTTTATACCAAGCTCAGACCTGGGGCAGCAGATTGGGTCTTGGTCAGGGACCATATGACATGTAGCTTTACCTCCTGAGCCACAGCCGCTGTGACTGTCTGGAATACCCTGCTTAGCCTGCTGACACTGTGACCTGACCCTGAATAAGTAGAAGAAAATTAATTAAAATTTCTATGTTTGATATTAATTACATCAGTACTTTCCAAGCGAGACCACTACATCTGCTTCCACATGAGATCACATGAGAGAGATCATGTTAAGTGGTGCATCGCTTCCTCTGACTTGATCATCTCAATAATAGTATCCTGTAGTGTATGATGCATTATTATGTGTGCATTGTGTTAAAATCATGTAGTGTGTACATGTCATGAATCGGTTAGGATTGTAAAGGTCCTTTAGCCTGACCCCAGTATTAGCTGAAGTCGTATTCTTAATCTTTGTGTTTTAATGTGTGTGTCTGTCACAGGCATCTCATTTGTTCCTAAGGAGATTGGAGAACATCTGGTGAACATTAAGAAGAACGGTCACCATATTCCAAACAGCCCCATTTCTGTTATGATCAACCAATCAGAGATTGGTGATGCCGGCCGTGTGCGTGTGAGTGGCCAGGGTCTGAGCGAGGCCAGGACTTTTGAGCCTGCTGAGTTTGTGATTGATACTCGTGATGCAGGTACACACTTACTTAAAAATATCCATACATGTGGTAATTTGGTACATTTCATTGTGCTCCTCTTGGGTCATATTATTATATTCACTGCTACATGGATGATACTTGATGATGCTTTATATCCCCCTCAGACCTTTGATCAAACAACCTGGCAAATATTTTATCCTAGACATTAAATACTGGAACAGAAATCCTGATCTGGTGGCCTGCTATCATACATGAAGTCCTGTGTCTAAACTCTTAGACCTATCTATTGAGAACTATCTCAAGAATTAGGTCATTTTTATCTCATGCAGACCTTGAAAAAATAAGTCATGCTTTCATTACATCACAGCTAGGTTATTGCAGTGCCCTTCATCGTGGTTCTAGCGCAATTACTCCTTGCCTCTCTTCACTTGTCATTTTTAGAAATGATATTAAGATTTTATCGCCAGCTATATTTCTAACTTACTACCTCTACTTATGAGTGTGCACAAGCTTTTTCAATACCTTTATTGAACTTCTTACCTGAGGATCTCAGACGTGCAACTTCTGTGTTGTCTCTTAAATCTGATAGGAAAACCTATTTTTAAATAATTTTTATATAGTGAAAATTGTATTTTATTTTTTGTTTTATTCCTGTTATATTTTAATCCATTTGCTCTTCTTCTGCATTAGTTTTTCTTTACCTTTTATATTTCTTTACAATTGTTTTTTAATTGCATACTTGAAAAGCACTGTGTAAGTATGATTTGAGAGGTGCTGTGTAAACAAAGAGTAGTAGTAGTAGTACATATTCCTATTCCTTACAGGCTATGGTGGCCTGAGCCTGTCTATTGAGGGGCCCAGTAAAGTAGACATCAACACTGAGGACCAGGAGGATGGCACCTGTAAGGTCACCTATTGCCCCACTGAGCCGGGAAATTATATCATCAACATCAAGTTCGCTGACCAACATGTGCCAGGTGGTTACCTTTAAAATTAGAGAATTTACAGAACAGCAGTGTTGCTCTAAGTTACCTGACTGAATCAACCATTGTGTGTGTGCACAGGAAGTGCATTCACAGTAAAGGTAACAGGCGAGGGAAGGATAAAGGAGAGCATCACCAGGAAGAGGAGAGCACCATCAGTCGCCAACGTTGGCAGCCAGTGCGACCTCAGCCTAAAGATTCCAGGTGACTGTGACAGGAAGTAATGACGTTACAATGCATGTAGTCAATGTAGGAATCAAGCTGTAAATTCTGACACAGTTGGTGTGCTTTAGTAGTTGTCGCTGTTCTTTTGGTGTAGTGCCCTTGTAAAGCCATTATAAATGTACCTAAACCAAGGGGCGGCGCCACATCTCTTTTCTGAGTGGGCTGAAGTAACTTAGGCCGGTCTGTCTCTTCAGAGATCAGCATAGCTGACATGACGGCACAGGTGACGAGTCCATCTGGCCAAATTCACAAGGCTGACATTATGGAGGGAGAGAACAACACCTACTGCATTCGTTTTGTCCCCACTGAGACGGGTGTGCACACCGTATGTGTGAAATACAACGGCATGCATGTGCCCGGCAGTCCCTTCCAGTTCACGGTCGGACCGCTGGGAGAGGGCGGGTCTCATAAGGTCCGTGCTGGAGGGCCGGGCTTGGAGAGAGCAGAGGCTGGAGTACCAGGTTGGTGTGGTGCCTGGATCATTAGTGTGTGCGCTCCAAATGACTCTACAGTGTGCCTTACACTCTTATCCTCTGTGTTGTGTGTAGCTGAGTTTAGTATCTGGACGAGGGAGGCTGGAGCTGGAGGTCTCAGCATTGCTGTGGAGGGGCCGAGCAAAGCGGAGATCGCGTTCGAGGATCGCAAAGACGGTTCCAGTGGAGTGTCCTACATTGTGCAGGAGCCTGGTGAGAGAAGAAAAGGGCACATATTTATGAGAGGATGAGAACTGAGAACATGCTGCAGATTCAAATGTTATACATGTACAGTTATACATGTTATACAGTAAATGGCCTTAATGCTGTTTTTCTATTCTTCTCTTTTGCCACTAATGTTTTTTATTATGAGGACTCTTAAACTGTGTTGTGGAGGCCTGCCACTGTTTCTGTCTGTGTGGCTGTTGTGACTTTATGACTTGAAGTCTTTTGTTCTCTAGGAGACTATGAGGTGTCTATCCGTTTCAACGACGAGCATATCCCTGACAGCCCCTTCATCGTCCCTGTGGCTTCGCCATCAGATGACGCCCGTCGCCTCACTGTTGCCAGTCTTCAGGTGAGGCTCTGGGACACACACACATCCGTGTGCACACACACCAGGCCACAGTGCACTGTCTACAATACAGCAGCAGCAGATCATTGCTTTACTTTGTACTATACTGTATCAGAATGAAGGACTATACTGAACACAATTCAAAGGACTTGCAAGAACTTCTAACTTAGTTGAAGTTTAGTTTTACTAGTTTTACACAAATATTTTCAGCTGATGTTGTTGCCGTTGGTAGCATAGCCAGATGACAATGTCTTCATCACTTTTACAAGTTAAGTGTAATAGTTGTATTAAGTATTCTGCATAGCAGCGTAGTCAATGTTTAGTTTAGATGACAGTTCAGAGGAACAGGCATAGGATCAGCAGCTGCTACTGGATTGTTGGGCAGTGCAATGGCTTCTGGGATACTAGAGGACTGTGTGTGTTTCTCGTGCCTCATTCTAAAGGCTCCCAACAGCCTCCAACCTCTAAAAGTGGTACGGGGCGCTAAAGGGTTAAAGAGGCCTGACATGGGCTGTTATTCTTCTACCTTTGTAAACACTCACACAAGTACACACAATACTGTGGAAGCCCATTAATGACAGATACGAGAAGAAAAACATGACGATTTATGCAGGATTCAAATGATAACACTAAAGGTAAACTGGTAAATGAAATTTAGATGATTATCTCAGTCATCTAGAAGCAGTCAGGTAGTGTTTTCCCACCACTAATACCACTGTCATTAAATCAGACATATCATCAGTGACAAAAAGCAATTATACTACTGTTAAACATTTAAAGAAGAAGTATCAGTACAAAAAGTAGTCAAATTTAAAATTCTAAACATGCTGTCTGTATATTTAAATATTTACATTTTACTTCAAATGGCAAAAAGAAGACTAAATGTGCTTGATTTTATTTTGTTTAACACTCATAACTTATTATCTCCCGACATGAATGAAGTGAAGAGGCATGGAAGCATAACTCAAAACTGTCTTGTATTTTTTCATGAAATTTTCTACACACAACAACCAAGGACTGAATTTGTGCCTTTTGTGATTTAGGCCTTTTTGTTATTTATAATTACAATTTGGATTTAGGCTCATTCTGGTGGTTAGTTTTGTTTCTGGACCAAATCTCAAATACCATTCCTTTTTTGACTGAAGTTGCACCTTTTGTAATTTAGGAACTTATAATTTATTTATTTGTTGTTTTTGTTTCCATGGTTACAAGTTGAACTTAAGCCTCTTTTCTACTGCATAGTACCAGCTCAACTCGTCTCGCCTCCACTCGCCTTTTTTGCGTTTCCACCAGTTAAAAAGTACCTGGTACTACTTTTTTAGTAGCGGTTCCAAGCGAGCCGAGCAGGTACTGTTGTGGTTTACTCCATGGCAGTTTTGCGTGGCCCCTTTTAATTAGTTTTCTACAATATGAAAAATATCCCCTAAGCAGGAATATGAGTATTTATTTGCTTGTATTTTATGATGAGTAACTGTTTTTTCATAATAATCATTGCTTGACTAAGGATAGACTTGCAATTAATTGAGACAACTAGAATTTCTTTCTTCAGTGAAAATCACCCGTTGCAAGGGATCATCAGTATTTCATGTTTGTTTATTTAGAAATTCATGAAGATGTCAAAATATGCCCCAACTCACAATGTTAACTGAACAAAAAAAAATCCTGAATCTGGATCTGCCTCAATTCTAATCAAATCTTTCTTGACCCTCAGCCCATCCCTCCATTTAAACAAACAACACGCGGATGATCACATAACCTCAAAAAATCTGACTGTCTCAAAATGTTGACTGAATGATCATGTTTACTTTTATCCTGTAGTACTTTTCTATTGGGCTTCCATACAACACTAACTTTCACAGATTAACATGAATCTTCTACCCGCATGCCATCTGGTACGAAGACATAAACTAGAAAATATACATATATATACAATATATATATATATATACAATATATATATATATATTTTATTTTTTATTTTATTTTTTTTCACGGATAAACTGTCAAACTTGCACACTGGCTCGTTCTTAAAATATGTACCTTCTTTCTCTGTTCTCTTCAGTTTCTGTCTAACTGTTAGTACAAAATTCCTGCTTTCTCTGCCTTCCCACTGCATAGCCCTCCTCTTTAGCCTTGTTAGCGACCCCCAGGTAAGGTAAATAGTAGTGCAACTTATGCTACATGAGTATGATCAATAGACTGCATTGAGTACCAGTTTGCTGATGTCATGTTCAGCAGGTAGAGGTTGGATAGTTATTCGGTTGGTGTTAAATAATGTTGATGCAGTGTTGAGCGTGTAAGTATGTGTTGTCAAGCAGGAGTCGGGTTTGAAAGTGAACCAGCCAGCATCATTTGCTGTCAGCCTGAATGGGGCAAAAGGTGTGATCGATGCAAAGGTCCACAGCCCATCTGGAGCTCTGGAAGAATGCTGTGTCACTGAGATTGACCAAGGTAACCACAGGGATGACTTCCACATCCTGCAGACTGCTCACATGATTGTACATTTTGGGGAAAATGTGGTAGTGTCGCTGGACATCAGAAAACTTTTTCATGTGCCTCCTGTCTCCTCACTGTTAGATAAGTATGCAGTCCGATTCATCCCCAGAGAGAATGGTCTCTATCTAATTGATGTGAAGTTCAACGGAAGCCACATCCCAGGTAGTCCATTTAAGATTAGAGTTGGAGAGACGGGCCAGTCTGGAGACCCTGGAATGGTGTCCGCCTACGGACCAGGACTGGAGGGAGGCACCACAGGTAACACTCTGTCCCTCAAAATGACACGAGTGGACATGAATGTCAGTTGACCAGTCTCATTCTCTGTCCCACTAAACGTTAGTCATCTCATCATCACCTCAGACCTCCCTGTTCTGTTCTGTCTCATTTGCCTCCAGGAACTGCATGTGAATTTGTGGTGAACACGAGCAACGCAGGCCCTGGTGCTTTAGCTGTGACCATCGACGGGCCCTCTAAGGTGAAGATGGACTGTGTGGAGTGCCCCGAAGGCTACAGGGTCACATACACCCCAATGGCTCCGGGAAACTATCTAATTTCCATCAAATATGGTGGTCCTTACCACATTGTCGGAAGCCCCTTCAAAGCCAAGATCACTGGTGAGGAAGATTTTTGTTTTTTAGGCAAATAAAATGTAAGATTTTCTATTAGAATTGAAAATAGGAAGATAAAAAAAATTGAATTGAAATCATCTTAGATTAATTTACACCTCTTTTCTCCATCATCCAGGTTCCAAGCTGGTGCCCAGTCACAGTATGCATGAAACCTCTTCTGTCATGGTTGACCCTGTGACCCGAGCTATCAGCTGTACTCAGCAGGGTGCTCCCATCCAATCAGATGCCAGCAAGGTTGTGGCCAAGGGTCTGGGCCTGACCAAGGGCTTCATCGGTCAGAAAAACAGTTTCAGTGTTGACTGCAGCAAAGCAGGTGTGTAAAATTCAATGTTAATATGTGGAGTGTTTGGGACATTTAGAGCACAGAAAAGGATTTCTGAATGCATTCAATTTAGAAACAAGGGCACTGCTGCACTGCCCTTGTTTCAGTTTAATGTGTGAGTCTGTTAACTGGTGGTTCGTAGTGCAGCTCTTTTGAAGGTTCAATATATATTTCTGGTCCTATTTGTCTTAATGTTATGAAAATTAAACTGTGCCACCAACAAGAAACATTCACCTTCTTAAAGTTACTTTTTATGTGGGAAAAGAAATGGAGTAGCAGAGCAGCCAGCATCCGATGAAGAATTTTACACTACTTCACAGATCAATTGGTTTCATATGGGCCAGGTTCTGAATTAAGGTTTTATTTCATACCTGCTGTTAAGGCTTCATTCTGATTACGATATTATAGGAAAATTATGAGAAGTACAAAATCTTGCTGAGGACAAATTATGTGAATGTTTAGCATAAATGATTACATACTTAATATTGATAGTGCAGTAAAATTTTAAAGTGAATGTCAAATCGATTTTAGGAGGACAGGTATGTATTCTGTTCATTTTTTCACAATGCATGCTCCGACCAGCGGGGATCTAAGGGCGTGGTCATAACGAGACACGCCCCCAGTAACACACTGCCTGTAAAACCATTGTTTCCAGTGTTACGGTCGGCCTTTCTTGCACCCCACATGTTATTCTGGTGGCTTTTAGATGCAGACGAAAAGTCAAAATATTTTTAACTTTCCAACGCAAGGCACAGGAGTCCATCAGTTTGTCAATTAAATACATTTGATGGCCCAGTTGCGCCTGCAGACCTGCTCCCCAGGCTCCACCATGCTGTTTAGCTGCTAGCCTACTTTTCAAAGGTGTTTTCAAAGTGGTTGCCCTGAATGGATGAGTCTCTGTGTTTCTGGCTCCTAAGAGGAGACTGAGATCAAAAAAGTCAAAGGGAAGAAGAGAAATCAACTATGTCTTGACAGCAAACAGATAGACAGAATGATCTAGCTGTTGAGACAACAAATTTTACAACCTCTGTTCATTTATTTTTATTTCTGAGTCAATTGTCGGTGTCAGTGGCGGCTGGTGATAATTTATTTTGGGTCGGGGCGCAAAATTCCAAAAACTATACAACACACTGTAATGTTTTCTAAACTATCATGTGAATTTTCCAATGGCCCAGATAGAAGCCAGAGAACAGAGTTCAATCAGGTAACAAGAAGAGGTTTCACACTGAAGATCCACCATGTCTCTTATTAGATAGAGAAACAAGGATCCTACCAGGCTAATGGGTAGAAGTGTCAATCATTAGTGACAACCCTACAGGTATTACATGTTTTTACAAGGGAATCATCACCTTTTTTTTTATTTCTGTGGGTCCAATGAAAGTTATCATCTTCAGAGAGTCCTGACCAGCTAACCGAGGAGCAGGAATCAGTGTACTCACTATCATGTTTAGTTTTTGCTGTGGACCAATATATCCATCCACTTTAGAACCAAAACATTTAAATTCTATGAAATACCATCTTGTTTGGATTATCTGGTTATAATAACTGATTGAACTGCATTCACTTCTCAGTGGAATATCTCTGCTACCACATGAACCAGATCTACATTTGAAGGTCCTCCTGAGAAATATTCATTTGATTTCACTGCAAACACATCTGTAGACTCTGTAGTCTGTAGACTAACTGACCAATCAGCATTTATGACCTGAATGCAAGTGTTTTGTGGGCAAAATCACCTTCCTTATAAGAAAAACAAGTTTGATATCATGTCAATTCTGATGTACAATCAATACTATATTTGGACAAACTAAGATCAAATTTGGAAGGTTTTATTTAGAGGTAAGTGAAAATGATTTTTAGCTGTTTAGGTCCATTCACTCCCATTCATGTAGGACTCCTTCTAGAACGTCCTCTAGGTGAATCACAACTGTAAAAGGGCTGTGTCCCCTAGAAAATCTGATGCAACCAATTAGAGAGCAGCCTCAGGTCACCTGCTTGCCAAATTCCTGATGCTGTGTCTCTAAAAGCATATTTCTGTTAGTATACTCACTAACAGTAGTAGTATACTGCGTGTAAGTATACTTACTTGCGAAGTATGTGAATTTTGACACGGTAGTATTGTCTCAAATTGTCCTTACCGGAAACGATGGATACAACATTTGACCACAAATATCACGTAATTTTCAAAAATATGTCGGCTTTTTTCATTTGACTAAAAATGAACGTTTTAATGAGCCTCCCGTTTCACGTGACATGGTACTTTGTTGGTACTTACATTTAAAGGTTCTCTGCCGTAACCATCACCTCCTCGGCCGCCATTTTCACAAGCTTGACAAGCTCTTCCTGCTACATAGCCAAGATGGTGACAAGCGAGGTTGAGAAGTGTCGATCGTTCTACACTCAGCCATCTGTGTACTTATAGTATACTGCATTTTGACATACTTAATAGTGTTAACTGGCCAGCTTGAGTATGCAAGTACGCGAAACACAGCAATAGATTCTCGTGTGGCCAGAGTCTCTCAAACAGGAAGTGTACGCATTCACCGATAAATCAACCCAATACCATTTAGAAACTATTTAGAATGAGTGCTGACAGAGTAAACAGTTTAATTTCATAATTATTTTGCATTATCTGATTACTTTATGTTCAACATGCTCCAGTAGCTTTTCTTCTCTTCATAGTAACTTTTTCTGTGCTCAAAATGTCCCATTGCATGCTAATTGATGCAATAATTAAATGCCATATAAGTACAGTGTCATTCTAGTGTACATCTTTAAATCCTCTCAATGGCCTCATTTTTTTATACTGTGTTTACTTATGTAATAATAATATTGATGCAGATGCCCATTTGTTATTTGTCCATGCACAGGCCGTAACATGCTTCTGGTTGGTGTGGATGGCCCCAAGATCCCCTGTGAAGAGATCCTCGTGAAACATTTGGGCAACCGCTTGTACAACGTCAGCTACCAGCTGAAAGAGAAGGGAGAGTACATCCTGATCATCAAGTGGGGCGACGAACACATCCCTGGCAGCCCCTACCACATCAATGTCTAAAATCCCAGCCTCACAATCTGAAACTTATACCACTGTCTAAACAATTCTGTCTAGAGTCTAACCAATCATTGTCTCCAGCTCCAAGTCCCTCCCATGTTACAAATTAAGATTTCTGGCTTTTTGTATTTTATGGCTATTTAACACACTAGTAAAAAAAAAAGTTTTCACATCAGTTTAATCCCTCATCCAGATGTCCATTTTTCACCAAATTAATATGTTAAAATCTTCACTGTAACTCAGTTAAGGATCTTCCAATGCATAGAAACAGCATTTTCTTCTTTTTATGGTCAATCATTCTAATTCTTGTTGATTAATTCTGCTAATCTCGTCACTCAGTAAATTTGA
This sequence comes from Chaunax sp. Z400, assembly GCA_037577475.1. Lineage (NCBI taxonomy): Eukaryota > Metazoa > Chordata > Actinopteri > Lophiiformes > Chaunacidae > Chaunax > Chaunax sp. Z400. Next base: position 28,739,499 of record CM075195.1, read on the forward strand.
GGAGGAAATAAATGCACCTTTTTTTTTTTTTACTGTAAGCCAGCAATGGATAGTAGTAAATTTGTCTGAAGTAGTGTAGAGTGACAGGATAGCTTAGCGACGTGTAGCAGCAGTAGATTTTGGCCCCGCTGAGCCCTGCATTGGATGAAGGGTTACTGTTTACACTGGAGGAGCTTCTATTACACACACATAAATAATGGATTCAGTTTTTGACCAACAATTGCAGGACTGAGTGTCGGAGGCGATTTGCCTTCCTGACCTAAGAATGTATAAAAGAGCTCATTCACACACTAAGACACACTTTGATATAAGACCTTTAATCGTCCGTAAACTCAGAAGGACTTTGAACAACAAATGCTCAGCGCTGTCCCAGTCCTCTCCAGCATATGGTGTTCATGATGCTCTTTATCTTAGTTGTTTTACCTGCTGCTAGTCTGACCCAGTTTTAGGCACTGCTGTTTTTTAAGCTGTGGAGAAAGGAACTATTTACAAAAGATTAAATATGGCGACCTATGTGGACAGAGGGGAGAAGACACATTTCACAGTAGCTTACTAGTGTTTTGGCTCACATGCTCTCAACACTGCATCTGGGTAGCAATTATTTTAGTGTTTTAATGTGTGATGCCAACATGTGCTCTGCATGTTCATTAGGCTGTAAAAGTCTTCAGATCCAGACAGCCTCTGATTCAGAATGACATCATGACAGGTGGTGTGTTTGAGGTGGTTCACTTTTGAGAATGGAACTTTTTCATAAAACTTTAAAGGTTTAAAAAGGGAAATTTCTAAAGTTGTGCTGGACAGAATGGCTGAATATGATGATGTGGTTTGTCACTTACTGAAAACACGTTGACCAAAAATAAGAGAACAGATGTTGCTTTGTTTTCTGCTGAGTGTTTGTATCTCACCCCCTTTATCCTTCCAGTTCACTTTGTGCATAATCCTCTGGCAGAACAAAACAATCTTTTTTCAGAATAAAACGGCTTTAAAAGTGTTTGTAAGACACTGTTTTGATACACAATAAAGTTGTCTTAAGTATTTTTCTGTCAATTAAATGGTGTTTTTTGTGTCTTTAAAGTTGTCTGCTTTACACTGACTGAATTAATAAGTTAGGATTCTAAATCATGACCAATACAAATCATGCATTTAATTGAAATGTATTGATATTCTAACAGGGACCTGTGTTGAGATTTCAGTTCTTTACTCTTTGTCACAGAGCTTTTATCTAAATGTGAATTCAACTGATTAATTGTCTCACCATCAGCTTGGACGTAATGTTAAGTATTCATGCACTCTGCATTAATGGAGTCACCCTCACTGGAAAACTCCCACTGACTGACTTTCTACCTCCAGAGGCCGCTGCAGAAGAAGGAATCTTCTAACCACAGCTTTATGTGCAGCTTTAACACTCTTACCACATGATCACATTCTAAAGACCAAACTTTAAACAGACTGGACTAAATCGTGTATTGTCACTAAGACATTTTTGATAAGAATGACATGAGTTTGTAGTAAATTCTATTGGTTTCAGTTGGAGTAGCAGGCTAGTAATATTTTTTCCAGTTTTACTTACACTAAAACCAAGAGAGAAAATACCTATCAAAGATATGAAGACTTTTCTTGTTTGTCCATGTGGCCTAGTGTTTCAAAGAAATGTCTCATTCTTGAACTGGTGAGTTTGATTAAAAATAAAACATCTTCTATAAATGAATCCCACAGAGCCTGAATCCTGAAATGTTTCACATACAGTAGCATTCAGAAAATAACCCACAGGACTCAGTGTGAGTCTATAGTCTGGATTTCTGTAGAAATGTGTGTGTTGGATAAATTAAGCATCACATTGAGACACTAGGAGAAACAGGGAGACCCGGAAATGTAAGTATCTAAACTGAATTCAGCCATAATCAGTTTTATTATTCACTGCCTCCTTTATGTGTGAATGGATCAGACTAGGAGGCATTTCATTAACTTCTTTGCTTTCGTCTATCTTGTGCCGGGACTGGACCATATGTCTTTAATACATAAGTACAGAATAAAAACCACAGACCGATACAACTGACTGAACTGGTTGTATCGGTAGGTGTGCCGAGTAACGCCCCCAGATGTTGCCAAAATTCACACCCACTTTGCTGCTGTCCTGCTCAGTCCTGCCTTGCTGTGAGACGTTCAAACCCCGGACTCTTTAGTCCTTTTCAAAGGTAAGAAAAGAGGCGACGGTACCTTCATTTTACCTTGAAACCAGCAAATAGACTGCTTCATTTGTTTAATCGCTCGCCTATTGCTCGCGCGAGATTGTTAAAAAAAAAAACCTCGTTAAAAATAGTTTTAAAATAGAATCATAGATATACAGCAATAAAAGTGTTGCAACGTATCACAAATAATTGAATTATTCAGTTCAAATGCTGCTTTTACACGTTCCGTTTCTCCTCTAGTTGTGGATTGTAGCCTGGCGGCTAACAGACGTCACAGTCTCCTCCCGTTTCTCCTCTAGTTGTGGATTGTAGCTTGGCGGCTAACAGACGTCACAGTCTCCTCCCGTTTCTCTGTCTGAACCGACCAGTTGTTTCTCTGCAGATGTCGCTCAGTGAGAAAAGTGATGAGGAGATCAGCGAGTTGCTCGCTGAGTATGACATCAAACATGGACCCATAGTCGGTAAGAAGAATGCTCATTGATTACGTCATTCTGGGCTCGTACCCATCCATCATGTTGAAACAGTGAAGAGTGAGAACTGTAATCATACTGTAATCATGGTTCAGTTCTCAAAACTCTAAACACAAACTGTAAAACAGTTCACTACTTTGTCAAAACTACACAAATCTCCTGCAAAATGAAACACAGCCCTCAAAACCATGTTCTCTCTTCTCAGAACTGATTCTTTCCACCAAAACAACACACAGCTATCATATGTTTAAGTCTTACAGAGCATCAAATACACACTGATGTGATAAATTCTAAACACTACCATCAAAAGTGTTCATGTATGTTTTGGCTTCATGAGGAAATGTTTCCTTTTCCTCCTTTTGGTGAAGTGTAGGGTTATTTACAGTATTACATGTATATATGCAACACAAACGTTTCCTTTTCCTCCTTTTGGTGAAGTGTAGGGTTATTTACAGTATTACATGTATATATGCAACACAAACGTTTCCTTTTCCTCCTTTTGGTGAAGTGTAGGGTTATTTACAGTATTACATGTATATATGCAACACAAACGTTTCCTTTTCCTCCTTTTGGTGAAGTGTAGGTTTATTTACAGTATTACATGTATATATGCAACACAAATGTTTCCTTTTCCTCCTTTTGGTGAAGTGTAGGGTTATTTACAGTATTACATGTATATATGCAACACAAACGTTTCCTTTTCCTCCTTTTGGTGAAGTGTAGGGTTATTTACAGTATTACATGTATATATGCAACACAAACGTTTCCTTTTCCTCCTTTTGGTGAAGTGTAGGTTTATTTACAGTATTACATGTATATATGCAACACAAATGTTTCCTTTTCCTCCTTTTGGTGAAGTGTAGGGTTTATTTACAGTATTACATGTATATATGCAACACAAACGTTTCCTTTTCCTCCTTTTGGTGAAGTGTAGGGTTATTTACAGTATTACATGTATATATGCAACACAAACGTTTCCTTTTCCTCCTTTTGGTGAAGTGTAGGTTTATTTACAGTATTACATGTATATATGCAACACAAATGTTTCCTTTTCCTCCTTTTGGTGAAGTGTAGGTTTATTTACAGTATTACATGTATATATGCAACACAAACGTTTCCTTTTCCTCCTTTTGGTGAAGTGTAGGGTTTATTTACAGTATTACATGTATATATGCAACACAAACGTTTCCTTTTCCTCCTTTTGGTGAAGTGTAGGGTTATTTACAGTATTACATGTATATATGCAACACAAACGTTTCCTTTTCCTCCTTTTGGTGAAGTGTAGGTTTATTTACAGTATTACATGTATATATGCAACACAAACGTTTCCTTTTCCTCCTTTTGGTGAAGTGTAGGGTTATTTACAGTATTACATGTATATATGCAACACAAACGTTTCCTTTTCCTCCTTTTGGTGAAGTGTAGGTTTATTTACAGTATTACATGTATATAAGCAACACAAACGTTTCCTTTTCCTCCTTTTGGTGAAGTGTAGGTTTATTTACAGTATTACATGTATATATGCAACACAAACGTTTCCTATTTTAAGTAGTGTGTAGTAAAACTCAGTGATTTCACCATGAAAGTACAACGAGAAACACGACAAAGGTAACAAAAGAAATATTTATTCTTTACTGCAACACAAAGTGTTCTCTTCTTCTTCCTCTCTCTCTTCCTCTCTCTTCTTCTTCATCTCTCTCTTCCTCTCTCTCTTCTTCTTCATCTCTCTCTTCCTCTTCCTCTCTCTCTTCTTCTTCATCTCTCTCTTCCTCTCTCTCTTCTTCTTCATCTCTCTCTTCCTCTTCCTCTCTCTCTTCTTCTTCCTCTCTCTCTTCCTCTCTCTCTTCTTCCTCTCTCTCTTCTTCTTCATCTCTCTCTTCCTCTTTCTTCCTCTCTCTTCCTCTTCCTCTCTCTCTTCTTCTTCCTCTCTCTCTTCCTCTCTCTCTTCTTCCTCTCTCTCTTCTTCTTCCTCTCTCTCTCCATCTCTCTCTTCCTCTTCCTCTCTCTCTTCTTCTTCATCTCTCTCTTCCTCTCTCTCTTCTTCTTCCTCTCTCTCTTCCTCTCTTCTTCTTCCTCTCTCTCTTCCTCTTCCTCTCTCTCTTCTTCTTCCTCTCTCTCTTCCTCTCTCTCTTCCTCTCTTCTTCTTCCTCTCTCTTCTTCTTCCTCTCTCTTCTTCTTCCTCTCTCTCTTCCTCTTCCTCTCTCTCTTCTTCTTCCTCTCTCTCTTCCTCTTCCTCTCGCTCTTCTTCCTCTCTCTCTTCTTCCTCTCTCTCTTCTTCTTCCTCTCTCTCTTCCTCTTCCTCTCTCTCTTCCTCTCTCTACTTCTTTCTCTCTCTCTTCTTCTTCATCTCTCTCTTCTTCTTCCTCTCGCTCTTCTTCCTCTCTCTCTTCTTCCTCTCTCTCTTCTTCTTCCTCTCTCTCTTCCTCTTCCTCTCTCTCTTCCTCTCTCTACTTCTTTCTCTCTCTCTTCTTCTTCATCTCTCTCTTCCTCTTCCTCTCTCTTCCTCTCTCTTCTTCTTCATCTCTCTCTTCCTCTTCCTCTCTCTCTTCTTCTTCATCTCTCTCTTCTTCTTCATCTCTCTTCTTCTTCATCTCGCTCTTCCTCTTCCTCTCTCTCTTCTTCTTCATCTCTCTCTTCTTCTTCATCTCTCTCTTCTTCTTCATCTCTCTCTTCTTCTTCATCTCGCTCTTCTTCTTCATCTCTCTCTTCTTCTTCCTCTCTCTCTTCTTCCTCTCTCTTCCTCTTCCTCTCTCTTCCTCTTCCTCTCTGTTCCTCTTCCTCTCTCTCTTCTTCTTCCTCTCTCTCTTCCTCTCTCTCTTCCTCTCTCTCTTCCTCTCTCTTCCTCTTCCTCTCTCTCTTCCTCTTCCTCTCTCTCTTCTTCTTCCTCTCTCTCTTCCTCTTCCTCTCTCTGTTCCTCTTCCTCTCTCTCTTCTTCTTCCTCTCTCTCTTCCTCTTCCTCTCTCTCTTCCTCTTCCTCTCTCTCTTCTTCTTTCTCTCTCTCTTCCTCTTCCTCTCTCTGTTCCTCTTCCTCTCTCTCTTCTTCTTCCTCTCTCTCTTCCTCTTCCTCTCTCTCTTCCTCTTCCTCTCTCTCTTCCCCTCTCTCTCTCTCTTCCTCTCTCTCTTCCCCTCTCTCTCTCTTCCTCTTCCTCTCTCTCTTTCTCTCTCTCTTCCTCTTCCTCTCTCTCTTCTTCTTCCTCTCTCTTCCTCTTCCTCTCTCTCTTCTTCCTCTCTCTCTTCCTCTCTCTGTTCCTCTTCCTCTCTCTCTTCCTCTCTCTCTTCCTCTCTCTCTCTCTTCCTCTCTCTCTCTCTTCCTCTCTCTCTTCCTCTCTCTTCCTCTTCCTCTCTCTCTTCTTCTTCCTCTCTCTCTTCCTCTTCCTCTCTCTCTTCTTCTTCCTCTCTCTCTTCTTCTTCCTCTCTCTCTTCCTCTCTCTCTTCCTCTCTCTCTCTCTTCCCCCCTCTCTCTCTCTCTTCTTCTTCCTCTGTGTTCTTGCTGCTCCATCTTCTTGTCTAACACCTGTATAAGTCACCTGAGGCCTCTTTTATACTCTGACACATGACTGAAGTGTTCTTCCAGCTGCACAGGTGTATCATGAGTGAGACTAATTGGTAATCAGGGTGATGCATTCTGGAGGTCAGTGTTTCTATGTGAACAAAGAGAGTTAGAGTTTAGCAGTTTGAAGTCATGTTGTTGATACATGAACTGAAAGTTTTCAGAATTGTGTCCATAGTTCCAGGTTTTGGGGAATAACTGTAAAAGGGAGTGAACAGGCTGTGTGTAGAAGGGCTGTGTCTCCGGCATGTCAAAGTCCAACATGGCAAACTCAGTCTAACTGGTTAAGAAGTACAGTATGACAATCAACAAGATTATCCCAATTTCTCTCAACTACAGAGGGGATTCTCTCACAGTCCTGAGAGCCTGGGATGGGCTGACTTTTCACCAGAGACACACACACACACACACATATATATATATATATATATATATATATATATATATATATATATATATATATATATAGAGTATACACATATATATACACATACAGTATATATTTCTATAAATGTATATATATAAATATATTACACACTTCCATACACGTGTACTATGTACATATGTACATATGTCACAGGTGGATGTGGATGATAAGACGATGAGTTGTGTAATAAATAATACTGAGTAGTGTTGTGGTGCTTTCAGAGGGAGCAACAGTCTCATATTGTGTTGTTGAAGATGAAACCCAAAGTCCTTCAAATACACAGATGTTGTACACAGGTCTTATCTTTATATTTGTTATTTATTGTGGTTTTAGGATATTGAAGCACTGATAATGTGATTTTGTGACCATAGACTCAACTCGAAAACTGTATGAGAAGAAGCTTGAACAGGCCATGGAGAATGCTCCAGTGAAACCCTCGTCTGATAAGACCTACTACAGAGAGGAAGGTAGGACTCTTCTTACACTGCTGGCCTGCAGATGTGTTGCTTGACTGTTCCTTTGTGAGTCTATATATCCTACAGTGTTATCTGAACCACATAATGTGGTCTTTGATGCCTGAGTTGGTTCTGACTACTGAACTAAGAGTAATATTTATTTCAACCCTGAATCATCCTTATTGCGTTGCTCATTTTTGAATGTTAAAATCTCAGCTCTGAAGCATCAAACAGCACAAATAATAGAAGAGTTGTTCTTACATGGCATTGATGACCAATTATAAATTTAGACATGTATGTAAACGAACCACAAGCTTCCTCATCGGGAGCTTTCCTTCGTTAACCTGCCGTCTGGTGTTCATTCTCTGTGAATGTTTCATTACCTCTGACAACAGAGTTTATGTTTGTCTTTTTGAGATAGACATATTTTGGATTTGTTCATGGATTCCTCAACAAATGTCTAGAATGACACTCTAATACACCAGATCTGGATCCCAGCCAAAAGTCCTAAACTAAATCTGACTCACTTGGATATATTTCCTAAACTGTAGGATACGAGTCTAAACCCCATCCTCTCAGCTGGTAGTTGTGTTTTTTGCGTGTTCAACATCGTAAATACATGTAGTCATGATTTGTGGATTATTGCCTTAGAATTTAGAGAAAATGTCTGAAATGGCATATCTTGGAATGTTAAGGAAAGTCAAAAAATTCCTGGATCCACACTAAAATGTAATGGATTCTTTTTTATATATGTCCCATCCTTCCTCCAGGTTTAGAGGAAAACATTGTGGTAGTTTTTGCTTAATTAGGGAAAATATCAAAAAATGCAATGTTGAAAAAAAGGAAATCCTGGATCCAGATCTACACCAGAATTCAGCCCAACCCCTCCCCAATGTTTCAGGAAATTGAAATTTGTTTTGTTGCTTTTCAGGTAATTGTGCTGATAAACAAAGTAGAATAGAAGTCAGTAGAGCATATACCTCTGTTTAAGTCAAACAGTCCTCTACCTGTCTGTTGAATCTGCCTGACCCGACTCCACCACAAAGTTTTGAGGAAATCGGTGCTGTGGCTTTTACGTAATTAGGGGAGATGTTGAAAACCATGCTTTACAAGCAAGGTTAAAGAAAGTGGATTCAATTTCCTTGATCCATCCCTTTATCTGCATTCCACCTACATTGAACTGGGTTTTCCTGGTCCATGCCTCATGCTTCCACCAAGTTTCATGGAAATCCATTCAGTGGTTTTAATTGTGTTAAACCAACCAACCAATGGACATGACTAATATTTTTGGTGTATGATTTTTACATCTGCCAAGGAAGTTGCTTTCGACTATGTCCATATGTCTGTTGTTGTTTTCAGCAGGATTATGCAAAAACTGCTGAACAGATTTCCATGAAACGTGGTGGGAGGATGGGCCAGAATAGATCCCATTACATGTTGATGTGGATCTGGATGAAGAGATGGATCCAGTTTTTTTCTTTTTTCTTTTTTCAGCATTGTGATTTGACACTTTCTGTCACAGGCAGTAATGAATGGGCATGGATCTTAATGAAAAAGAACCAGCCATATTTAGGGGGTTGGTATCTGTGAGTGTGTGCAGTTTGGTCTAAATCAAAATCCTTCTGTAAAGATATTTAATTTAAATGTAAAGAATTATTTTTGATGTGAATAAATATTGAATTGTATTATAGTTGTTTTAGTCTTTGATAATGTCTCTGATGAACATTCATGAGAAGCTTATTCCCTATTTGCCCCACTGTGTAAACCAATAGATTCAATAGACGTATGTTAAAGAGGTCCAAAGTGTGCTAATGTGTTCGTTTTTCTTCACAGAGGAGGAAATCACCTTCATCACGTACCAGAGTCCGGTGAGTCCAGATTGTCTACTCATCTCTGTGTTTGTGTCAAATTGTTTTACTCTGCAACTGTTAATTATCTCACAATTGATCCTGCTTTAATTTTCATAGGTTAGACATGAGGTGTATGGGGACATGTGAGTACAATGTTAACACACATGAAGCAATGCAAGATATTGCACTGGATGGATGGATGGATGGATGGATGCATTAATGGATGGATGGATGGATGGATGCATTAATGGATGGATGGATGGATGGATGCATGGATGGATGCATAGATGGATGGATGGATGGATGCATAGATGGATGGATGGATGGATGCATAGATGGATGGATGGATGGATGGATGCATGGATGGATGCATGGATGGATGATGGATGGATGCATGGATGGATGCATGGATGATGGATGGATGGATGGATGGATATATTTCACTCATGTAAAATGCAATGCAGTGTAAACATCAATATAGTTAAGTCCTGCATTTAAAGTCTAATTAAACATTTTCAACAGGACTAGATGAATATTTTGACCTGTTCTTCATTTAATTTATTTTAAGAAATGTTAAAAATGTCTTCAATCTTAAAGTTGAAACCAGACGGAGTAAGACAAGAAAGGTTGAAGTCCCTTTTAGTGAGTGTTAACCAATCAAATAGTTTTTATTTCCCTTATAGCAACAAGAAAGGCGCTATAAGTAAAATCCATTTCCCATTTATCTTCTCTTAACCACTGTCCCATGTTCTGCAGCAAAAAAGTTAAACACTATTTATCTCCATTACTTTCCAGCCATGCACAATATGCTTCAAAACAGCCCAGCATCAGACTTACAGGGCAGTCCTTCATGTTCACCCAAATCAACAGTGGCTTGGTTCATTTAGATATTTAGTCTTCAGTAAATACCTGGATAAACTAAAAATGGTGTTGATGGAAAGTTTTGCAACCATGAAGGTAAAATGCAACAGGCCGTCCCAAAAAAAGTCTGCAGCCATATGCTAGTGGCGTGCAACATTAGCATGTTAGTATGCTCATAGTTACAAGGTTGGCATGCTGAGGTTAAGCCAATGTTCACCATGCTAGGCTGTGTTCATTATAACTCTTTATAATAACTATGATGTCATATTGAGTATGTAGTGCATTTCAACTGCATAATTTGTGGGTTTTACAAATGCTTGGATGTAACTAGATTAGCAGGATTTTCTGAGAATGCACATACTCGAGCTTCTCAAAATGCATTGTCTTTTAGGCCTTTTGGTGCCAGCTGGCTTCATCAGGGGTGCTGCAAAGAATATTCTGATGTTGAATTAATGTAGAATTAATTAAAATTCCAAAAGACAAAACTTATAATGAAAATGCAGATCATTACACGCCTCACATGACCCTTTCCCCATGTCATAACATTAACGTATGACTCAGCTTTACTGGTCACCTGGTGCATGGTCAACCCATGACTACATAATACTACCTGCTGGTTTCATTTACTCCTGATGCATTTTGAGAGTGTTGTGTGAAGCACAAAGACTAATATTTAACAGTTTTTGAAAAGAAAGGCTTCAGAAACGTCATCATCGAGAGGTAGCTTAGCAGTGAGGGGGGTAGAGGCCAGCAGCAGAACAAAGACAGTACGATGACAGGTGCTAATCCTATGGTTTCATCTTTACCAGGGATCCATCATGCTCTCTCCCTATGTGCCTGGTATGTGATATGAATTTGTCAAACCAAAGCAATGGTTCTAAGCAAACTGAAAAAAGTCAACTGACAACACAACAATGTTGACTTTGGGGCAGACAGTTCAAGCACCACTCTGTAGTTTCTTTTGCAATTTTGATTTTCTATTTCATTATTAGCTCCTCGGTGCCGGCCAGGTAGCTAGCTAATAAGCAGGTCAACTGTTAGCTAGCGGTTGTACAGACCCTTCTTTTCCCACAATCACACAGACCAACACAGCCAGCAGATTACTTCAGCAGAATTTCTATCAGCTGTATCTCTGTATTTATTCTGTTTATTGTCCATTATTATTAAACTGAAGCTGCTTAAGGTCAAATTTATGAAATAACATATATAACCAGAGACAAATCTTCCTCCTCCTGCAGCCTCTTCTTACTAACAATTACCTCCTCAGCTCAGCAGCCTCCTCTTCCTACAGTATTTTAATTCATTTATTTTTAGTCAAACATGAATAGCAAACAATAGCCTTTACCGTACTTAAAATTGTCTCAAAATTCTTATGCGTGAAAGAGGTAATGTTGATTTAGATTCATGAAAAACAGTTTTCATATAAAGATAGCTGGAACATGGATGTATTAATCATATCAGTAATCCATACAGTCATGTGATGCAGACAAGACGTATCGCTTAATTTTAGTTCAGTGTAAACTGTCTGCTGGTCATGAGATACTTTACTGTTTGTTTAGCAGGCAGTAGGCAGTACACATGGATTCAGTATGCAGTACACATGGATTCAGTATGCAGTACACATGGATTCAGTATGCAGTACACATGGATTCAGTATGCAGTACACTGGATTCAGTATGCAGTAGGCAGTACACATGGATTCAGTATGCAGTAGGCAGTACACATGGATTCATTATGCAGTAGGCAGTACACATGGATTCAGTATGCAGTACACATGGATTCAGTATGCAGTACACTGGCTTCAGTATGCAGTAGGCAGTACACATGGATTCATTATGCAGTAGGCAGTACACATGGATTCAGTATGCATTAGGCAGTACACATGGATTCAGTATGCAGTACACATGGATTCAGTATGCAGTACACTGGATTCAGTATGCAGTAGGCAGTACACATGGATTCAGTATGCAGTACACATGGATTCAGTATGCAGTACACTGGATTCAGTATGCAGTAGGCAGTACACATGGATTCAGTATGCAGTAGGCAGTACACATGGATTCAGTATGCAGTACACTGGATTCAGTATGCAGTAGGGAGTACACATGGATTCAGTATGCAGTAGGCAGTACACATGGTTTCATTATGCAGTAAGCAGTACACATGGATTGATTATGCAGTAGGCAGTACACATGGATTCATTATGCAGTAGGCAGTACACATGGATTCAGTTGCAGTACACATGGATTCAGTATGCATTAGGCAGTACACATGGATTCAGCAGGCAGTACACATGGATTCATTATGAAGTAGGAAGTACACATGGATTCATTATGCAGTACACATGGATTCATTATGCAGTAGGCAGTACACATGGATTCATTATGCAGTAGGAAGTACTCATGGATTCATTATGAAGTAGGAAGTACACATGGATTCATTATGCAGTAGGAAGTACTCATGGATTCATTATGAAGTAGGAAGTACACATGGATTCATTATGCAGTAGACATGGATTCATTATGCAGTAGGCAGTACACATGGATTCATTATGCAGTAGGCAGTACACATGGATTCATTATGCAGTACACATGGATTCATTATGCAGTAGGCAGTACACATGGATTCATTATGCAGTAGGAAGTACTCATGGATTCATTATGAAGTAGGAAGTACACATGGATTCATTATGCAGTAGACATGGATTCATTATGCAGTAGGCAGTACACATGGATTCATTATGCAGTAGGCAGTACACATGGATTCATTATGCAGTACACATGGATTCATTATGCAGTAGGCAGTACACATGGATTCATTATGCAGGCGAAAAGTACACATGGATTCAGTATGCAGTACACATGGATTCAGTATGCAGTACACATGGATTCAGTATGCAGTAGGCAGTACACATGGATTCAGTATGCAGTAGGCAGTACACATGGATTCAGTATGCAGTACACATGGATTCAGTATGCAGTACACATGGATTCAGTATGCAGTACACATGGATTCAGTATGCAGTACACATGGATTCAGTATGCAGTAAGCAGTACACATGGATTCAGTATGCAGTAAGCAGTACACATGGATTCATTATACAGTAGGCAGTACACACTGATTCAGTATACAGTAGGCAGTACACACTGATTCAGTATGCAGTAGGCAGTTCACCCGGATTCAGTATGCAGTAGGCAGTACACACTGATTCAGTATGCAGTACACATGGATTCAGTATGCAGTACACCCGGATTCAGTATGCAGTAGGCAGTACACACTGATTCAGTATGCAGTACACCCGGATTCAGTATGCAGTAGGCAGTACACACTGATTCAGTATGCAGTACACCCGGATTCAGTATGCAGTAGGCAGTACACACTGATTCAGTATGCAGTACACATGGATTCATTATACAGTAAGCAGAACTAGAGGCATACATAACTGGAAACAGAAGCCGTTGAAGACTCACAGGAGAATAGTGAATCTCATTTATTGAAAATGATGGTGGATCAGCACCCAAATCTGGTTATCATCAAAACCTAGACCCCGGTGCTCCCAGAACTATTTAATCATAGTGATATTCTTAAATTGGGCGGCACGGTGGCGCAGTGGGTAGCCCTGTTGCCACACAGGAAGAAGGTCCTGGGTTCAGATCCACCTGAGGTCCTGGGTTCTCTCCATGTTCTCCCCGTGTCTGTGTGGGTTCTCTCCATGTTCTCCCCGTGTCTGTGTGGGTTCTCTCCATGTTCTCCTCATGTCTGTGTGGGTTCTCTCCATGTTCTCCCCGTGTCTGTGTGGGTTCTCTCCATGTTCTTCAGCTTCCTCCCACCACCAAAAACATGTAATATAGATGAACTGGTGACTCTAAACTGACTGTAGGTCTGAATGTGAGTCTGAATGGTTGTTTGTCTTTCTATGTGATGAACTGGTGACTTGTTCAGGATGAACCCTGTCTCCCGCCCAAAGTCAGCTGGGATAGGCTCCAGCCCCCCCGTGACCCTACACAGGATAAGAGGTTACAGAAAATGAATGAATGAATGAATATTCTTAAATTGTGGTGACAAGGACAACATGTTACCACAATTTTAAAAAGGAGAATATTAATGGTAAAATAATAAGACAAAATAGTTGTGGGAGCACCTGGGCCTCATTTTGTTACCATGCAGTGACAATGATCTGTATCCACATTAAATCATATGTACATAAATTTTATTTGATAAAACATGCTCGATTTATATCCAAGACAGCTAAATCGTATTTATTGTTATATTCTGGGAAATGACTAAATATGTCCTCTCTCATAAATTTGATTAAAATCCATTAATAATTTTTTGAGATATATTGCACACAGACAGACATGGATGTTCACAATCTATAGTGCTTGCAGTTTTTTTCACTTTCTGCAGAAAGTGAAGGCCCAGAAATACAAGTAAATTATTAGTACCTGAATATTGTACAGTGCTTGATTAAATGCATTTTGTTGTATATTACTATTGGTCTTATAATTTGAGCACAGTGTTGGTTGTAGACAGTGTGATGCCTTTTATTGCGTTGCTAGATTGAAATTTAACTGCAACATGTTCCTCCATCCAGGCTGAAGCGAAGAGGCAACGTTGATGAAGATGAAGACAATGAGTCAGACCAAGATACACTGTGAGTCTTGTCATATAAATTAGTGGTGTGTTTGAGTTCATCACCTGCTCTAAATATCATCTTCCTCTCTGTGCTTCAGCCCCCCCATTCAGATCACCAACAGAGCAGCCAATCACAGCACAGTGGCTTCCGGGCAGACGGTCAGAAAGTCTGGAGGCAGCTTATGGAAGCTAATTCGGCTGCTGCTGCTGTTAGCTGTGTTAGCTGCTGTCTGCTACTACATCTACTGCTGGGTGATTAACGATGGAGAAAATTCAATCATCTGATTCTTGTCCATTAGTTTTTTTAGTAGAGAGAGCTGTTCACTGCAATAATACATTGTTTGACCACATTCCATTCAATTACATCAACCTTTAAAGGCTGGAAATACTCTAGATTTCTTAGTGTCTCTAAATCATATGAAATGACCAAAATGCTGCAATGCTCTACTATTGCCATGAAACTATTAAAGAGTCATCAAGAAGCCACCCTTTTGCACTGGGCGACATGTTCCTTCATTACAACGAACATGCACACTGTAGTTTAAACAGAAACAAATAATGATATACACTTCATTATTTAATAATTGTATTTGGTCAAAAGAACCCTTTGAAAACGAGCACATGGTCTAAAGTCCATGGAACAAGTTAATTTAGGCCAAGTCCAACTCCCTTCTGCTAGTTTAATGGTGCTAAGTAAAGTGTAAGATGCATAAGAGTTGTATTTAGTTTCCACATAGACAGGATCTAATGTTAGTGATCTGTGTTGCTGCACACATTGAAAGGTCTCTCACACACACACTCACATACACACACACACACGCATACACACTCACACACACACACACATACACACTCACACAGACACACACACACTCACACACACACACAGACACACACACACTCACACACACACACATACACACATACACACACACTCACACACACTCACACACACACACTCACTCACACACACTCACACACACACACTCACACACTCACACACACACTCACACACACACACTCACACACACACACTCACACACACACTCACACACACACACACCAGTTCATACAGTGAAAGCAGCCACTCTGGTAAATCCTGAGGCAGCAGCTGCAGTGAAATGACCATGCTAGTGCTCAGGTGGGTGATGGGTGAAAGTAAATGTGAGCGATCTGTGCATCACTCCTGTGTAACAAGTGAAGAGAACAGCCATCATCTGAATAATGAGCCTATTAAATAAGACCAGCTTTTTGTTGATCTATGTTTCGTTCACTTTTCGCCTGACCACCTCATTCCTGTGGCTCACAGATGCTACTTATAAAACGTGGGCACTGGCCGTGTCAGTTGCCCTCAATGACATTTGGAAACGGATTCAGAAAGTCTGAACTCATATCCAGACTATTACGCCTCATCTGGTTATGGTTTTGGTCTTTTTGTGGGATTTGTTTACACTAAGAAAAATGCGAGCCCTCAACTTTAATTTCTCAGCTTTGGTTTTGTAAATGTTGCTTTATGTTTTCTAGCTATGCAGAGTTATGTTTCTGATTCCTGCCATGCAACTGTTATCTAATGTATGTAATATCTACGTGATGCCATGCAGCACAACAGACTTGTACAGAGCCCCCTGGTGTCACATGAAGAAAAACAAAGCCACGCATAAATCATGCGTTAGGTTTATAATCGATGCACTGGGATTCTCCCCTTACCTTCCCCATGTCCACTTATTTAGTCAGTGAATAGGGACTGTGATGGCTAGCTGAAGCCAAGGCTTCACTGATGTTATTAGCCATCACTAGAGACTATATATCATATATCATATCATGCTTAGATCTGGCTCAAGTCTATTTTAGCACTTTCTGAGATACACGTAGCTGTCCAGACTTAAATTAGACTATTACCTGATGGGGAATGTCAGAGGTTTAGTCTAGGATTACATAATGGTGCTGCTGCCCTTATTTAACAGTGTAATACACCATGTTTCATTTCTTTGTGGGAGTCCTGAATTCAAGTAATAGAGGATCCTATTCAATGCAAAAAGTAAGTTGCCTTTCTTGTGACTACATGTCTGCCTTAGATTATAGCCTTTTCATTCAAGCAATGATGATTAAAACCTGAACAATATAGAAAATGTTAACTTATTACTTGGATGATGAACAAATTGTACAGAGATGTTAACATGGTGACACTGATAACATCACTGACTGATGCATAAGACGACACTATGAAAAAAGGTGCACTTGGTTTACTCACTTTAGTAAGCCGTGTGCTCGGTTTACAAGTGTTTTTTTTTCTCGTGACACTAGGGGCACTCTGTAGATTTGTGAACTGAGGCTGTCTTTTGCATGTCCATGTTGGCTTGCACTATTGTCTCATCAAAAACCTGTGGTCATTTTATGTCAATAAACTTTTAAAAAGTAATTGAGTCTCTAGCCCTCAAGACACTGCTCTGTGAACTTGATATAACCATGACACTGGACATGAGAGAATTCCTAAACAAATATATGTCAAATTCATATAAGTAATTCAGTTATTTACTTACAAAACTTTAAATGAATTAAAGTAGAACAGAAACACTTTACAACATATTTACAAAATAGAAACTTTAGCAGTGGCTACGTGCTGGGATTCCGATATGAAATTATCTTTCCAGTGCGCCAGGAGAAATGTGGAGGTGGGTCAGCTCTGATGATGAGGCCAGAGAACCATAATGCTACTTTAACATTCTGGACAGTAAATCACTACTCATAGATATTTGTATTAAGCCACGTTTCCATTCATTGGTATCGGCTCAACGCTACTCGTCTTTTTTGGTTTTCCATTAGGTAAAAGTACCTGGTTCCATTCCAAGATAAGAACGTTATCCCACATGTTCGAGACATGTTCTAAAATATCTTCTTCTTTTTTCTTTTTTTGCTGATAGTGGTAACAGATCTACTCAAACACTAGTCTGATCGAGTGTGCATTTATGTGGAAATGTTTAGGTGGTGGTTTTGGTAAATTTGATGACACATAATGTTAAAATCAAATTTAAGTCCTGGAACTGTAAACAAAATGACTTCATGTAATCCGGTAATAAGGAGACTTCATTCTAAAATTATTTAGATTTAATTTACTATCTGCAACATCTCTAAAGTTTGCAAGTGATGGCCTGGAAAGGTCATTTCAGCCTCATTTAGCTCTCATTATATACTATATAATAATAATATATAATATAATTATATAACTATACCTTTTAAAATCTCACAAACCATTTGTGATCTGAATGGAAGATATTTGAAGGGTACCCTGCTGAATGTGTATGGCCCCAACAAAAATGATTGTTTCAAAAGTCTATTTTGAGGTTACCTCTCAACACATCATTGCAGGAGATTTTAATTGTACCCTAAATCCAGATAAGGATAGCACTTCCATTTCAAGAATCTCCCACACCCAATCTAGGAAAACCAGACAGCATTTTATTCATGAAGGACTTGGATGTAATTTTAGATCTGGAGAGAAATGAACCAGTTGATGTGGAATATTCCTGCTATTCTAACAGACTTCAGCTAGTACTAAATGGGAAGCCTTTAAAGCTTTCTTGAGGGGTCATAGAACAAATTTCAGCAGCTCCAAATCAAAAAATATTTGCTAGAAATTTAAGTTGTTTGAAACTAAAATTAAAAGTTTAGAGAGAACAATATATCTCAGAAATTCCACAAAGGTTCAAAAGAAATTACTCTCACTTAGGGCTATATATAATGAAATATCTGCAAGTAGCTGCAGAATGCTTGTTTATGCCCAAGGTGATGACAGTGAGGGCAATAAACTTAATTCAGAATTCGGGTGGGGTGGTTTACAGTAGATCATGGGGATGAAAATCTTGTAATGAAGAATTGTATACCTCAGAATATCCTCCTGTGAGTAATACTCAGACCAGATGTCTAGATAGTTTGAAATTTCTCAAATGCTGAGCTGAGTGTGGAAGACATGTTTAATGCAACAGACAATATGAAGGGGGAAGGCACCCGGCCCTGACGACTTCCACATTGATATCTACAAGAGATTTAAGGAGAACCCCCACCTGCAGATGTTTTTTGAATCATACCCCCTCTCTGAGAGGAGCGCTGATCACTGTGTGATTCCTATTGAGCCATTTCACTTTCAAACTCTGATGCTAAGGTCCTTTGTAATAAAACAATCAAGCTGAAAGGTAGTCTGTCAGAACTGGTGGGTAGAGACCAAAATGTTTGATGACTTCATAATGTCAGAAGAGTAAATATTTTACATACTGAAGAAGGGTCATACAGCAGTCCTTTTGTTAGATGGGGAGAAGTGTGGCCCTCCCTATTCAATGTTCTTACTCCCTTTGGATGTGGTGAACATTTATGTAAGTTGATTGAAATACTTTCCTCAAATCCTACTGCGTAGACCTTTACCAATAACAGAACAACTCAACCTTATGACATCTATAGAGGATCATGGCAGGGCTGCCCTCTCTCTCTGCTTTTGTTCATACTTGCAATAAAATCTCTCACAATGGCTGTTAGGTCTCATCCCAAAATTGCAGGTATTAGAATAAATCATATGGACCATCGAATTGCCTTATATGCGAATGGTGTAATTTTGTTTCTGATGAAGCTGGATGATGCTATTCCTGCTCTTCTAAGCTTAACTGAGGAATACGGGGTTTTGTCAGGATAGAAAATAAATAATGCATAATCCTCAGTTATCTTGCTAAAGGAGAAGGAAAGACATAGAGCTACATCAACATCCTCTTTTCACTTACTTAAGAATCCACATTGTCGCACATATCAATCGCATAGTCTCAATTGGTTATGACCCTGTCATGGACTGTAACCATAGTAACAGATATGTGGTCATCTTTACCCATAATAAACATTTTAAAAATGAACATCCTCCTAAAACAGTTGTAGCTATTTCAAACCTCCACCTCTTCCTTTAAAAATGATGTTTACTACATTTATCTGGAACAACAGACATCCCAGAATTCTCTACCTGCCATAAGACAGAGGGGACTCTATTTCCCAAATATCCAGTGGTATTATTGGGCAGTTAAACTCTGCATCACTATCTATTATTTTTCCTCAGACCTTCCCCCACAATGTCCTCAATTGTGCCCCTGAATCTATACATGTACTCAGCAGATATTAAGAAACTAAGCAAACAAACCATAAATAATAATAATAATAAACTTTAAATATCTGCAGATAAGGAACTTCCTCAAAGCTACCCAGAACCAGAACCTTTCAGAACCAACTGTGTCTACTTTAGGAAACATGAAACATTTCAGCTATATATAAAATGCTCTCGGGGTCAAGTGAATCCTGAAAACACCTGAATTCTTGGAAGGATGATATCCAGGACGACATATTACTGGATGAATGGAGTAACATCTCCAGTAAAAGTCACAATAAAATAATTATTATCAGGTTAAAACCTACAATACATAAATGGGGGATGTAAACATATGTGACCCCTGTAGAATTAAAGAGGTTGGATGAAAGGAATCCAGATGTTTGCTAGAAATGCAACAATTCCAAAGGGACCATGTTTCATTACCTGTCGGAATGTTTCAGAAAAGACAGTGTATATGATATAAACAGTAAAATGACCCCTCTATCCTAAAGTGTTTATCTATGGGTTGTATTGATCTAATCTCCATCTTAAGAAGACCAAGTACAAACACTTACAGATATGTGTTTATTGCAAGCAAATCACCTGATATCTCTAAATTTGTAAAGTATGGTCAGTACAAGTATTTGGCTTAAGGAAATGTCTCCCTGCCTATCTTTGGTAAAAAAAAAAATTTAAAAAAACTTGTATGGTGAAGGTTTGGAGACTATTCTGGGATTATATTCAACAAAATGGTGTGGATGCTATGTTGACTGACAAGGAGAATGCCTGATAATTTATATGGTTTGTAAGCACATGTTGATGAAACGTATGTGATTGACTTGAATATGCTGCATGAATGTTTTAACTCTATCAGATTAGATTATTACAAAATGGAATTTTACTTGATTCCTGCTTCTGGACCAGTTTTTTCTTTTTCTTTTTTTATGTATGTTAATTTATCTTTTATATTACTACTCTATTATTATTTATATTTAATATTATTTTTCGGTTAATTTTTTAATTGTCTATAAAGATATTTTTATTTTTGGTTTAAACAAAAACAATAAACATATTGTAAACAAAAAACAAGATAGAAGCTTTGAATAGTTTAGCAAAAATAAAAATAGCAAAGAAATTTAGTCAAACTACTTAAAGGTGTGCATTTTGTAACAGATTAGCTGTATTCATCTGTACAGGAAGATGAGGTAGTGATGATGTATTCATGAGATGAGTTTTGTTTTTGTTCAGCAGCTGTGATTCTGAGTTGAAGTTGTGGTTGATGGCCACTGAGGATGGGGTTTATTAGTGATCCTCAGGTTATCCAGGTCTCAAACCAAAGCTTTTCAGCACAAATGTGATGGTAGATCCAACAAAGTCATTAGGAATGAAAGGTTTGATCCTGCTGATGAATCCTTGCATAATTTCTCTTTCGCTTTGAGATAACAGGTGAATAAGGAAAGTCTTATTTTGCTCCATGGGCTGGTCTAAATGCCACCAGTTATGTTAAGCTCGCTGGGCGGGGGGGCAAACTGAGGCTCAGGTATTGACATCACAGGTGACGATGATGACCTGGGAACAAAAACGAGAACAAGGTCATAGAGTTTACAACAATTAGAGAGTCTTTTGTATCTGTGTGTTAGGTAGTGGCCTACCTGACAGCCTGTCCCTCAAATCCAAGCGCTGTGATGAAGATGTTGATGAGGACTGTGAAGAAGACAAAGACTGTTGCTACATTGTTCATTCTGTTCAACTTGGCGTGTTTCCTCACATCATTCAGATCATACTTCACTGCTGGCACAGGATCGTAAAACAGCAAAAACAAAAGTAGGAACATTAGAGAATGCAAAAAAGAAACAGTTCACTCAGAAATTGAAACCATTATCTACTCAGCCTCACGCTGATGCAAAGTCAGCTTAAGTTTCTTTGTCCACAAATCAATTCTGTAACTTCACAGTAAAACAGCGTTTCAGCATTCTCCTACACAGCTGAGGAAGATGGAGACTTGTTATAAAATATAAAAAGACAAAAACATGAAATAACTCTATACAGTTTGTATGTAATCTGAAAAAAATGTTATTTGCATCACAGCTAAGAGCATTACTGTGTACCCCGTCTGAAGAAGGTGCATGAGCTTCAGTGGGTGTTCATACACCGCTAGATCAACGAGAGACGTAAAACACAGAA
The DNA here is from genome assembly GCA_037577475.1 of Chaunax sp. Z400. Taxonomy (NCBI): domain Eukaryota; kingdom Metazoa; phylum Chordata; class Actinopteri; order Lophiiformes; family Chaunacidae; genus Chaunax; species Chaunax sp. Z400. Next base: position 28,761,236 of record CM075195.1, read on the forward strand.
TATGGAAGCTTCTATTCGACAGAGGCACTTGTTACTTCAAACACTGAGGTATACAGAGATCACAAGATCATCTAGCAGTGCATGTACACATCCTAGTTTGTGCACCTTTTAGCAGCTGTTTAGTGACAGTGAAGATTTCATCTTAAAAAATATAAATAATGTCTATTCAGTTTTGGTTACATTTTTACATTTTAAATCTCTCTCATCTCGGTCTTGATCTGTGGTTTAGGAAAATGCTGCAAGGCTGTTTTGCTGTGAAGCTCCAGAAATATTTTGTGAACCAGCAACACCTGACTTTAACATGGAATTGAGCAGATGATGATGGATAATGAATTCATTTTAAGTTTTTGGTTGAACTGTTCCATTAAAAGTATACTCCCACTCAACTAACAGCCTAGGCGTAAAAAAATGCATTCCACCCAAAATGCAGCATATCAGTTGATAAATATTTAATTATTTGGTCAAGTTTCAATGCATAATTCAAAAGAAAACATGCCTAATGAAAGGGAATTCCGTGGGGGGATTTGTTTGGATTCCCCCACCTGACAGCCATTTCCCTGCAGCTTCCTGTCGCTTATTCTCATGTGCAGAAGTACAAGCTCTACCGCAAATATAATGGAGGAAGTTAACCCACAACCAGTAAGAATGAATGAGGGTTTCTATGAGTTCATAGCGCAAAAATAACGACATATTCAACTTGCATTGCCAGCTTCACCAATTAGTAGAACATAGAAACCTGGGAAAGCCCTTGTCACGCGTTTGAAAATGGCCCATTTTTTATTTCGGAATTTTCGCCCCTTAGGGGCTTAAAATCAGAATTGTTCTCTGTATTCCGCTGTGCTAAAAATATGACCGTTATATCAGGCTGTAGAATAGCATTCAAATAAAAATATTGTGGTTACTTTCAAAATTCTTCACACGCCTTGAGAGGGAAAATACAGAGTGGGAGTCTACCTTTAAGGACATTTATATCAGATTTAGGAGAAAAATATTAGTTACAGATTACAACACATTGTGCTTCTGAGATTAAATTTTTTAAAAAATTTTTTAAATTGATTGTCATAGGCATAAAATACTGCTGGTATGCACACTAGAAGATAAAACTAAAATAGTAAATATGCATTTATGTATTTATGTCACACGTAGAGAGATATTTGAAATCACAGATGCACAGAGCTGAGAGTTTACTAAATGCAGTACCAGAAAGTTGCTGGAAATTTTGCAACAGTTTGGAATGTGTGAGGATTTGACACTTTTGACACTTTCACTGTTCTCATCTCACTAGTGAGTAAACCAGTGTCAGACTATTTATCGAACAATGAACCAAACAACTGAAGATGCCTGTTGGTTTCATTGTAATTTTAGCCAGTTTTCACCGTGATGGTCGTGTAAACTTGTTGTGGCTAGGAGGGAATTCATGACACAGAGAGAGGAAAACCAAAGCACTGTTCACCCAGGCAGACATGGCTCCAGGTGGTTTTCAAATTAGATTGTCCTCTGCTGATTAATCAGCCTTTGATTCTTTGTACCTTCTAAACTTAAAAAGTCCAATATCAAATGTACAAGAAAGATTGAGACAGAGCAACAATAACAATGGGAGAGCCAACAGTCTAAGTGACTTGCCGATAAATACGAGCAGCAGCCCCACTATGACCTGTAACGTGATGGACAGAGAAAGAAGGACAATGAGGGGGATGTAGAAACGGTAATGAGGCCCCACGTAAAGAACAGTCTTCAGCTGAGACGAGTTGGCCATCAGCAAGGCAACGTCCAGCATACTCTGAGCAGCACTCTTCTTAGTGGCGTAGTGATTTAAGTTCATTGGGCGATAGACTTTTCCAGAGGGGCCTCTCTGTTCCTGCAGGGGAAGAAAGGATAGGTTAGATCTGACAAAAACTGATGATTCAGGTCACACAGGTACTCTATAGCCACTGTTACATGCTCACTGGTCCAGATTTCACTGTACAGGATAAGGGTTCTCCGAAGAACAATGTACTTTTTTTTGTTCCCTTTCACTGGTCTGACTGCTCTGTGTCCAAGTCAATGATTCACCATGGTTCATTCCAATCACACACGTGTTTTGTGGTTCGTTACTATGTATTTTGTGTAGTCAGGTGTGGCTGTAAGGAGAAGTAGGAGTGGCAAGAGACAGACACACAAGAAACAACATGCTGTGGGCTATTCATCTGTCTACAACTCTATAGAATCCTGTCAGTTTGTCACATTAACTCATAGATGAGAAGGCAGTGAGGGTGACTGTAGCAGAGGGGGAGGTGTTTAAAGACACAGATACTGAACCAGGGGTGCAATGTGAACTAAATAGCTTTGTGAACACGAAGAGAGAGAGAGAGAGAGAGAGAGAGAGAGAGAGAGAGAAAGTAATGTTTTCATTCTAACAATAACCTGATTCAGTATTCATCACATGACATTTAGGTTCAGCAAATCTAGAAGAATTATTCCATAACTATCAGTGTTTTCATTAAACAGAGAAATGAAAACAAACACAGCCTAGGAGTACTGACTTACAGTTACTGTGCAGATCACACAGTAATAACTCATTGACAACATAAGTAAAGATGGCTGCCTACCTAGCTCTACCTATGGTGACAGAATCTTTGGTCCAATGACCTGAAACTACTGAGTGACTCAGGTGAGTGTGTGGTTGCCTGTGGTATTTCTTCTCTGCAATCAACCAACAAATATCATATTTTCAGTTGGTTGTTATTATTGCATATATGCATTATTATATTTGTTTGTGTACGTGTATGCTTAGCTACATATTTTTTAAAATAAAAATATACATTTTATACATTTTTATACATGTGCAAACTGTACATATATATATATATATATATATATATATATATATATATATATATATATATATATATATATATATATTTCAGCTGTTGAATTAGGGTATCAGCACCTTTCTGGTCCAATTCATGCAATGTTCCCACAGCAATTAGCAATTAGTTGCCCAGTCCTGTAGCACAGGTAGAGATGTCACACCTGGGTGCAACTCTCTCTGAGTCACAAAGCTTTCATTCATTTCCACACACAGCTGACAGCTATGGAAAGAAGCATGGGGTTACGTCACCACCGACACCCCTGTAACAGGATAGAGCAGTTCCCAACCAGGGGGTTGACACCCACAAGGAGTCACAAGATAAATCTGAAGGGTCGTAAGAATTTTTCAGACTTTTCTCTAATCTTTATCTTTCTATTGGGAATTATTGGACAATTCAAGGTGTTTCTTAACTTGACAAATTTGACCGAGGATTTGTATCCCCTTTTTAAGATAAAAAAATAAACATTATATTGTGTTGTATGTCTTCAGAGAAGTTTGGGATTTTTCAAGTAGGTTTGGCAGCCAACAAAAGAGACCAATAGAAAAGAACAGACTATAAAAATGATGAAAGACAAATTATCAGTGTGTTTCTTACCTCTATGTTGCTAAGTTTATTCAGACCTGTGGTCTCTCCATTAAATCTGTGCTCTCTGTCCATCCTCCCGTCTTTGAAAAGTCCACAGCAGCTTCCTGTTGTTGATATGCTGAATACTGAGATGTATTCTCACTGTTGTACGTCTCAGTGAAAGCAGGCGGAGCAGACTGGACTAACAGGTCAAACAAATCCTCCACCTACAGGAGCATTAGAATGACTCCTCCCACTATGTGTTGAAGTACTTAAGAGGTGTTTTAGTTTAAGTGCAAATTTTTCACTTAATTTCTAAATAATATGTTCATGGCATGGCATATATGTTGTCTATGATGATCGTATTTTGATTTGCAGACATGTCAATGCTAAAGTTTATAATCCTGTTTCCTCTGTGACACCTAACAAAAACACAGCATCATAAAATGCCACCTGATGTGATATTTGAATAAGAGGGAAATATAATAAAATATGCTTACTTCTTTCATTGCTTATGCTATTACTAAGGCAACAGGTTTGAGTTCCATGCAACTATAAAGCTCTTTCTGATTTGTTTTGAACGTGTCTTTTGATCTATTCAATGAACAAGTCTACTATTTTATTAACATGATCATTATTTTGCCAAAGTTCCACATTCATACTAGTCATTGAAAAAAAATTCAGACACTGCAAAATGAATCAGCGCTAAATGAAGGTTGCACCCTCAGCATATTTAGGGCTCAAGGAGGAACCTACTGTTGTTATAGATTTTTTTTCCTCAGAAACACAAAAATAGACACACTCATATGTGGAGAAAATTGTGATTTGATACGACCTTCAGGATTGGGTGTGGCTAAATGGTTCAACAGCGCCCCCTGGAAATTTTCAAAGAAGTAGGTCCTGCTGTACGTTTCACCTAGACTTACGAAATTTGGTACGTATATACAGTATATCTATAAAAAAGCCTCTTGTGACATGTGTGACTTGTGATGTCTGAACCATATCAACTTAATACTTAACTTAGCGTGGTGTTCCCATGACAGTGCAGCATATTTTGACATCTTGCCATGAAAAAAGAAATTATTGTATCTCAAACATACATTATCCCAACTGCCCCAACTTCACTGTAAGATACAGGCGGGCTCACGCCACAGGAGTTATAAAATCCTAACTGATAATGGAATCGGGTTTCATTACACACATTACACAATCTGCATAGAGTATCTTCTCTTGAATCTCAACCATGGACCCACTACAAGATTGGATTTTATTAAGAAGACAAAGGCAACATGGGCTATCTATCCTTAGCAAGAACTGGAGGTGGGATTTTAATGTCGGTTTCATATTTGTCAACAGTAGTATGCTATGAATTTTATACTTTTTATTCTGTAAGTATTGCAAGAGCTAATTTCATTCTGTTCTAGGAATGCATACTTTTATGTCAATTGTCTGGATTTTCCTTTGTTTTGTATGTTGAGCCATGCCTAAGATGATTTATGATGTCATGACAGACAAAGTTTTCTGATTTCTGATTCTAGCTGACATTAGCCTAAAAGGCTCAAATGTTTACTGTTGCTTTGCACCAGTCAGCTGCTGTGGGATGTCTCTCTCATTGGCTATAATGATATTGCTCAGAAGTACTGACATAATCATGCATTTTTTTATTTCTACATATGACACGTTTGAAAATGATCGCGTCCGCCCATGTCCATGAGCAGAGTGGGAGGTTTAAGACTGGATCTGAAAATCACACCATCAGATAATCTGTGCTGAACATCAGGACTGACAAAAGTTTCAGATCAGTTTTCTCTTTTCTCCTACGATTGTTGGGAGGGATGAATCGGGTTGAAATCGTCCCAGTTCTCCATATTCGTGTGAGCCTGTCTTAGGAGTTCTGGTCTAACGACATATACATGCCAATGACGAGTTAACCTCATTGCAACATCTAGTGGCAAAAAGAGTAAGCCTTGTTGTTCTTTTACTTTGACAGCGGCTAGTAAAGTAAAGTGCGACAGTAGGCAAAAACCAATCAATCAATCAATCAATCTTATGTCCTGAACCCATTCCCTTAGATATTTAACTAAGACACTGAGCACTTACCATGATGTCTTACCTAACAAACTCCATAAAGTAATGTAACGTTGCAGTGTGTACACAGCCCGGTTGGATGTTTAACTATTGTATGAAGTGTATGGTCCAGCCCTGCGTGTCCTAACCTCAGGCGAGTTATGATGATTTCACCCCTCTGGTTCCTGCCCTGTGTTACACTCCTACAACAAGTGTCTTCCTGTGTCATTGATGTCCCAAAATTCTTGCCAGATTATGTGCATATATTCCTTGATAATTGTTTCGACCTCAGCATTACTTAACTGACCTTGTTTGTTTATTGTGTTTGATACCAGTGATTGCTTGGCTAATATATCCAATTCCTTAATGTGTGACATCATTTGATTTATTCATTTTTATTTTTTTGTACTTCACTCTTTATTGAATTTTAACAAACAAACAACCAATAAACACATAACCAAAAATACATTAACAAACAAATCTAAAAATAAACAAAAACAAACAACACAGGGTAAGTATCGCCCCACCCCCCCCCACCCCCCCCACCCCACCCCACCCCACGATAGCAGGTCATGGTTGCCACACAGGTTTTAGGGTTCAACTTTGCTTGCAGCTTAAATTTTTAGTACTATCATTGCATTATACAGAGGGAGCCCATTGCAGGATTAAACTGGGTAAATGCTGCCCATCATTTTGTGTCTATCTCCTTCTTCACCACCACTGAGCTGCCTTTGAGACCAGCCCTTTACCCCAACTACTCTAGAGGCCTCTATGCTCAGAGGCTGGCAGATCAGCCTGTGATTGTACTGTGCAGCTGACAGGAGTGAATGTGTATAACTATATGAGTGTGATCAGGGCCTTCTGGCAAAAAAGAGATTTACCTTCAGCGAAACTTCCTTGAATAAAAAAGGTTTTTAAAAAAGTAGTTTGTTCAAAAATAAAAATCCTGTAGCTATTTTAAGAAAAGGTTTTGAGAATTATCTACAGTACTAAGGCTCTGATGAATTAATTCATTACATGGAAACATAATTATTGTTTAAAAATACAATTATTTTGCTCATGATGTAGGCAGAATATTACATGTTTTTTAAATTAAATTTGAGATGTTTTTTAACTTAAAAATTTAATTTTAATGTCAGTTTTAGAGTGCACCGATAACTATGTTCTAATGGAGCCAGGAAAACTTAAAGGCCTAGTGAAAGCAGCTATATTGATTTAATTCTGTGTGCTTGGTGTGTAACACACAATATCACACTGAATAAAATAGTTTACATCTTTTATCATTTAGGGTTATAACAGACAATTTTAAGAGCAGACATTTTGAAATGTCATAGCACATATGTCATTAATATGACTGAATTTAAATTAGGTGAACTAGTGCCAGGGTTGTGATGTTATGTTTGACACCGAATGGAACAAAGCCATCACTAGCAAATGTGCATCTCCAGTGCTTTTCCTGATCCAACACACATAAAAATGTTGCTCCAAGTTTTGTGGCATTTAAAATAACTTGCAAGTCTTTAAAAATGGAAACAAGTTGTGTCTCTAGACAATCTGAATTATATACTGATTGATTAAATACTTATTAATAAAGGTTTTAAAAGCCAAACGTCTGCCGTGAAGGTCTGAGCGAAACCGAGAACAAAAGATATGGAATTACCTGAATATAAATTAATAAATACAATAAACCAAGAAACATGTATTTCCCTCTGTGCCATAAACTTAAATAAAGAAAAATATTTCACACGTATTTATGGGACAGGAAGTTGTTGACTACTTCCGGGCCGGGTGCTTTTCACTGCTACGCAACATGGCGGCACACATCACCCGTCACTCCACTGTGCTCCGCAGGGTGTTGCTCGGAGCTTTCAGGTCAGCGGGACCTCCTGCTGCCGTTATTGGCTACAAGTTTGTTTGTCGCGCTGCTCCAGAAGAACAAAAGAAGGTAATATTAGAGTCTACAGAGGAATACAAGTTCGTAGAGCGGCTCATCCCACCGACACGAATCCCCGCGCCTCCTCTTAAACATGGCGGGCCCACCCCGTCTGGCTGGACGCCGCCGTCAGATTCACCGCCGCCTCTGCCGTACATGATCCGCCGCTCCCGTATGCACAACATTCCGATTTACACCGACCTGACCCACGGCAACCGCTGGACAACTCTCATACGGAAAGTGGAGGGAGACATTTGGGCTCTGGAGAGGGACGTGAAGCAGTATCTGAAGGAGGTGAAGGGAAAAGAGCTGCCCACACAAGTCAATGAAGTCACCATGACCCTGAAGGTCAAAGGTCAACTCGACAAGGAGCTGAAGGAATGGTTGATCACCAAAGGCTTCTGACTGAGGCGATGAGACGGTGGAGAGGTGTCAACACCAGGAAATATTGACCTGTAGTACTACCAGTACTACTACCACTTCAGTCAGTATGAAGGACAGTTTGACCTTTTTTATGAACCATAGAGATGTTTAAGCTATGACATCAGACGGTGTTACTGTACATAGGAATGTGTAATGAAAACATTAAAAATTGTTTCATGTGGAAAAACATCTTTTTCAATTTTTGTCAAAAGCTGTTTGACAAAAAAAACAACAATCAGTTGTTTTTTACCAAAAACAACTGATTGTTGATCGATTAATCACTGCGGCTCAAAGAATCACATAAAAGGGAAAAAGTGACACCTGAAAATATCTAATCTGCTGGAATTAAACATTTAAAATTTAGTAATAAATATTAAGTAATGTGATACTTAATTACACCGAGTACAGCAAATTCAAGAAGGGGTGAAAAACAAGGAGCAAATGTTGAATTCTGATCATTCAAATACTAATATAATGCATTCATGTAGTGTCAAAATAATCTAAAATATTAGTTCCAAACAAATGTTTTACAGGTAATGTGGTATTAGGTTATTACGGAGCCCCCCTTGTGTCAGTTGAGAGAAAAAAAACCCATCTGTAAATCTGTACCCACAGTTTAGGCACGGATTGCTAAACCGTGGGTACAGATTTACAGATGGATTTTGTTTTTCTCAACTGACACTAGGGGGGCTCTGTAGGTTGTAACAGTTTGTCAGGGAAAACAACATTTTAGTGGTTTTAGGGAATGTGCAGATGCAGCAACAAGACTGTTACAAAACCATTTAATATAAAGCTTGTAACTTCAAACAGCTATCAACATGTTTAAATGTGCTGAGCAATAAAATACTATATCTCCTCTGTAGCATCCATGTCTTCACACATTATGAATTACACATTCATGAGCACACCTAAGTTGGAAGAACAGCTTCCCAATGAGAGAAATTGGACCATCTTTCCCTCATTTGATTCCCAGCCCCTGCAAGTCTACAAGTTGAAGTATCCTTGAGCAAAGATACTGAACCCCAATTTGCTCCCCGGGTGCCGTAAAGGCAGCCCACTGCTCCTCAGGGATGGGTCACATGCACAGAAAGAATTTCCCCCTGTGGGATGAAAACTATCTAAAAAAACAACAACCAAAAAACATCAAAACCATCACAAAAACTGAGGAACAGTAGTTGAAACTGGTTCATGTTTGTCAAATCAAACACTTTTGGTCTCAATTCTGTTGAAAAAACTTCTAACAAATCAGCAGACATTAAATGTTCACCAGTATTTTTATTGAAGTGTTTGACCAGGAGTTGCATGTTGTCAGGGATACCATCAGGACTGAAGCAGGCAGAGAAAGTCACTGATTCGCTTGGCAACTTCCTCCAGTTGGTCCTCTGGAAAGAAAATGGCAGGAAACAAATGTTTAATATTTAAATGCATCAAACTGAACCCATCATCCAAAAAAGCTGGGATGAAATGCAAAAAGATTTGCAAACAATCTTTGACTTACAGTATATTCAGTGGAAAACAGTACACTAAAGTAACCAATGTAGAGATAGAATGCTGTGATACTGTATAGAGTCACAAAAACTTTTTATTCAATAGTTCAGATGCAATTATTGATTTTTTTTGTTTGTTTTTTACAACGACTGATAAATCCAAATTTAGATAGTGTAAATAATTATTGCACATTTATGCTGTAATGGAGTTATAGAGTCTATATAGACTATATATATACTATATAGAGTATATAATTAATATATGATCATTTTGATCATAACCACAATCTTTAACCCCTTTTAACCTTACACCAGAGAGTCGGCGGTAAAACCATCTGTTTTCTTTCCCACAGTGTTTCAGGAGACCAGACCAGGCTAGTTTCCCTGCAGTTTCTATAGTAACTGAGTTTAAACTATGTTAAACTTGCTTTATTGAACCGAATCAAGTGAGCCAGTCTAACTGGAATAAGCCTGGCTTATTTGTTAAGTCTGCCTAATAGAACTGGCCCCTGGGCTGATGCAAAGTGGAAAAGCATCCTTTGTTGTGACGAGTCCACATCTCACATTGTTTTAATAATCATGGACGTTGTGTTCTTAAGAGGAAAAGGACCATCCAGATTGGCACCAGCATCTGTGATGCTATCAAGGTGTGTTAGTGGTCGCGGTATGGATAACTTAAAAGTACATAAAGTAATCTAAATGGAACATGAAAGATTCATACAGGTTTTGGAAAAACATTTGCTGCCATTCAGAAAATGTCTCTCTGGGACGTCCCTGCTTGAAACCATACTTATAACAGTGTAGCTTCATAGAAAGAGCTCAGGGACTAGACTGGCCTATCTGCCCTACTTTATTCAAGGGTTGCACTGGTGGGCCTAACTTTTAATCTAGGTGCACCAGAACTTAATTCATATGCACCCAATAATACATTTAAGACTCTTTGACAGTTCTCATAAACACTGGTGATTTCTTAACATTCTATAAATTATTGTAAACAGGAATAAAGGTGCAAATAAATGTTAATTCAAATCAAAGCACAATCAAAGCTTAAATAAATCAAACTCAAATAACTCCTATTCTTATTATGAAAAACATCATATTTCATTTCAAAAGGTTTTAACGTAGTTTTATTTTACAACTATGATGTTTTCAACAATGAGTGTGCTTATTAACACTTATTGTTAAAGTAAAGTGACAGAAAACAGTGGGAAACATGCCCCTACCTCATTTTTTACAAACATGATGTAAGGCATCAAATTCAGCTGGAATGTATATTTCCAAATGTGAAAGTTTATCAGTTTAAACGATAATATTTCGATAACATCTTACACATCATGCTAATTTTCTGGAATCATGGTTTTATGTTAGTTTGCATGTGAAAGCAGATATTCACTTACGTAATGTGTGTTTCTCTCCTCGGCTCTGCAGCTGGTCTAAATCCTCCTTCACAGACAAAGAAGCTTCTGATACTTCCTTTAGCATTTCCAACTCCTGAGATGCAAGAGAGTTAAAGTTTCAGTGTGACTGGTTTCTACAGGTCCAGCTTTTTGTTACGTCAGAACCCATTTTTTTACGTATGCGTTAGTACCGTGATGCAGGCTTGTAGTATTTGGTGCACTCTCTTGAAGACGTCAGTCTTTGTGCTGAAGCTGCAGGGATCTAAGCTGCAATAAGCTCTCAAGTCAGTTTCATAAACATGGGTGAAAGCAGCAATCAGCTGTTGGAGGTCACACGCTGCCACACGCAATGAGCTTGGAGAGAAGACGCGAGGACTCTGAAGCTCATTGTTGAAGAATTCACACTGAGAACAGAGGACAGAAAAAGGAGAGCACAGCAAACAGGTAGCACTCATTACTACCATGACATTCAGGCGTGTCAATGCCAATATGTGGGATCTGTGCTTGTGTATTATATTTAAATCATTACACTGAAAAAAAACATAAGAAAATTATTTTGAATGTGTGACAAATATGATTATTTCACATGGTAGTAATTTAGCACGGACAACCCCTATTCAACTTTACACAAATTATAGTTTGTCAAGAATGCAGCAGCCAGCCTCCTTATCAAAACCAAGAAAAGAGCATAGTGCTCAGATTTTAGCATCTCTTAGGTGGCTGCTGGTACACACACACTTACACACACACACCACCACACACACAGACAGACACACACACCACCACACACACAGACTGGAAATCTCCTTCTGATCTTTAAAATCCAGCTTTAAAACATAGTCGTTTATATTGGTTTATTTTTACTCATTTTTATATTCAGCTCCATTTTTATTGAATGTTGTATAAACCAGTAAATGTTTTTAATTGTTTATTATGATTATCATTTTTACTTTCTTGTAAAACCCTTTGTAACTCTATTTGAAAGGTGCTACATAAATAATTTATTATTATTATTATTATTATTATTCCACAGGCATCAACAGGCACATGAACACCACACCTCTGACTGGAGCTGCTCGAGTGCCAACTGGGTCATCTGTAGAAGGGCAGCAACATCAGCAGCCTCTTCTCTACTTGGCTTAGAGGATGGGTTGTTGCCCTTTTCTAAAGTCCTGTGAAACGAGGAAAAACACTGAGAGGTTGGAGAGGAAAGCGACATAGAGACTTTTTGCTGCTGGCCAACAACAGGAATCATCCACCAGACCTCTACCATCAGTCTTAAAGCAGAAAAGGAAGAAAACACACTTAATTAATCCCTCTGGGGGAATTTAAATTTAATATCTTTGATAAGGAGGTCATGTTTTCACCTGTGTCTGTTTGTTTGTTTGCAAGCAGGAAAAGTACACAAAAACTACTGGATGCATTTCCATGAATATTGGTGCACAGATGGGGCGTGGACCAGGAAAAAAAAACCAATTCATATCAATGCAGATCCAGGATTTTTTAATAACTCCCCATAACATTATGAGATAAGGTACTTTTTGACATATCCCTAATTATGCAAAACCTGCCAAAACAATTTCCATGAAACCTTATGGAAGGGTTGGGCATAGGCCAGACAAGAACCCAATACATTTTAGTGAGGATCTGGATGGAGATGCGAATATTAACCAGGAAATAATCCATACATTGTGAAAACCAAAATCACATCTATTTATGGTGTTCATATCAATGAGTGTTTGCAGTGCTGTGAAGATGCCCAAGTGGCATGACCTCTATCAGAAGGTTACAATATAACAAAATCAGTATATGTTACTTAATGTCATTAGTATATGCATGCAGGCTGATGGTGCAAAAACCATTAAGATAAGATAAGATAAGATAAGATATCCCTTTATTAGTCCCACAGTGGGGAAATTCACAGTATTGCAGCAGCACAGTGTACAAAAAACACAGCAGGAGGAGAGGAAATAATATTTTTTTAAAAATACAATACAATAAAGGAGGGGGGGTAAAGTGTCTCAAAAATATTTCACAAATACTATTACAAAAAGTGTCTCAGTATTTCAACACAAGTACTACAAATAGTTCGGTCTACTGGGAGCAGTGCTGATTGTACAGTCTAACAGCTGCAGGAAGGAAAGACTTGCGAAAGCGCTCCTTCACGCACTTTGGGTGAAGCAACCTGTCGCTGAAGGAGCTCTCCAGTGCTGTTACTCGGTCCCGCATCGGGTGGGAGTGATTGTCCATTATGGATGACAGTTTAGTTGTCATCCTCCTTCCATTATGATGCAGATGATATCAATCAGACGAAGTACTTTACACTGACTAACACTATAATATGTTGTTGTGTCCAGATGGGATCTCATCCTGGAGTAAGATGGGAAAGTCAGGTGACGCATTCATTCTGGCCAATATGGAAGAAATTCATCAGACCATCATGCAGATGGTGGACATGAGCCACACTAGTCTGGTACACAACGCAGTGGTGATGCAGTGGCTGAATAGTTCTCTACATGGAGATCGACTTCAGAGGGAAGAGGATGGCCACACAGCTCCTGTGCATTCTGGGTGTGGACGTTGTCATGATGGAGAACTACAAATACCAGGACACGCACATTGGCATTAAACTGAACCCGCAGACCAACACAGAGGCTGTATGCAGGAAGGGGATGAGCAGACTATTTCCTAAAGAAGCAGAGATCCTTCAATGTGTGCAGCAGTCTGTTGTGGCCCGTAGAGAGTCAGTGTACTACTGTGGTGAGTTAAGGCAACACTGACAGACTGGACAAACTGTTAGAGAATGCCAGCTCTGTTACTGACTGCAAACTGGACATGGTTTAAGCTGTGGTGGAGAGGAGAACACTGAACTGCTACCCATTCTGGATAATCCTGGCCACCCTCTCCAGCACCTCCTGGACAAGCAGTGGAGCTCTTTCTCTGTGAGGTCTGCCCACTGCTCCTCAGGGATGGGTCAAATGCAAAGAAAGAATTTCCCCACGGGGACAATAAAGTACATCTTATCTGTATGACTTGAAGTGTGAAATCTGAATCTGCCTATCCTAATGCAGATTTGTGACATGGGCCCTTCCTGGACGCTGCCATTCACACAGCCTGATTGCATGAGACTAATCTAGCTACTGTCAACAGATTACAAATGAAAGTGTCATGCTCCAACCACCCTCTATAATACCAAGTGCACAGTGACATTAAACACTAGTTAGATGCAGCATAGTTACATTCTACAGTAAACTTCACATTGTATTTGGGTTTTGCTTTATACAGCCCACATATATAAACTCATAACCAATCTTTATCTGAGTAATTGGGATTTATTATGTATAATCTGAATAATAAAACACAGCATACATACTTGATGTGTGCAGTCCATGGGTCAAATATGGGGTCGAGCATTTGTGAAAGGTGAGACAGGTTCTCAGCAGCGTAGAGCTCATCCAGCAGCATCTCTGCATCCTTTCTGGGCCCAGCAGACTTCTTGTTGGCAGGGACTACGGTTAAAAGCTGCTCCAGGAACTGAATCTGCCTGTGAACACTTGCACTACCCTGGACAAATGGTTGGACATCAATTAGACATACAATATAGGACACGGTTTATTGAGACCCTCTACATCAGTAAATTAATGACATCCAAACCAGTTTTATACAACCTCTATCAGATCCAGGTCATCTGCTTTGCACAGCATCAGCTCCTGCCCAAGCAAAGTCATTTCTGTTCACACAAAAAACAGACCACAGCAGTATCAGAGGTTGTTTTATTTTGAATTATTAGCATTAACTACTCTGATGGAGAATAAAACAGAATTATAAGCATTAACTACTCTGATGGAGAATAAAACAGAATTATAAGCATTAACTACTCTGATGGAGAATAAAACAGGGCAGGGCTGTGAACAATATCCTGTGTAGGAAGGTTAGCCATTGAAAGACAACAATGCTACCTTGAGCAAAAACATCTTGATCTTCAGATGTCAGTGATGTCGCCTTGGAATTGTTTGGGTTGATACTGTAAAATGACAAGTGAAGACAGGAAAGAGGGAATAGTTCATATTATAAACAAATAGTTTCTGACTGATGAAAACAGCGTTGATGTTCTATTTGGCTTCTTCTACCTGAAGCAGATCCATGCCAGTATGTTGGTGCGGTGCAGAGAGGGAACAGTCAGCAGCTGCAGCATGCTGTCTGCTTCCTGGAGGTCCAGACCTTCCACCCAAGGACAAGATGCAGCCTTAAAATAGACAAGACAACTATATGTGCTTCTTTCCTTACTCTTATCAATAAATATTCCAGGGTTTCCTTATTCAATTCATATACTGTGCATTAAGAGTGTGGTGAAGATAGTGTTGAATGTTTTGGTCTGTGGAAAATGACGGGTTTAAACGTGGGTTTACTCTCGCGAAAATATATAATTTCGGATAAACTTATGGGTATAAAACGTAATGCTGCACAACAGGTTACCCATAATTATAAATCACTTTACCTGCAGTGCATAATAAATACGTCGTACAGGATCTTCTTCTTTCAAAGCACCCGCCATCTTTCACACAAACCACCTTTGCTTTTACTTCTTCTAGGTTTCTTCTTCTTCTTCTTCTTCTTCTTCTTCTTCTTCAGGATTATTGGCGGTTGGCAACCAGTTTATAAATGCATTACTGCCACCTACTGGACTGGAGTGCGGGACACTGCTCCAAAACCTTGCTTTGCATTACAGAAATGTTTCATTTGGATTTTTCAGCAATGCTAAAAACTTGAAGGATCAAACTTATACACTACAATTAACTTACTTCTCTTTCTTGCAAAGCACTATTTACATAAATGCAAGTTCTACAACTGAAAGCCATCATTTCCTGTCTTCCACAATGACTTTGACCTGTTCATAAAAACTGTTAAAGCTTGCTTAACAAAAAGGCCTTAAAAACTGCAAGTATTTTCCTCAGGTATAAGCTGTGTGTGTAAATGAAATTAAAAAAAGGTATGCCACTCTCAGAATTTCCAGGTATATATTGGATGGATTCATATGTTATTGTTTCTGAACAAAAACCTCTAACTTAGTGGCTCTCAGCAGGAGGCCCAGGGCTCAAAAGGGGGGCCCAATAAGCTTAAAAGGGGCCATGCTTGGCTGTCTATAAAAAATTATTCTTTTTGTTGACGCAATTTGGTTGTGATGTTGTTTTGGAGGTTCACAATGCATGTTTCAGTGAATACTCTAATGGTGCCTTAAAGAAGGTGATGTTGACAGATTTAAACAACAATGCCATTTTTACTTTTTATTTTTTCTATTATTTATTTTAAAAGTTTTAAACATTTGCTGTTGTCCAAAAATGCTTGCACATTGTTTATTCGATACATTACCTTTTTTCATGTATGCATGCATGTTTTACTTTATAATAAGAAAGTAAATATTTTTGTTATGTGCCTTTCAAAACTGTCGGTTTGAGAAATAAAGTATCGGTATCGATATCAGCAATACTGGCCTTGAATTACTTGGTATCGGATCGAAACCAAATTTTGTGGTATCGCCCACCCCTAGATCTGACTAAAACGATGACAACATAGCCCCGCTGCGCGCATTCCTTTTCCAGTTCCTGTCTGGTACACGCGTGGACAGAACAACAATAGCGGATTACCGAGTGTTGTTTGTGCTGCAGAGTCTCTTGAGTTTATTAACGCTACTCCAGCAAACTGCACAAGGCTAGGTTTGTGGACCTGAGGCGGCCAATGGACATAAATCTTGATGATTTAGCATGTAACCGGGCCAGTTTTGGCACTATAATTACACAAAATCAGTTCTACTGTACCCTTCTTTTTGTTATACCTGACTGCCAGGACCGCCCCAGTTCCTTCTGTGTTGCCCCTCCTTATTTCTTCTTCTCTGGTTCCCCCAATATATTCTGCTAGTCCCATAGCCTATCCCCTTTTGTATTGTCCCCACATGGGAGAGGTTGGTTACCTGTTGTTGCTACTAATAGCACCCTGTTAATTGGTGATCAGGTGCTGGTGGCAAACAAAGGAGTCAGGGGTAAGCGTAAGCTCTCTGACAAATGGGAACCTGTCATATAGTGATATGTTCTCCATTCAGGAATGGGAGGATATGATGAGATGTTACCTGTCTAGACTTTAATGTGAGACACACTCAGAAATGTTTGACCTGATAATGTCCAGATTAACAGGCAGAGCCAGGGATGTGGTTAAGGTGTCACTTCGCTGCCGCCCTGAGTTAAATGGTACTGAGTTGCCTAATGCTGTGTTTGACATTCTAAGGCGCAACTTCAGTGAACTAACATACTCTGCCCTGCCAATGAAAGACTTTTACAGTACTGTACCAAGAGCTGGAGAGGATGCTATGGATTACTGGATCCGCTTAAACAAATCCATAGATGGTACTGATGAGTGTCTCCGCAGACGGGGAAAATTAGTCGATGATCCCAGTGCAGAGGTTGTCATGATGTTTATTAATCATTGCCCTGATCCAAGTCTTGCACTGTCATTCCAACTGAAAGACCCTGAGGAGTGGACAGCAGCTGAGGTCCAGAATCGACTGGATAATCATGTGAGGAAAATGAAAGGAATAGGGGTAAACTCACAACATGCGATGATCCAATCTGCCTATGCACAAGCCCCTATTAATGGTTCTTGTCATTCCTCACCTGCTGCTCCAGTGGCTACTCTGGTGTCAAGAGAGCCTGGGTCTCAGCCCCTGCCCTGTCCTCCATATGGTGTATCCGCTGACCAGCATCAGCTCACATGCCCTGCGGTGAATCAGCAAGCCTCCATGCTCCAAATGATTCCTGCCTCCCCAGCCCCAGCAGCTGTCAGCCCTCCAACTACTGAGCCTGCTACTCAACAAATGGTGGCTATGGTTGATAAAGTTCTGTCCCTGTGTACTGCATCCTTTGGCACTAGACAGAGACGCCCCCAGCAGACTGGCCCCCCACTTGCCCATCAAGGTTCACCACATGCCTCATGCAGAGTTTGTAGCACACAACAAGTGAACACACAACTCATGCACACTGTAGACTTTTCAGGCTGTGCCTCAGCTGTTTTAGCCCTGGTCATATGAAACGCGAATGTCCACAAACAGCCAGGCACGCAAACACATCCGCACCTCCTCCCCCCAATGCTGATTTAAACTAACCAGTCCATGCAATGAGAGGCGCAGCATGGGCAGTGTTGACAACACCCTCACCAATGTACTGGATCCACACTCTATATATGCTAACTGTTGCAAAACATTTCCTGAAGACAAGCCAGTCATTCTCGTTGGGTCACAGAGAGTTGGAGGAGCTAGTGAGTTGTTTTATGCTCCTGTGTCAATCAGTGATCAATGCACTTTGAGAGGGATGCTTGATTCAGGGAGCATGTCATGTACCATGAGTGAAGAGGCGGAGTCCAAGCTGAGGGCTGCGGGTGTTGACCTTATACCTCAGCCTGTTCCAGAGAGTGTCGTGCTTATTGGCTGCGGTGGTCTTCTCACACAACCAAAGTGCATCTATGATGTGAACATTGAAATTTATGGATTAAGATTTATTGTGCCAGTGTTCCTTGTGCCTGGACAGAGAGATGAGCTAATTATTGGGACCAATGTACTCCGGCCTGTCATCCAAAAGATGAAGTCTGATACGAAGTACTGGCAGCTCATTTCCTCCAGTAACACTGACCCAGACTGTGAACAATTTATTCAGCTGCTGAGCTGCATTTCTCGGTGGTCAGGTTCAGACATGCCAGACAAAACAGGCACAGTCCGACTACAACAAACTGTCACCTTACTACCACGACAGCAGTATGTGGTGTGGGGGAAGCTGCCTTCCTCTGCCCCTGTGTCACCTGGGAGCACTGTCATAGTGGAGCCCACATCTGCCCGCTCAACCCCTAAGAACATTATGGTGGGCAGGGTTATAACACCAATGTGGGGAGATCATTGGGTTCCAGTGAAAGTCCTTAACCCCACACAGGGCCCTGTGACACTCCGACGCAACGCCAAACTTGCTGATGTCTTCCCATGTGTTGCTGTTGAAGACCTGCCCATCATGCAGAGCCTGTGCAAAGCCCAGGATGAGCAGGCCTCCACCCCACCACATGTAGTACCTGACCTGATGCAGCTGCTCAAGGACTGTGGCTTAGGTGATGTTGACATTGAGAGCTGTGAGGTATCAGATGAATGGAAGAGGAAATTGGCTGAGCTTGTTTTAGAATTCCAGGATGTCTACTCTAGAGACTGTGTGGTTGGGCTGTGGTGAGGCGAAGGATTTTGTCCACCGGATTCACCTCACTGATGAGCGCCCCTTCCGTCTGCCCTACCGCAGAGTGCCCCCATATTTGGTTTTAAAGCATGCATGATATTTATGCATGCTTTAAAAACCAAAGATTTTTTCATTTTCTTCAGCATTATGAAGATAGTCATAAATATCTTAAAGTAATATTCCAATCATAATGAACAAAAATCAAGCTTAGGGAATGCCTTATGGACTATAACCATATTTGATGCAGATGAAATGATAACTGGAATATGTTGAACTCTGCATGGAAGATCTTACAAAGTTGGCCACAATCTGGGACACACACAGGCCCCATACTGCTCCTATATAACCAGCAGCAAAATCACTTCAGCAATCAGCTGCAGGAAGAAACATCCAGAATGATTGTGTGTTATATAATGAATTCAGACTTCACTTCAATCATTCAGTGCATTCACACATTTATTCTGTCTGTGAACATTTAAGAAGTTATACAGACACATAGTTTATGACACAAGTAAGAAAATTTCATTAGTCTTCAAGACGGGGACTACAGCTGCAAGAACAACAGGACGCGATCCGTTTTAAGAATTTACGGATCCTCTTCAGCACCTTTTTCCAGCGGCCAGAGGAGGCTGGAACAGTAGGGATGAGGTCTGGAGGTTCAGCCCCTTCAGATGACTCATCTACCTTCTGCTCCTCAAGATTCTCTAGAGAGTCATCCAACGTCTGCTGTTGGAGCTTCTCTGGAGACTCATTCAAATTCTCCTCCTGAAGCTTTTCTGGAGACTCATCCAAATGCTGCTCCTGAAGCTTCTCTGGAGACTCATCCAAATGCTGCTCCTGAAGCTTCTCTGGAGACTCATCCAAATTCTGCTGCTGAAGCTTCTCTGGAGACTCATCCAAATGCTGCTCCTGAAGCTTCTCTGGAGACTCATCCAAATGCTGCTCCTCAGGCTTCTCTGCTGGCTCATCCAAATTCTGCTCTGTGAGCTTTTCTGGAGAGTCATCCAGTCTCTGTTGTTGGAGCTTCTCTTCCACTTCAAATTCATCACTACCAATCAGGTCAGTGCTGTCATCATCAAGCTCTTCCTCCTGGTTTACTGAAGCACTGCTTGTCTCCTGGATCGTAGTGCCCTGAACAGAGTAAAATAACCACATAGTCAATCAAGAGCCTATGGGGAGGCACTGGAGCTGCAATAAAGTTAAATCATAAACAAAAAAATGAAAAATAAAGTCAAAAGTTGAAGTTGAGAGTGCTGAATTCTGAAGGCACTTGACAAAGATGAGAAAGTAAAAAACAAAACTCCACACACAAACTACTGTACCCAAATATTAATAATATAGGGAAAAATTGTCTTTTTACATTGAAGGCCACCTTGATGGGCCCATTCTTGGACATGAGCACAGTGTTCCATTCCTCATCCTGAGGCTGGTTAGTCCTGCCACCACCGCGTGAGTAAGGACTTCGGTCTCCCATATTCCGTTCCATCCTGTCTCGATTAAGTAGTTTCACTGAACAGTAGTGTACCACGACCTCTGTAACCATCTTCAACTTGAAGAGTTCGCCTATGAACCTATTGTTGCCCAGTGAGCGACGGCGGGCCTTATCTTTGGCCTCCTCCTGCTCTATCATAAGGCACTCACGCTCCTCTTCCTGAGGGCAGATACAAATGGATGTTTAAACTTAGTGGGTGTGATAAAACAATTGGTTTTGTCTTTATAGAGCAAAAGCTGTGGTGGTTGGGACAGCAACATAAAAGATTTCTTACATCTGTGGCAGCCTCCAACTCTTTTCGGTTCTTCTCAAAGATTTCATCATCATCTTGGTCCTTTGTAAACTCACTCTGGCAGCGGTTGAACAGCACTTTGTGGAAGTTAACGAAAACTCCAGGCTTCCCTTGGTTGGACACTCTCAACTGAGGGAGAAAAACATTGCATATATTCCACTAAATATGCATTTTCAATATCACTCAGAAATGTGGCATAAAAATAGGGCAGAAATTTAAAATGAACAGTTTTTTAAATGTGCTCCATCAGTTCCTCAGTGCATCATGAACATTCAGTGGCCCAGACACATGGCACAAAACAGAAGTCATCATTGGAGCAAATAAAAAAATTTTAAAAAAAACATTCAGACACAATTACAAGACTTACCTCCTCCATAAGGCAGTAGCACATTTTGGCGTAGAGAACAGAGAAGCTGGGCTCTGAGATGGCCTTCTCATAGATTAAATCAATCACTCCCTTCAGCCTGTCCTCTGTATCTATATTCAGCTCTGCCACCTCCTCCATCAGATCCTCAAACTTTTCAGGTGTAATCTTGTTGAGGATACTGCGGAGTTGCTTGAACAGGTTTTCAGTCTTGACCTGTTCACGATCTTCTCCCTCCATGCCACGTTTGAGTGTGTACTCCTTCACAGGAGGCTTCCAAGCCCTCTCAGCCTTGTGCAGCTGCGTGTCTTTATTGAGGGACAAGCAATGGATGATTTTCCTGGGCTCTTCCAACGGAGCCTGCTTGGAAGGATGTGGTCCAGGCGCCTAATACACATTTAAATAAAAAGTTAAACAAGGAACATTATTCAACAAAATTATTATATTGAATTATTATGAAAAATATTAGTGTAATTTCCTTTGTAATGAATCACCCTGGAAAAGGGAAGAGACAAATTCACTCACCGAGACTTGTGGACCCATTGATATGCTCCCGGGGTTCTTCAAAAATGAGGGAGTAAAATCGTAACCAAAATTCACCGGTCGAGTTTGGGCAACAAGTGGGGGTGGAGTCGTATTCGCCTGAAATTAAACATACAGAACAAATTACCTCAGAGCCAAATACAAAACACTGACAGGACCAGAGTACATCAAGTTCTGGGTCAACAGTGCTTATACTGTATTTCACTTGCATTGGCCACTACAAATAGGTATGTGCTATATGGAAATATTAATGAGCACAATGTGTGAGTAAAAATAAAAACCACAAACCTACCAATTAAAAAAAGTATCTGTACAATAGAATATGAGTTAACCTTTGCTATAAGAGCACAATAAGCTGCAATAAAGTTAAATCATAAACAAAAAAATGACAAATAAAGTCAAAAGTTGAAGTTGAGAGTGCTTAATTCTGAAGGCACTTGACAAAGATGAGAAAGTAAAAAACAAAACTCCACACACAAACTACTGTACCCAAATATTAATAATATAGGGAAAAAAATTCCTTTTTACATTGAAGGCTACCTTGATGGGCCCATTCTTGGACATGAGGACAGTGTTCCATTCCTCATCCTGAGGCTGGTTAGTCCTGCCACCACCGCGTGAGTTAGGACTTCGGTCTCCCATATTCCGTTCCGTCCTGCCTCCATCTTTCTTGGACTGGAGCTGCTGCTGGACTTTAACGCCTTTCCTTTGTTCTTTCATCTCGGACTCATCGTGGATTCGGGTGATCATTTTAGGACCTTGGTCACCTCTACGAGGCACCCAGTTATTCTGTGGATCACAGATGAGAGATGGTTATAAAGCAGTGTTAGTCTACCTTCAATTTCTACATTTAAGATTCTAATGTGACTCATAATCCCTGTCAACTACTTCACACACAGTATTAAACAATTCTGCTCATTCAGCATTAGTCACTACCATAAATGCTTGTTATCAGCTATTTTTACATCTTATATATTAATTTATATTTACGTTACTAAGGTCCAAGACATCTTGCAGCATGAAGCGTATTCTGAAAGAAGTCTTTCTCTCTTTGGTGATCTTATCCATCTGGTTGAAGTATTGATGCATATGAGGCTAACAGGGACACAGAATAAAATCAGCTTTTATGAGTCAAGGATACAAAATATTGAGTATAAATGAATAACAGAGAGTGTTTTATGTGTAGAGTGTCAATGCTTTACTTACTGTGGCCAGGTGTTTGCCAATCGTGGAGAGCAGCTTGCAGAGACCTTCCAGAGACTCTTCATTGTAATCCTTAAGTAGTCTCATTAAACAGTTGTGTACCACGACCTCTGTAACCATCTTCAGCTTGAAGAGTTCGCCTATGAACTTTATGTTGCCCAGTGAGCGACGGCGGGCCTTATCTTTGGCCTCCTCCTGCTCTATTATAAGGCACTCACGCTCCTCTTCCTGAGGGCAGATACAAATGGATGTTTAAACTTAGTGGGTGTGATAAAACAATTGGTTTTGTCTTTATAGAGCAAAAGCTGTGGTGGTTGGGACAGCAACATAAAAGATTTCTTACATCTGTGGCAGCCTCCAACTCTTTTCGGTTCTTCTCAAAGATTTCATCATCATCTTGGTCCTTTGTAAACTCACTCTGGCAGCGGTTGAGCAGCACTTTGTGGAAGTTGACGAAAACTCCAGGCTTCCTTTGGTTGGACACTCTCAACTGAGGGAGAAAAACATTGCATATATTCCACTAAACATGCATTTTCAATATCACTCAGAAATGTGGCATAAAAATAGGGCAGAAATTTAAAATGAACAGTTTTTTAAATATGCTCCATCAGTTCCTCAGTGCATCATGAACATTCAGTGGCCCAGACACATGGCACAAAACAGAAGTCATCATTGGAGCAAATAAAAAATTTAAAAAAAAACATTCAGACACAATTACAAGACTTACCCCTATAAGGCAGTAGCACATTTTGGCGTAGAGAACAGAGAAGTTGGGCTCTGAGATGGCCTTCTCATAGATTAAATCAATCACTCCCTTCAGCCTGTCCTCTGTATCTATATTCAGCTCTGCCACCTTCTTCATCAGATCCTCAAACTTTTCAGGTGTAATCTTGTTGAGGATACTGCGGAGTTCCTTGAACAGGTTTTCAGTCTCGACCTGTTCGGAATCTTCTCCCTCTATGCCACGTTTGAGAGTGTACTCCTTCACAGGAGGCTTCCAAGCCCTCTCAGCCTTGTGCAGCTGCGTGTCTTTATTGAGGGACAAGCAATGGATGATTTTCCTGGGCTCTTCCAACGGAGCCTGCTTGGAAGGATGTGGTCCAGGCGCCTAATACACATTTAAATAAAAAGTTAAACAAGGAACATTATTCAACAAAATTATGATAAAAAAAAGTTTTAAAAAAAGTATCTGTACAATAGAATATGAGTTAACCTTTAAGAGCACAGATCCCAATATATATATAGCTGCATGTCAGAGCTTGTGTGTCTAGGTGTGTTTTATAAGGTTATGACCAGACATTAGACCATGCTTCAATATAAATTTAAATATTTTCATTAACATTACATTTTCACTAACTTTAAACACACATGCAGTTTAACTATCAGAATCAGAATCAGCTTCATTGGCCAAGTATGTGTACACATACAAGGAATTTGACTCTGGTTTTAGCATTGCACTTAAGGTAATGGACAATAAGTTATAAAAAAGACAAATATACAGGACTATTATGTGCACTTGATGCGTGCATATGTACAGACTTTCATCCTGCTCCTCAACTTCTCTGTGTACTCCAATCTTTCATTTTAAAGCCCATCTTCTACTTAGGAAAATAGTGTCAAATTCTGAGGTTTCCTAATTTTCATAATCAAAATGATATTAACTGGAAAACTAACATAAAATAAATATGTCATAACGTCACGCGTGAGTAATATTGTCACACTCAACAGCAAAATGATGTCAAACATCACCAACCTTGTCAAGGATCACATCTCTCAAGCAAAGCATTCTTTCAGGTTTTTGCATGCTAGCCGCGACAAACTGGAGGCTCAGGATGAACTTCCTGCTGTACCTCTTACTCGCTTCTGGCTCAATCGGCTTACATTTCCCTGCGAGTCGTGTAAAGAGATGGATAAATGCAGATGATTAAGTGAGAAGATGAAGGAAGAAAAGTATGTTTGTTTGCATTTTTTGGGTGAATGTCACTTTAAAAGTGGAATTTCTCAACAAACTGTCACAACTTACCTTTATTCTCCCTGGTCTCATCTACAACCTGAGCAGCAGGTTCAGCTGGAGCAACAGGGAGAGGGTCGGCCTGAGTGGACGAAGGTTCATTGGCAGGCTTGGCACCTTGCTCCTGCAGCAAAAAATATGTTTCAGCATTCACACCCAACTAGTTTAAACTTCTGTCTAACCCTACACTAGACATTACTTGACAGATGAGACAGTCTTTGCTGTTTACTCATTTTCACTGGTCCAAAAATTAATTTCTCTATGGCAGCAAAACAACCATCACTAGCTGTCAGAAATTCCAGTAGGTTTAACCGGGCTTCCTTATTTTAGGTTCACTTAAGTGTAACATAGACAATATTAACAGACATTAAAAACCCTGCAGGCCTTGCAACATCAAACAACCCACAGTGCAACACACTCTTAATGTAATTAACCCACTCTGTAGGGAGCAGGCACTATCTCCACCTGTGGTTGTTAACGTAGAAATGGTTCAGTTGTTTCAAAATAATATCTTATACTCGGGCAAGAGAATGCACTATGTATTATGCGGAAAGGTTTTCAGGTAGAACAGTAATATGTGCATCATTTTAACATTCTGGTGATTACTAATTTGAACTAACCTGTGCAGGGGGATTGAGGTTGCCCTGAGGGGAGGCAGTATGGGACGACTGCATCTGGGAGCTGGGCGGATAGACGTCAGCGGGCCTGACAGGTCGTGGACTACTACTCGTCTCTACCATTGGTGCACTGCTGTGCATGTTTGTTCGGCTGTGATAATAACTCTGGAAAACAGAAGAGGGAGAATGGCAAAAGAAATATTAAGAGCGTATCACGGCACGAGCGATACTGTCTAGAAGTAGGGTCCCAGCTACACGTGGTGAACAAATCATTTTAAGGGCTATAGGCACATATGGGCACAGTGAAAGATGTAAGAATGCTGCAGGTTCCAAAAATCAATTCACTAAAGTATAGAACTGTATGTTAGTGTTGTCAACGGTTGCAAACAAAGTCTATCCTTGACCTGACAACAACATGATTTAAAAAATAAATGAGTTTTGAATCACTTTACGCTGCACATTTATTTGTTCTATAAAAAGTCCTAGAATGGTTTGGACATCTTCAAACTCATATTTCACTGCCACCTATTAATTCACTTGGACTGTTCAAGATTTGAGTGGATTTAGGAAAATGATACCTCTGGTCAAAGGTCATTCACTGTGTTAACAGTGGCTTCAATGCACCCTGGTTGTGCTAGCTACTGTGCAAATAATTCATTCAAAAACTGTATTCATTTCAGAACTTTGTTTTCTAATCACGACAAATGATTGTTACATTGGTCCTGAATTCCTTCAATCATGGTGGAAATGATAAAAACTACAAGCAGACGTGTCATGCCCCATCCACCTGCTGACACAGGAGTTATGAGGGTAATGTTGGGAAAGCTTCCTTTGATGTCTTGACTTAATTACATGAGTTTAATATTACGACCTGCACTTTAAATACGATTCCATTGTATATTCTTTTTTATTGCTGTCTGTATTAATATTTCTTCTGTTTGTATACAGTGTTGTTTTATGTGTAATTCACAACGTGTGCTGCTGCCTTCTTGGCCAGGTCACCCTTGTAAAAGAGATCTTTGATCTCAATGGGTTTTATTCTCCTGGTTAAATTAAGGTTAAATAAATAAATAAACTAAGTTTTGAGAAGAAAGACTAGAAATTACTTGACAGATGAGACAGTCTTTGCTGTTAACTCATTTTCACTGGTCCAAAAATTAATTTCTCTATGGCAGCAAAACAACCATCACTAGTTGTCAGAAATTCCAGTAGGTTTAACCGGGCTTCCTTATTTTAGGTTCACTTATGTGTAACATAGACAATATTAACAGACATTAAAAACCCTGCTGGCCTTGCAACATCAAACAACCCACAGTGCAACACACTCTTAATGTAATTAACCCACTCTGTAGGGAGCAGGCACTATCTCCACCTGTGGTTGTTAACGTAGAAATGGTTCAGTTGTTTCAAAAAATTATCTTATACTCGGGCAAGAGAATGCACTATGTATTATGCGGAAAGGTTTTCAGGTAGAACAGTAATATGTGCATCATTTTAACATTCTGGTGATTACTAATTTGAACTAACCTGTGCAGGGGGATTGAGGTTGCCCTGAGGGGAGGCAGTATGGGACGACTGCATCTGGGAGCTGGGCGGATAGGCATCAGCGGGCCTGACAGGTCGTGGACTACTACTCGTCTCTACCATTGGTGCACTGCTGTGCATGTTTGTTCGGCTGTGATAATAACTCTGGAAAACAGAAGAGGGAGAATGGTAAAGGAAATATTAAGTGTATCATAATAATCCAGAATAACAGCCTACAACTCCTAGCATCATGTGTACTAGTAGTTTTTATATAATTTGTCTGGTAATACGTATATACTGAAACAAACTGTTGAATTTACCTTATCACTTCAATAACTAACAGTGGAACTACTTACTCTATGTCCAGTCATGTTTGTTGTCACTCTGGTTGTACTGGCGTTGATTTCTCTGGTGAGAACCAGATTTTCTGCTGCATCACCTTCATAAAGTTTCAGGCTACTTTGATATTGCAATCTTTGATGACGTGTTGCTTGATGTTTGCGTTTCCTTTGAGCGCTTTGATCTCATCTCCAGTGGTTTAAGGAGTTGATCGTTTTTCAGCCCTTTTCAACTTAGTGTTGTTGAACAACGATGGTACTGCGCCTTGTTTTCCCTCAGTGTTGCATCTATCCCTCTGCCATCGTCAAGCCTTGCAGGATCAAGTATAATTGGGAGCTGACTTAGAGAATGGAATCGAGGAATATACCTTGCCAAGAGGCTGTACCCATCACTTGCCCTTTTGGAGGGATTTGCCAGTGGACATGACAGACTTTCCTTCTTGTCTGTATGACAAAGGCAGCACTTGCCCGAGTCAGTGCGCCCAGCGCTGGCCCTAGGCAATGGCATAGGCTGTATCGGCGAATGCTAAGGGCGCCGTCATCCATAGGGGTGCCGCAAATGGTGGGGGGAAATCTAAATGTTTAGCTTTTACCATTTTTACCAATACTATCTCTACTATTATTTCAAAATATTACATAAGCCCACAACAACATAACTGCATAGCAAAGAGCCTATTAAATAACGGAGAGGGCTTTTATCTGGGTTCCTGCCGCCCCCCACCCCACTCGTTACACTTTACCTGCCTCCTCTGGTGGGAGTGGGAGGGGTGTGGGGGGGCGCTGGCACCCAGGGAAGGAAAAGAAGGAAGGAAGAGGAAGAAAAACGGGGAAGCGACAGAGGTACAGTAACGTTAATGTGATGAAATGGATGAAATGAATAGTTTATTGCATTGGTAGTTACCGCTGTTGGAGCAGAGCGTTACTTTTGGACGATAGTAACATGGTTTGCTAATCAATAAAGAGCTAGAGTTGACATCAGTTTGCGTTACTCCCACCTTTAATACATCAGGGAAATTTGGAAAGTTAATGTCTTCACTGGTTTCTTTAATATCTCATTTTGTGCAATGCCTTATTTATATTATATTTATAATTTATTTTATGTCACTTGTTTCTAATACAGATTTTATTTTGTGAGTTATTTTCTATTTAAAATCAAATCAAATCTCAAAGACATACATGCAAACAAACAACTTCTTGGAGCCATAGGTGAGAGTTGGGCAAGTAGTGAGGACCAGTGCCAGTAATCCATCCAGTGGATGTGGCTGATTGCTGAAACAAAGGTAGGCCTCCTACCTCTACCACTAAGCCCCTACACCAGGGGTGGGCAAACTTTTTGACTCGCGGGCCACAATGGGTTCTAAAATTTGACAGAGGGGCCGGGCCAGGAACAGATGGATGGAGTGTTTGTGTGAACTAATATAAATGACATGTAAAAGCCATTACATGAAAGGATTTGGCCTTTAACAGGCAGCAAAGCATGCATATGCCAGTCTCGTTGTAAAAATTGTTTTCCAAATGCATTAATTTCATAACACAGTAGAGAAACTCACGTTCAGTTTCAGTGAGAACAGTGTTGTTGATCTCCCTTTTTTGCTAGTGCATCCAAGTCTGGAGTTAGTTTTGTTGTGGCAATTCTCAGGATAGATCCGAGGTGTTGGTCAGTTAACTTGGATCTGTGACGGGCTTTGTTGATGTTCATGACGCTGAATGTCTGCTCACATACATAGGTCGAGCCAAACAACGCCAGCATCTTCTGTGCCATCCTCCGGAGGTTTGAAAACGTGGCTTCGTTAAGTGAAGCATAAAAGTCATTTAGTTTAAGAGAGTTGAACTTCTCCTTTAAGACGGAGTCAGACTGAAGATCGATCAGTTCCAATTGCAGCTCCTGTGGTGCTGTTTCAGGGTCTTGTGACAGGGGACAGGACACCAGCTGAAGTGACTTTTCAATTTTTTCAAAATCAGAGAACCAACAGCAGAATTCTCCGTGCAGGTCGTCCAGTGATTTGCTGTATTTCTTTGCGTTTCGGATCCCCTCTTTCTGCATGGCTGATGTGGGGAAATGAGCGAAAGATTTGTTTGAAATTTGTCTGGAGAATAAAGTCAGCTTGGATTTGAAGGCTCTAACATTTGTGTACATGTCGTGCATAAACTGATCTTTCCCCTGTAGCTTCATGTTCAACTCATTCATGTGCGAAAATATGTCCACAGCAAACGCAAAGTCACAAAGCCAGTTCTTGTCGCTTAGCTCAGGAAATAGTCGGATTTCCCCATTAACTCCAAAAAGGCACTAATCTCCTCTTTGAGCTCCCACACTCGTTGTAACACTTTGCCCAAACATAACCAGCGGACACGAGAGTGGTAAAGTAAGTCCTGGTGATCTGCATCGGTTTCTTCCAGGAACATAAACTGACGATGCTGAAGTCCCCTTGCTCGTATAAAGTTAACAAGTTTTACAACTGGATTCACGACATGATTAAGCTGCAATATAGACTTACACAGAGCTTCCTGATGAATGATTCAGTGAAGGAAAATAACATCCTGATCAGGTTTTTCCTCTTTCACTTTATCCTGGATTCTTTTCAGCAGCCCAACGTTTTTTCCAGTTAAATTTGGCGATCCATCCGTGGTGACATTGACAAGTTTACTCCAAGGTAGCTTCATTCTCTCGATGACAGCAAACACCTGGTTATACAAGTCCTCTCCCCGCGTTTTTCCTTTCAGGGACTCCATGGTCAAAAACTCCTCCGTTATCTCAAAACTGTCGTTAATCCCTCGGATAAAAATTAGGAGCTGAGCAGTGTCTTTTATGTCGTTACTTTCATCCAGTGCTAGTGAATATAGCTTAAAGGACTCCGCCTTTTTGTTTAATTCACTGGCTATATCTTCGTCAATCAGTTCCACACGGCGAGTCACAGTCCTGCGTGATAAACTGATTTTTTCAAACTTGCCTTTGCTCTCCGGACACAAGAGACCTGCTGTCTCTACCATGCAGT
This sequence comes from Chaunax sp. Z400, assembly GCA_037577475.1. Lineage (NCBI taxonomy): Eukaryota > Metazoa > Chordata > Actinopteri > Lophiiformes > Chaunacidae > Chaunax > Chaunax sp. Z400. Next base: position 28,791,594 of record CM075195.1, read on the forward strand.
CTTTCAAAAACTCGCCTTCGGAGAAAGGCTTGCTAGCCTTTGCTAATTTGAATGCCAGCAAAAAACTTGCCTTGGTACTTGACTCTTGAATCGCAGTTTGTCTGTGAAAATTTTTTTGCTGAGTCTGTAAATTAGCCGTCAACCTCTGAGTCGTAGCCTCCCATTCTTGTGTTGACTGTTTGCTAGCGTAGTTAGCGTGCTTCGTGGCAAAGTGACGGCTAATATTGTGTTCTTTGAAAACCGCAACAGTTTCTTGGCATATCAGGCATACAGCCGTTGATCGGACTTCAGTGAAAAAGTATTTTGTTGTCCACTCTTTATTAAACACTCGGCACTCACTGTCTACTTTTCTTTTCTTCGGTCCGCTCATCTTTACAGAACCGCGAAAAGTGCAAAGCGAAAAGTGAAGTAGAGAGTAATACACCACACTCCAGCAAAGGTCAATGTGTCTGGAGTGCGCCATCTGTTGGGGAAACACGGGCATTACAGGGAAAATGTCAAATGAATGAGGTTTAACTATAATAGAATTTAATTTAATAATGTAATTTGGACAAGTTTGGTGGGCCGGATTAAAAAGCCCAACGGGCCGTATATGGCCCGTGGGCCGTAGTTTGCCCATGTCTGCCCTACACCCCATGCACTACCAGCTATTCACAACATTACTACGACCAGGCCATGCAGCCACCCAGTACTTGGGGAAATGCTCCAGATGCGGTAACTATACCAATAAGCATGAAAAATATGTACTTGAGGTTGTTGGAAGTATGAAAATAAGATTCAGAATGCCCCACTATTACTGCTACTAAATAATAAACCATTAAGTTGTTGGTCATTTGTCACTGAACTTAAAATTAGCATTAGCTAGCATTCATCTGTGACTCAGTTGATGTTAATTAACATGGGTTGCTGTGCACGGTTGATTGTCATTGGCTGATAATGTTTTCTGTGTATTTAATACACAGAATAAGGTCACTGTAAAATGTTCCAAGTCCTGCTGGAATGTGATATACAATTAAAAAAATAAAAATAAAAGCCTGCCACATCATCTTGTATTTTCTTTAAAAGACATGCGTGAAATGTACTTGTTTCTGATTGGTGGATTTCATGTCAGCCATTTTTGTCAGTTCAGATCTCTGTCCTTCATAACTGTTCATTAGCTGAGTAGCTCCAGTCAGTTTGTCGCTCTGTTCAGATTGGTGGATTGTTGTTAAGCTAAATTTGGCATCTCTCTCTTTCCTTCTAAACTTAGTGGATTTTAATTGCTCCACTTCTTCTTCCTTTCTCCTTTTCATTATCCTTCTTGCCCCTCTCTCCTCCTTTTGCTTTGTTCCATTTGTTCTGTTAGAGTGTTTAGCTATTCACTGTACCTGTGTGATATTGAGGGAAGAATTTGCATAAGGCACTTTGAATTGCCTCAGTGTACGAAATGTGCTATATAAATAAATTTGCTCTGCTTTGCTTTGCTTTGGAAGGAAGGGTTATTGATAAAACTGAACATAATAGGAATAGACGGTAAGACATATATTTTTTTTTTTAAAAAGATTAAAAACTTATTTGACAAATTTGTCCAAGTTAAAGTTGGAGCAACATTATCCCAAAGATACATGATCGACAATGGTATTCCTCAGGGCAGTGTAATTAGTCCAATACTCTTTTCCATTATGATAAATGATGTGTTCTGTCAACTACAGGGTGATATTGAACGATCATTGTTTGCTGAGGATGGAGCCTTATGGAAAAGGGGGAAAAATGTCAGACATATTGACATGTTGAATTTACCTTATCACTTCAATAACTAACAGTGGAACTACTTACTCTATGTCCAGTCATGTTTGTTGTCACTCTGGTTGTACTGGCGTTGATTTCTCTGGTGAGAACCAGATTTTCTGCTGCATCACCTTCATAAAGTTTCAGGCTACTTTGATATTGCAATCTTTGATGACGTGTTGCTTGATGTTTGCGTTTCCTTTGAGCGCTTTGATCTCATCTCCAGTGGTTTAAGGAGTTGATCGTTTTTCAGCCCTTTTCAACTTAGTGTTGTTGAACAACGATGGTACTGCGCCTTGTTTTCCCTCAGTGTTGCATCTATCCCTCTGCCATCGTCAAGCCTTGCAGGATCAAGTATAATTGGGAGCTGACTTAGAGAATGGAATCGAGGAATATACCTTGCCAAGAGGCTGTACCCATCACTTGCCCTTTTGGAGGGATTTGCCAGTGGACATGACAGACTTTCCTTCTTGTCTGTATGACAAAGGCAGCACTTGCCCGAGTCAGTGCGCCCAGCGCTGGCCCTAGGCAATGGCATAGGCTGTATCGGCGAATGCTAAGGGCGCCGTCATCCATAGGGGTGCCGCAAATGGTGGGGGGAAATCTAAATGTTTAGCTTTTACCATTTTTACCAATACTATCTCTACTATTATTTCAAAATATTACATAAGCCCACAACAACATAACTGCATAGCAAAGAGCCTATTAAATAACGGAGAGGGCTTTTATCTGGGTTCCTGCCGCCCCCCACCCCACTCGTTACACTTTACCTGCCTCCTCTGGTGGGAGTGGGAGGGGTGTGGGGGGGCGCTGGCACCCAGGGAAGGAAAAGAAGGAAGGAAGAGGAAGAAAAACGGGGAAGCGACAGAGGTACAGTAACGTTAATGTGATGAAATGGATGAAATGAATAGTTTATTGCATTGGTAGTTACCGCTGTTGGAGCAGAGCGTTACTTTTGGACGATAGTAACATGGTTTGCTAATCAATAAAGAGCTAGAGTTGACATCAGTTTGCGTTACTCCCACCTTTAATACATCAGGGAAATTTGGAAAGTTAATGTCTTCACTGGTTTCTTTAATATCTCATTTTGTGCAATGCCTTATTTATATTATATTTATAATTTATTTTATGTCACTTGTTTCTAATACAGATTTTATTTTGTGAGTTATTTTCTATTTAAAATCAAATCAAATCTCAAAGACATACATGCAAACAAACAACTTCTTGGAGCCATAGGTGAGAGTTGGGCAAGTAGTGAGGACCAGTGCCAGTAATCCATCCAGTGGATGTGGCTGATTGCTGAAACAAAGGTAGGCCTCCTACCTCTACCACTAAGCCCCTACACCAGGGGTGGGCAAACTTTTTGACTCGCGGGCCACAATGGGTTCTAAAATTTGACAGAGGGGCCGGGCCAGGAACAGATGGATGGAGTGTTTGTGTGAACTAATATAAATGACATGTAAAAGCCATTACATGAAAGGATTTGGCCTTTAACAGGCAGCAAAGCATGCATATGCCAGTCTCGTTGTAAAAATTGTTTTCCAAATGCATTAATTTCATAACACAGTAGAGAAACTCACGTTCAGTTTCAGTGAGAACAGTGTTGTTGATCTCCCTTTTTTGCTAGTGCATCCAAGTCTGGAGTTAGTTTTGTTGTGGCAATTCTCAGGATAGATCCGAGGTGTTGGTCAGTTAACTTGGATCTGTGACGGGCTTTGTTGATGTTCATGACGCTGAATGTCTGCTCACATACATAGGTCGAGCCAAACAACGCCAGCATCTTCTGTGCCATCCTCCGGAGGTTTGAAAACGTGGCTTCGTTAAGTGAAGCATAAAAGTCATTTAGTTTAAGAGAGTTGAACTTCTCCTTTAAGACGGAGTCAGACTGAAGATCGATCAGTTCCAATTGCAGCTCCTGTGGTGCTGTTTCAGGGTCTTGTGACAGGGGACAGGACACCAGCTGAAGTGACTTTTCAATTTTTTCAAAATCAGAGAACCAACAGCAGAATTCTCCGTGCAGGTCGTCCAGTGATTTGCTGTATTTCTTTGCGTTTCGGATCCCCTCTTTCTGCATGGCTGATGTGGGGAAATGAGCGAAAGATTTGTTTGAAATTTGTCTGGAGAATAAAGTCAGCTTGGATTTGAAGGCTCTAACATTTGTGTACATGTCGTGCATAAACTGATCTTTCCCCTGTAGCTTCATGTTCAACTCATTCATGTGCGAAAATATGTCCACAGCAAACGCAAAGTCACAAAGCCAGTTCTTGTCGCTTAGCTCAGGAAATAGTCGGATTTCCCCATTAACTCCAAAAAGGCACTAATCTCCTCTTTGAGCTCCCACACTCGTTGTAACACTTTGCCCAAACATAACCAGCGGACACGAGAGTGGTAAAGTAAGTCCTGGTGATCTGCATCGGTTTCTTCCAGGAACATAAACTGACGATGCTGAAGTCCCCTTGCTCGTATAAAGTTAACAAGTTTTACAACTGGATTCACGACATGATTAAGCTGCAATATAGACTTACACAGAGCTTCCTGATGAATGATTCAGTGAAGGAAAATAACATCCTGATCAGGTTTTTCCTCTTTCACTTTATCCTGGATTCTTTTCAGCAGCCCAACGTTTTTTCCAGTTAAATTTGGCGATCCATCCGTGGTGACATTGACAAGTTTACTCCAAGGTAGCTTCATTCTCTCGATGACAGCAAACACCTGGTTATACAAGTCCTCTCCCCGCGTTTTTCCTTTCAGGGACTCCATGGTCAAAAACTCCTCCGTTATCTCAAAACTGTCGTTAATCCCTCGGATAAAAATTAGGAGCTGAGCAGTGTCTTTTATGTCGTTACTTTCATCCAGTGCTAGTGAATATAGCTTAAAGGACTCCGCCTTTTTGTTTAATTCACTGGCTATATCTTCGTCAATCAGTTCCACACGGCGAGTCACAGTCCTGCGTGATAAACTGATTTTTTCAAACTTGCCTTTGCTCTCCGGACACAAGAGACCTGCTGTCTCTACCATGCAGTCTTTCAAAAACTCGCCTTCGGAGAAAGGCTTGCTAGCCTTTGCTAATTTGAATGCCAGCAAAAAACTTGCCTTGGTACTTGACTCTTGAATCGCAGTTTGTCTGTGAAAATTTTTTTGCTGAGTCTGTAAATTAGCCGTCAACCTCTGAGTCGTAGCCTCCCATTCTTGTGTTGACTGTTTGCTAGCGTAGTTAGCGTGCTTCGTGGCAAAGTGACGGCTAATATTGTGTTCTTTGAAAACCGCAACAGTTTCTTGGCATATCAGGCATACAGCCGTTGATCGGACTTCAGTGAAAAAGTATTTTGTTGTCCACTCTTTATTAAACACTCGGCACTCACTGTCTACTTTTCTTTTCTTCGGTCCGCTCATCTTTACAGAACCGCGAAAAGTGCAAAGCGAAAAGTGAAGTAGAGAGTAATACACCACACTCCAGCAAAGGTCAATGTGTCTGGAGTGCGCCATCTGTTGGGGAAACACGGGCATTACAGGGAAAATGTCAAATGAATGAGGTTTAACTATAATAGAATTTAATTTAATAATGTAATTTGGACAAGTTTGGTGGGCCGGATTAAAAAGCCCAACGGGCCGTATATGGCCCGTGGGCCGTAGTTTGCCCATGTCTGCCCTACACCCCATGCACTACCAGCTATTCACAACATTACTACGACCAGGCCATGCAGCCACCCAGTACTTGGGGAAATGCTCCAGATGCGGTAACTATACCAATAAGCATGAAAAATATGTACTTGAGGTTGTTGGAAGTATGAAAATAAGATTCAGAATGCCCCACTATTACTGCTACTAAATAATAAACCATTAAGTTGTTGGTCATTTGTCACTGAACTTAAAATTAGCATTAGCTAGCATTCATCTGTGACTCAGTTGATGTTAATTAACATGGGTTGCTGTGCACGGTTGATTGTCATTGGCTGATAATGTTTTCTGTGTATTTAATACACAGAATAAGGTCACTGTAAAATGTTCCAAGTCCTGCTGGAATGTGATATACAATTAAAAAAATAAAAATAAAAGCCTGCCACATCATCTTGTATTTTCTTTAAAAGACATGCGTGAAATGTACTTGTTTCTGATTGGTGGATTTCATGTCAGCCATTTTTGTCAGTTCAGATCTCTGTCCTTCATAACTGTTCATTAGCTGAGTAGCTCCAGTCAGTTTGTCGCTCTGTTCAGATTGGTGGATTGTTGTTAAGCTAAATTTGGCATCTCTCTCTTTCCTTCTAAACTTAGTGGATTTTAATTGCTCCACTTCTTCTTCCTTTCTCCTTTTCATTATCCTTCTTGCCCCTCTCTCCTCCTTTTGCTTTGTTCCATTTGTTCTGTTAGAGTGTTTAGCTATTCACTGTACCTGTGTGATATTGAGGGAAGAATTTGCATAAGGCACTTTGAATTGCCTCAGTGTACGAAATGTGCTATATAAATAAATTTGCTCTGCTTTGCTTTGCTTTGGAAGGAAGGGTTATTGATAAAACTGAACATAATAGGAATAGACGGTAAGACATATATTTTTTTTTTTAAAAAGATTAAAAACTTATTTGACAAATTTGTCCAAGTTAAAGTTGGAGCAACATTATCCCAAAGATACATGATCGACAATGGTATTCCTCAGGGCAGTGTAATTAGTCCAATACTCTTTTCCATTATGATAAATGATGTGTTCTGTCAACTACAGGGTGATATTGAACGATCATTGTTTGCTGAGGATGGAGCCTTATGGAAAAGGGGGAAAAATGTCAGACATATTGACATGTTGAATTTACCTTATCACTTCAATAACTAACAGTGGAACTACTTACTCTATGTCCAGTCATGTTTGTTGTCACTCTGGTTGTACTGGCGTTGATTTCTCTGGTGAGAACCAGATTTTCTGCTGCATCACCTTCATAAAGTTTCAGGCTACTTTGATATTGCAATCTTTGATGACGTGTTGCTTGATGTTTGCGTTTCCTTTGAGCGCTTTGATCTCATCTCCAGTGGTTTAAGGAGTTGATCGTTTTTCAGCCCTTTTCAACTTAGTGTTGTTGAACAACGATGGTACTGCGCCTTGTTTTCCCTCAGTGTTGCATCTATCCCTCTGCCATCGTCAAGCCTTGCAGGATCAAGTATAATTGGGAGCTGACTTAGAGAATGGAATCGAGGAATATACCTTGCCAAGAGGCTGTACCCATCACTTGCCCTTTTGGAGGGATTTGCCAGTGGACATGACAGACTTTCCTTCTTGTCTGTATGACAAAGGCAGCACTTGCCCGAGTCAGTGCGCCCAGCGCTGGCCCTAGGCAATGGCATAGGCTGTATCGGCGAATGCTAAGGGCGCCGTCATCCATAGGGGTGCCGCAAATGGTGGGGGGAAATCTAAATGTTTAGCTTTTACCATTTTTACCAATACTATCTCTACTATTATTTCAAAATATTACATAAGCCCACAACAACATAACTGCATAGCAAAGAGCCTATTAAATAACGGAGAGGGCTTTTATCTGGGTTCCTGCCGCCCCCCACCCCACTCGTTACACTTTACCTGCCTCCTCTGGTGGGAGTGGGAGGGGTGTGGGGGGGCGCTGGCACCCAGGGAAGGAAAAGAAGGAAGGAAGAGGAAGAAAAACGGGGAAGCGACAGAGGTACAGTAACGTTAATGTGATGAAATGGATGAAATGAATAGTTTATTGCATTGGTAGTTACCGCTGTTGGAGCAGAGCGTTACTTTTGGACGATAGTAACATGGTTTGCTAATCAATAAAGAGCTAGAGTTGACATCAGTTTGCGTTACTCCCACCTTTAATACATCAGGGAAATTTGGAAAGTTAATGTCTTCACTGGTTTCTTTAATATCTCATTTTGTGCAATGCCTTATTTATATTATATTTATAATTTATTTTATGTCACTTGTTTCTAATACAGATTTTATTTTGTGAGTTATTTTCTATTTAAAATCAAATCAAATCTCAAAGACATACATGCAAACAAACAACTTCTTGGAGCCATAGGTGAGAGTTGGGCAAGTAGTGAGGACCAGTGCCAGTAATCCATCCAGTGGATGTGGCTGATTGCTGAAACAAAGGTAGGCCTCCTACCTCTACCACTAAGCCCCTACACCAGGGGTGGGCAAACTTTTTGACTCGCGGGCCACAATGGGTTCTAAAATTTGACAGAGGGGCCGGGCCAGGAACAGATGGATGGAGTGTTTGTGTGAACTAATATAAATGACATGTAAAAGCCATTACATGAAAGGATTTGGCCTTTAACAGGCAGCAAAGCATGCATATGCCAGTCTCGTTGTAAAAATTGTTTTCCAAATGCATTAATTTCATAACACAGTAGAGAAACTCACGTTCAGTTTCAGTGAGAACAGTGTTGTTGATCTCCCTTTTTTGCTAGTGCATCCAAGTCTGGAGTTAGTTTTGTTGTGGCAATTCTCAGGATAGATCCGAGGTGTTGGTCAGTTAACTTGGATCTGTGACGGGCTTTGTTGATGTTCATGACGCTGAATGTCTGCTCACATACATAGGTCGAGCCAAACAACGCCAGCATCTTCTGTGCCATCCTCCGGAGGTTTGAAAACGTGGCTTCGTTAAGTGAAGCATAAAAGTCATTTAGTTTAAGAGAGTTGAACTTCTCCTTTAAGACGGAGTCAGACTGAAGATCGATCAGTTCCAATTGCAGCTCCTGTGGTGCTGTTTCAGGGTCTTGTGACAGGGGACAGGACACCAGCTGAAGTGACTTTTCAATTTTTTCAAAATCAGAGAACCAACAGCAGAATTCTCCGTGCAGGTCGTCCAGTGATTTGCTGTATTTCTTTGCGTTTCGGATCCCCTCTTTCTGCATGGCTGATGTGGGGAAATGAGCGAAAGATTTGTTTGAAATTTGTCTGGAGAATAAAGTCAGCTTGGATTTGAAGGCTCTAACATTTGTGTACATGTCGTGCATAAACTGATCTTTCCCCTGTAGCTTCATGTTCAACTCATTCATGTGCGAAAATATGTCCACAGCAAACGCAAAGTCACAAAGCCAGTTCTTGTCGCTTAGCTCAGGAAATAGTCGGATTTCCCCATTAACTCCAAAAAGGCACTAATCTCCTCTTTGAGCTCCCACACTCGTTGTAACACTTTGCCCAAACATAACCAGCGGACACGAGAGTGGTAAAGTAAGTCCTGGTGATCTGCATCGGTTTCTTCCAGGAACATAAACTGACGATGCTGAAGTCCCCTTGCTCGTATAAAGTTAACAAGTTTTACAACTGGATTCACGACATGATTAAGCTGCAATATAGACTTACACAGAGCTTCCTGATGAATGATTCAGTGAAGGAAAATAACATCCTGATCAGGTTTTTCCTCTTTCACTTTATCCTGGATTCTTTTCAGCAGCCCAACGTTTTTTCCAGTTAAATTTGGCGATCCATCCGTGGTGACATTGACAAGTTTACTCCAAGGTAGCTTCATTCTCTCGATGACAGCAAACACCTGGTTATACAAGTCCTCTCCCCGCGTTTTTCCTTTCAGGGACTCCATGGTCAAAAACTCCTCCGTTATCTCAAAACTGTCGTTAATCCCTCGGATAAAAATTAGGAGCTGAGCAGTGTCTTTTATGTCGTTACTTTCATCCAGTGCTAGTGAATATAGCTTAAAGGACTCCGCCTTTTTGTTTAATTCACTGGCTATATCTTCGTCAATCAGTTCCACACGGCGAGTCACAGTCCTGCGTGATAAACTGATTTTTTCAAACTTGCCTTTGCTCTCCGGACACAAGAGACCTGCTGTCTCTACCATGCAGTCTTTCAAAAACTCGCCTTCGGAGAAAGGCTTGCTAGCCTTTGCTAATTTGAATGCCAGCAAAAAACTTGCCTTGGTACTTGACTCTTGAATCGCAGTTTGTCTGTGAAAATTTTTTTGCTGAGTCTGTAAATTAGCCGTCAACCTCTGAGTCGTAGCCTCCCATTCTTGTGTTGACTGTTTGCTAGCGTAGTTAGCGTGCTTCGTGGCAAAGTGACGGCTAATATTGTGTTCTTTGAAAACCGCAACAGTTTCTTGGCATATCAGGCATACAGCCGTTGATCGGACTTCAGTGAAAAAGTATTTTGTTGTCCACTCTTTATTAAACACTCGGCACTCACTGTCTACTTTTCTTTTCTTCGGTCCGCTCATCTTTACAGAACCGCGAAAAGTGCAAAGCGAAAAGTGAAGTAGAGAGTAATACACCACACTCCAGCAAAGGTCAATGTGTCTGGAGTGCGCCATCTGTTGGGGAAACACGGGCATTACAGGGAAAATGTCAAATGAATGAGGTTTAACTATAATAGAATTTAATTTAATAATGTAATTTGGACAAGTTTGGTGGGCCGGATTAAAAAGCCCAACGGGCCGTATATGGCCCGTGGGCCGTAGTTTGCCCATGTCTGCCCTACACCCCATGCACTACCAGCTATTCACAACATTACTACGACCAGGCCATGCAGCCACCCAGTACTTGGGGAAATGCTCCAGATGCGGTAACTATACCAATAAGCATGAAAAATATGTACTTGAGGTTGTTGGAAGTATGAAAATAAGATTCAGAATGCCCCACTATTACTGCTACTAAATAATAAACCATTAAGTTGTTGGTCATTTGTCACTGAACTTAAAATTAGCATTAGCTAGCATTCATCTGTGACTCAGTTGATGTTAATTAACATGGGTTGCTGTGCACGGTTGATTGTCATTGGCTGATAATGTTTTCTGTGTATTTAATACACAGAATAAGGTCACTGTAAAATGTTCCAAGTCCTGCTGGAATGTGATATACAATTAAAAAAATAAAAATAAAAGCCTGCCACATCATCTTGTATTTTCTTTAAAAGACATGCGTGAAATGTACTTGTTTCTGATTGGTGGATTTCATGTCAGCCATTTTTGTCAGTTCAGATCTCTGTCCTTCATAACTGTTCATTAGCTGAGTAGCTCCAGTCAGTTTGTCGCTCTGTTCAGATTGGTGGATTGTTGTTAAGCTAAATTTGGCATCTCTCTCTTTCCTTCTAAACTTAGTGGATTTTAATTGCTCCACTTCTTCTTCCTTTCTCCTTTTCATTATCCTTCTTGCCCCTCTCTCCTCCTTTTGCTTTGTTCCATTTGTTCTGTTAGAGTGTTTAGCTATTCACTGTACCTGTGTGATATTGAGGGAAGAATTTGCATAAGGCACTTTGAATTGCCTCAGTGTACGAAATGTGCTATATAAATAAATTTGCTCTGCTTTGCTTTGCTTTGGAAGGAAGGGTTATTGATAAAACTGAACATAATAGGAATAGACGGTAAGACATATATTTTTTTTTTTAAAAAGATTAAAAACTTATTTGACAAATTTGTCCAAGTTAAAGTTGGAGCAACATTATCCCAAAGATACATGATCGACAATGGTATTCCTCAGGGCAGTGTAATTAGTCCAATACTCTTTTCCATTATGATAAATGATGTGTTCTGTCAACTACAGGGTGATATTGAACGATCATTGTTTGCTGAGGATGGAGCCTTATGGAAAAGGGGGAAAAATGTCAGACATATTATGGAGAAAATGCAAGATGCAGTCAACATTGTTGAAAAATGGTCATATTCATGGGGGTTCAAGTTTTCAGTAGAAAAAACAAAAACAATACTTTTCACAAAGAGGAGAGAGGTTGATATACATGCATTTAAACATGTATGGTCAAAGAATTAAACAATTTAAAGTCTTTAGCTTCCTGGGAGTATGGTTTGACATGGAATGAGCATATTAATAAGATAATCAATAAGTGTAAAAAGATATTGAATGTTATGCGATGTTTAACAGGGTTAGACTGGGGAGCGAGTAGATATGCAATTAACAACATCAATGTAGGGATGATGCGATCAGTATTTGACTACGGGTGTACTGTTTATGGGTCAGCGGTAAAACATCACAAAAGAAGTTGGAAGTGACACAAGCTCAAGCTCTGAGTCGCTGCTCTCCAAGTTGAGTTGGGTGAAATGCCATTGCAAATGAGACGAAAGCAAATAATGATGAACTACTGAAAAGGTAGTTGCCCAGTACTACTCCAAGGGCATATTGAAGATCGACATCCAACAAACAAAGTACTTCTGTTGGGAAAGAGACAGGGCCAAACTGGAGTGTTTTGCATGGAGCAGTGAGAAAGTAGCACAAAATATGGCATTAAGTCAGAAGAGATATATCCCTAAGATCCACTACCAGTAACACCTCCCTGGCTGTTCCCCCCAGTGGCTGTTGATTTCTATTCTTTAGAAAAAATGCAGGGGTACAAATGTTTTGGAAATGTTGCAGTCCTTGTTGAAGATAGGTTACAAACATTATATAATACATCCGTCCCAGTATACACTGATGAATCCAAAGACCCCAATACAGGGAACACAGGGTTTGCTTTTTGTATACCAGCATTACAAATATTTATTAAAAAACCTACATCAGATCATTTGTCTGCATTTACAGTTGAGATGCTAGCAATTGCATAAGAATTACAGCTGACAGAAGAGACACAAATTGATAAAGTTATTCTGTGCTCAGATTCATGCTCTGCATTGAAGTCATTGCAGTCAGGCTCATCTTGTAGGCAGGATTTGGTTAATGAAATCTTTGAAACTGTACAGAATAGAAAACAAGAATGTCCATTCAACATTTATGTGGATACCGGCTCACAGAGGGATAAAAGGCAATGAAAAGGTGGATGCTTTAGCTAAAGAGGCTCTGAAGCAAGAAGAGATCATGGCGATATCGTGAAGCAAATCTGAAGCAAAAGGAATAATCAAGAGTAACATCATTAGAGAATGGCAGCACAGCTGGGATACAGGATTATGTGATTACTGTCAAGTAGAGGAATCAGTGGAGCATGTAATTTGTCACTGCCAAAAGTACACCAAGGACGAGAAATATTGAGGAGGGAAATCAGAAGGCACAGCATGGAAGAACTTAATCTGAATAACCTATTTTCCATCGGGTTAGAGAGTTTATTCCATTATTTGAAAGAAACAAGACTGATTAATCGAATGCAGGTTTTCATTTATTAATTTATTTTGTTTGTGGTTTTTTTTTTCTGTTTTTTTTTTTTTTTGGAGGGGGTAGATAACTCTGGTCGTCCACACTCCAACACAGGAGGCGGCGGTAATGCACCTTAACGCTGGCTGCCACCCGGCAAAAAACGAAAGAAGAAGAAGAAGAAGACGTAAATATGTCATTTCCGGGATGCGATTTGACGCTTTTTTTGTGACAGTGCTTTTCAGAAGACGACGATTTCTCGGGCTAAAGGAGTGTTATTTGGTTAAGGTGTTAACGTAAGTCGACCACTCGTCGCTTCCTCCATCAAAATGAAGAAAAAGGGCTCAGAGAAAAAACGCCATGTGGTGGCATGGGTCAACAAAGCCGAGTGGGATCAGGTTCTGGAGTATCTTTACTCAACGAACCCAGCTTTACAGAGGTATGCACTGCAGAGGATATCAGCGTGGAAAGGCAGGTATGCCAATAGCAGTCCCGTCGCAGTGGAGTGTACAGCGGACCTGGTAAGGTGCCAAGTCCTGGACAGATCAGGACAGCTAGACGGAGACGACCTAGTTCTGCTTTATGGAGCGGCCCTGGTACGGTTTGTTAATTTGATCACTGAACGACAACAAGGGAAAACAGCCCGTCCACTACGGCGACTGGCTGGAAATCTAAACATCCCAGAGTGGATTGTAAACCTTAGGCATGATTTTACACACCGCAAGCTCCCTACCTTGAAATGGTGTCGAAAGGGATGTAAGGTGGTTCTAGAATGGCTCCAGCAGGAATACTGGGCCAGGCAGCTAGGAGGAGATCCAAACCAGGACTGGGAATCACAGCTGGTTGGAGAAGATGAAGAAATTGACCTAAAACACAAAGAGGATGAGCTCATTGCCCGCCAAAAAGAGATGGAAGCCTACAAGAATGCACGGGAACTTCTGATATCCTTTGAAAAGGAGCAGTACCAGGCTTTTGATGGGCGTCCTGAAGTCAAAGAGACGGGTTTGTGGCCAGCCCCATTTTCAGACATGAGCTGGTTACTAGGTGAGATCAAACAGTTTGCTTTGGAGTCAAGTGATTTATTGATTGACTTGTTGTTGGAAAATGGATTTCTAGTTCCTACTGTCGAACAGCTGGAAACATTAGGCTGTGACACTTGTGACAGTGCCTCTCCCACTGAACCCAGACTCCCTCAAACCTTCCTGCGTTTCTGGCTGCCCCTCCTGAAGATGCTCAACTCACCATCCTTTATTCACCTTCTTCTGGAGAAGCTCTTTGTTGAACTGAAGCCGCTTGCTAACGAGCAGAATAATCACAGGGCTTTCTACATTTCTGCGTGGATTGCTGAAGTCCTCTTCTGTAACAGTACGAAATTTGAATACCGTTTTGAAACAAAAGCACAAAAGAAGGCCCGAATGAAGGACAGGATTTTTGTCAACCGCATACATCTGCGGTGGCAGCAGCTGCTCTCAGCATGCCTGGATGCTCCCTGTATCAGCACACCTCACTTGCTCCAGTTAATCCTGGATGACATGGAGCATCCTCTCCCTCTGGAAACTCGACAGAAGCTGCTCCAGCTCTGCTCCATCTACACATGGACTGCACAAACAAAGTCTGATACGTCCCTAGAGCAGGAACAACAGCCAATATACACACTGGAGAGTTTGCAAGAGAAGCTGCAGCATTCATGGTGCCACAGCCATCCCTGGCGTTCTACAGCTGACTCGGAGAGGAGCGAGTCCTCCCAGGAAAGGGTCGCGTGGGTTCAGGCTGAAAAAGCAAAATTGCTCAGAGGTTCTCCATGGCAGGTGTGCACTGATAAAGTTTTATGGAGGAACTATCCTCTTGGTAAAGTCCCTGGACAGTCAGATGACCCTTCATGCCTCATGGTGGAGAACTACTCAACAATGACGGTATTTGACCAGCCAGTGGAGTTTGAGAGTAACACAACACACAACTTCCCAGGAGTCTCGGCACAAACGAGAACAGCTGAAGGCCGTCTTTGGAACCAGAGTGACGTCAACAAACTGAAATCTGGACTGAAACTTTTTTGAGTCATGTTATAATGCAATGAAACATAAATGTTTAGTTTTGGTGAATTATTAAATTTACCACATGGATTAAAGAAAATATTCCAAATGTGTCTTGCTGTGGTGGAATAAAGTTATCTGAAACACTTCTAAGATAGAATACCAAACATTCACTGGTTCCAGCTTCTCATATGGAACATTCTCTGTTTTATATGAACTAATGGTTATTTTTATGGCAGATTTATGCTGATTATTTTCTCTTACTAAAATGTGAGAGAGGAGTGAGTAATGCAAAAAAAAAAATATATATATATATAAGTGTTATCTTACAATTACTTGTTACATCTGCCCAAAGGTCCAGAACAAAGTTTTTTTTCCACAGGCTTCTGACAAAAAAAAATTATATTGGAAATATCTTTCAGTTTCAGACCTAATGTAAATCTTGTTAATGCATTTGTGTTGTATTCTGTCTCTAAAATATTTTCAATATGTGGCCAAGGCAAAGGTGGAACTAGTGTCAACATTTAACACTTAAAATAAAACACATACTGCATGATAAGGGAAGAATGTGTCATTGTGATGAGGTTAATTATGATGATGTAACAAGAGTACAGTTAAAAAAAATTTTTCTTACACCTCATATGCAAGTTAACTTTACTGTTAATGCAGTTATTGGTCCCTACAAAGAGGAAGTAGGAGATGATGCCTTTCATTTACAACCCTGGAAACAGGTACTATTGTCAGCACAAGGTTGCATAAGTCATATTTTTATACTGCAATGAAATGTTATTCTACTCAAGCAATATGATTATGCTCTTTTTTTACAATCAGGTCAATGATGCTGAATCACTATGGTATGTGGTTTTAACATTAAATCAAACATCTTTTACCTGTCAGTAAATACTAGTAATTACATTGTGATTAGTCATAATCTATAATGTCAGAAGGTATGGCAAAACCTATAGTACTGCAATAGCATGCTGTTATACCACAATGTCAAAGCAAACTCAAGATGAAGCTGGGATTTTGACAGGGTTTTAATGCTGCAGCCAAAGATTTCATGATGATGAGCTCTCTCTATTTCATTAACTAACTATGTTATGCTACTAATAACTATACTATCTAGAACAGTCCTGTGGTCTGATGAGTCAACATTTGAAAATCTTTTTGAAAATCATGGACGACATGTCCTCCGGGCTAAAAAGGAGGAATTCTCCTGGTACTCCAGATTGCCAGTCCATCCGTGCAGTAAACTATAGTAAAGCCGAAGTTAAAAGTAAAATTATGTCAGAAATGGTAAAGAAGCGGAAGGAGAAATGGAACAAGGAAACTAAAGGAAGACATTTTCACAGTATTCAAAGGAGGGTAGGAGAAATGTGAGGAATTAGCAGAAATTAAAAAAAAGAAGACATCATATCAAGAATGAGATTTGGA
Organism: Chaunax sp. Z400; assembly: GCA_037577475.1. Taxonomy (NCBI): domain Eukaryota; kingdom Metazoa; phylum Chordata; class Actinopteri; order Lophiiformes; family Chaunacidae; genus Chaunax; species Chaunax sp. Z400. The sequence goes on from CM075195.1 coordinate 28,807,862, forward strand.
TGTACCCATCCCAATAGTACACTCAAGCTAATTGGTGAACATGCAACTGCTCTATGTCAATATTGTAAGAAGAGTGCATCATATGTGAGTCAAAAGAACTGCTACAGTTAAACTCAGGGCATTTGGGGTATTGAGCTATATTTACATTTTTTTTAAGAAAGACAGGCCTTAGCAAGAGAATAATATGAAATAACCCACTAGACTCTTGCCAATCCACCCTCCATTCCAGAAGGTGGCGGTAATACACCAAAATGTTGTTTGCCTACCAGCAAAAGAACAGCAACAAAAGAAGAAGTCCGCATGGTCGACGTCGGTCTCGTCCTCAGAAGCCAAACCGGACCATTGTTGTCTTCAGCTTCCAGCACAGAGTCATCAATAGACGTTGTTTATTTTTTGCAATAATTTTTTTCCGATCAGGACGGTAAGTTTTAGGTTGCAGATGTTCCGGTAAAAGATACCGCGTCATTCGTCAATTGAGTTGAGTAACGCCGCTTAGCTTCAGTCGACGTTAGCTAGCCAAGCTGAGTTAGCTAAGCGCGATATAACGAAAAGTGTGCCCGCCGATTAAACAGCTTACGAAATTAAGGTAAATACTGGACATTGTAGGTACAAGTTGACTTGTATAAAGGCACCAGACTAGTCAAACATAATTGAAATGAACTAGGACTAATTAATCAACGTTAGCTGGTCGCTAAAGCAAATGCTGCTTTGGATGTTTAAGCCTTGTTAGCAAGGTAATGTAACACTGAACGTAACGAATAAAGTTATTCATTCTTATTGAATGACTTACTGCAAATGATTTAACGGATTTGTGGATAGTGACGTATATGTGTGACAAGGCCAAGTATATACACCGTAAAGCATCATACAGTGCTAATGCTATTGGGCCCTGACGTAGGCAGTGAGCCAGTTACGTTGGTAATACGTTTAGCTCACATGCTCTTGTATGAAAATGGAGGATGTAGGTCGCGGCCAGCCCTAAATGCTAAAGACCTTTTTTGCACGTATAGTGCATTGAAAACACATTATTTTGTTAAATTACTATTTAAATCAAGTTACCAAGATCATAGATTACACTTTAACAGAGCCAAACTTTACGGTGAAACTATATTTATGAAGAAGTAAATAATATATATATATATATATATATATATATATATATATAAAACTATGCTGCTATATTAAGTGTCATGATTGACTGAAACTTATCACAATTCAGTACTCGGTTCACAATGAGGTATAGATTTATTTATAGTGAAAATGCTAAGATGAATTAATTCCTTTGGAATGAAGTTGTAAATAGCAGCAGGGTTTCCGACTAACTAATCATTTGTTTATTTTCCACAGGTGAAGAATCACAAGATATAATTCGAACAGTGTCTTTGCGGTGCCTCTATCAAACCACAATGATCACTAGAAGAAGAGGCCGCACTATGAACAACCCAGAGGTACAGTCGTTGGAGGTTGAAGTGGTCGATGCTGTGCAAACTGACAAAGATCTCCCAAGTCTGTCTGAGAGGTTCCCTGCTGATGACATTGACACAGCTGGAATGGAGCTAGAGGACCTCTTTGGAATGGAAGACTTAAAATGGACTCTTGAAAGGGATTCTGGTTCCTCATTCTTTGATATTGACGTGGCTGATCTTGGTGTGTGCAGTGTCAATGATCAAGATTCCGGGATGGAAGCTTCAGTAGCCTCTTCTCCAGAGAGAATGTCATCTGACTTGCTGATCAAGAACAGAAAACTCCAGTCAAGCCACATGATCAATAAAAACGCCATTGCCGCCAGAATGAATCGTCTGAAGAAGAAAGAATATGTGACCAGTTTGGAGAGGAAAGTTGGCATCCTATCAACAGAAAACAGCGTCCTCAAACAGGAGCATTCACAGCTGACCAAGAGAGTGGAAGAGTTGGAAGATGAGACCAGGTACTTGAGAGCTGTGCTGGCCAATGAGAGCATGTTAGCCCAGCTCTTGTCCAGACTAAGCGGTATGAATGGGATGAAATTATCTTCCTCGCTTTTCCAGGGGTTCGACTCAAACGACCACGACTATGCCTTACCCAGAAAGCGTGTTAAGGTGGAGGAGAAAGATACATCTGGTGGCGTGTGTCTGCATGTGGACAAGAACCGTGTCTCAGTGGAGTTCTGCACTAAGTGTGCAAAGAGTGCAAGCGCATCACCTAAAATGTAGGGTCAAGTACCTCTCTGTTTTCAGATATTGACTGAACTTAATAAGGCTCAGTGTACTGAACTTCTTGAGGATGGATGAACACTGTTGAATTTGTTAAAATTACCCAATAAGTACTCAATGTGCATGTGTTTTTTTGTGATGATGGGTTGAGTACACGTTACTGCTAAACCTTGTTGACAGTTTCTTCTAGGTAATGGTTGATCCACCATGCGGGATGAGTGGCTTTCTGAACACCTTTGCCTGCTTGACTCCATGGTAAGGATCAGAAAAGAAACTTCTTTGTTGTTTTGGTTATTCTTGTTCTGGCATTCCACAAACAACCTCAGTACTTCTGTTTTAAAGAGTCCCTGCTCCCTTTTGAGTAAGTTTTGAGTATTTCACAATTTCTTTAATTTATCATTTGTAATAGGAAGTTATTTGATTTTGGTTAAAATGTGACTGAGTTAAATCAGAGTATTCTGAATGCCAAGATGTCAAGATAGAGGTGAAGGTCCACAAAGAGTGACCATGATTAAGCCGTCAAATTGGAAATGTAATAATTCAACGAAAAGGATCAAATCTGTATGTCCTTTGTTTGGTAAGACTTGATCTCTTTGTGAACCAGCACCATTGTACAGAAGAATACTTTCATTTAGCACCGCCTGTTTTTCTTTATGCTGAAGTGGATTCTGCTGGTGGAAGGGGAAGAGGCTGGACAAGCAGCTGCCGACGCGGCCTGGTATTTTTTTTAAAGGTAGTATCGGTAACAAGTGGTATATGTTAAATTATATATTTCACCAATAATCCACAACATGTGTAGCTGTAGATCGTGTCAGGGTTGCTCATGCAGCTTTTTGAGAGGCTGACAGCTGCACCATTACTTGGAGAAACGCTACCAAAGGAGGCTTAATTGTCTCAAAATTCTCATGTTTGTTGAATATACTTGAGTGTATCAATTAAATCCATCCAAAATGATTTGCTTTAAACTGTAAAATTTCCAGTTTTGATCAAGTGGAACAAATTGTAAATGTGTATATAAGTTTGATAATGTAGTGTTTGCGGTAAATGACATTTGAGAAATGTTAAACAAATAAATCATATTTTCATTATGTTTTAAGCTACAAATATCTACTGTGTCTTTTTGTGTACTTTTGATATTAATGCATCTCTCTTTCTCTTTCTAAACAGCAAGCTCTCTGCCGATAAAGGTCTTACTTTTCCTGAACATTTGGGTCAAGTCTGGTAAAGGTTGTCAAAAAAATAGAATGACCTCATTTGGTGAAAGTACTGGAGTGTGAAAGGTCCTACGGTGACTTAACATTTTGCCTGTCCTATCATCACTACTACAGCCCCATTTCCAAAATAGTTCGGACGCTGTGTAAAATATAAATAGAAACCGAATGTGATGATTTGCAAAACAGTGAAACCCCATATTTAATTGGAAAATAGCACAAAGACAAAATATCACATGTTGAAAATGAGAAATTTCATTGTTCTTTGAAAATTCTGTGCCTATTTTGAATTTGATGCCAGCAACACGTTTCAAAAAAGTTGGGACAGTGCCAACAAAAGAAGTGAAATGCTAAAAGAATTAATGAGGTTAACTGGCAACGGGTTAGTAACATGATTGAGAATAAAAAGAGCATCAGAGAGGCTGAGTGTTTCTGAAGTAAAGATGGGGAGGGGTTCACCACTCTGTGAAAGACTGCTGGAAAACAGTGCAACAACTTAAGAATAATGTTTCTCAACCTAAAATTGCAAAGAATTTATGGATTTCATCATCTACAGAAACAATCATTAAAAGAAAAATCTCTACCAAGTGACAAGGCTTGAAAACCATTATATAGTGGACATCGCTGTATTAAAAACAGACAGGATTCTGTAGTGGACATCGCTGCATTAAAAACAGACAGGATTCTGTAGTGGACATCACTGCATTAAAAACAGACAGGATTCTGTAGTGACATCACTGTATTAAAAACAGACAGGATTCTGTAGTGGACATCGCTGCATTAAAAACAGACAGGATTCTGTAGTGGACATCGCTGTATTAAAAACAGACAGGATTCTGTAGTGGACATCGCTGCATTAAAAACAGACAGGATTCTGTAGTGGACATCGCTGCATTAAAAACAGACAGGATTCTGTAGTGGACATCACTGTATTAAAAACAGACAGGATTCTGTGGTGGACATCACTACATTAAAAACAGACAGGATTCTGTAGTGGACATCACTGCATTAAAAACAGACAGGATTCTGTAGTGGACATCACTGCATTAAAAACAGACAGGATTCTGTAGTGGACATCACTGTATTAAAAACAGACAGGATTCTGTAGTGGACATCACTGTATTAAAAACAGACAGGATTCTGTAGTGGACATCACTGTATTAAAAACAGACAGGATTCTGTAGTGGACATCACTGTATTAAAAACAGACAGGATTCTGTAGTGGACATCACTACATTAAAAACAGACAGGATTCTGTAGTGGACATCACTGCATTAAAAACAGACAGGATTCTGTAGTGGACATCACTGTATTAAAAACAGACAGGATTCTGTAGTGGACATCACTGCATTAAAAACAGACAGGATTCTGTAGTGGACATCACTACATTAAAAACAGGATTCTGTAGTGGACATCACTACATTAAAAACAGGATTCTGTAGTGGACATCACTGTATTAAAAACAGACAGGATTCTGTAGTGACATCACTGTATTAAAAACAGACAGGACTCTGTAGTGGACATCACTACATTAAAAACAGACAGGATTCTGTAGTGGACATCACTACATTAAAAACAGACAGGATTCTGTAGTGGACATCACTACATTAAAAACAGGATTCTGTAGTGGACATCACTGTATTAAAAACAGACAGGACTCTGTAGTGGACATCACTACATTAAAAACAGACAGGATTCTGTAGTGGACATCACTACATTAAAAACAGGATTCTGTAGTGGACATCACTGTATTAAAAACAGACAGGACTCTGTAGTGGACATCACTGTATTAAAAACAGACAGGATTCTGTAGTGGACATCACTGCATTAAAAACAGACAGGATTCTGTAGTGGACATCACTGTATTAAAAACAGACAGGACTGTAGTGGACATCACTGTATTAAAAACAGACAGGACTCTGTAGTGGACATCACTACATTAAAAACAGACAGGATTCTGTAGTGGACATCACTACATTAAAAACAGACAGGATTCTGTAGTGGACATCACTGCATTAAAAACAGACAGGATTCTGTAGTGGACATCACTGTATTAAAAACAGACAGGACTCTGTAGTGGACATCACTGCATTAAAAACAGACAGGATTCTGTAGTGGACATCGCTGTATTAAAAACAGACAGGATTCTGTAGTGGACATCACTGCATTAAAAACAGACAGGATTCTGTAGTGGACATCACTGTATTAAAAACAGACAGGACTGTAGTGGACATCACTGTATTAAAAACAGACAGGACTCTGTAGTGGACATCACTACATTAAAAACAGACAGGATTCTGTAGTGGACATCACTACATTAAAAACAGACAGGATTCTGTAGTGGACATCACTGCATTAAAAACAGACAGGATTCTGTAGTGGACATCACTGTATTAAAAACAGACAGGACTCTGTAGTGGACATCACTGCATTAAAAACAGACAGGATTCTGTAGTGGACATCGCTGTATTAAAAACAGACAGGATTCTGTAGTGGACATCACTGCATTAAAAACAGACAGGATTCTGTAGTGGACATCACTGTATTAAAAACAGACAGGACTGTAGTGGACATCACTGTATTAAAAACAGACAGGACTCTGTAGTGGACATCACTACATTAAAAACAGACAGGATTCTGTAGTGGACATCACTACATTAAAAACAGACAGGATTCTGTAGTGGACATCACTGCATTAAAAACAGACAGGATTCTGTAGTGGACATCACTGTATTAAAAACAGACAGGACTCTGTAGTGGACATCACTGTATTAAAAACAGACAGGACTCTGTAGTGGACATCACTACATTAAAAACAGACAGGATTCTGTAGTGGACATCACTGCATTAAAAACAGACCGGATTCTGTAGTGGACATCACTGTATTAAAAACACAGGATTCTGTAGTGAACATCGCTGCATTAAAAACAGACCGGATTCTGTAGTGGACATCACTGCATTAAAAACAGACAGGATTCTGTAGTGGACATCACTGTATTAAAAACAGACAGGATTCTGTAGTGGACATCACTGCATTAAAAACAGACAGGATTCTGTAGTGGACATCACTGCATTAAAAACAGACAGGATTCTGTAGTGAACATCGCTGTATTAAAAACAGACAGGATTCTGTAGTGACATCACTGTATTAAAAACAGACAGGATTCTGTAGTGGACATCACTGTATTAAAAACACAGGATTCTGTAGTGGACATCACTGTATTAAAAACAGACAGGATTCTGTAGTGACATCACTGCATTAAAAACAGACAGGATTCTGTAGTGGACATCACTGCATTAAAAACAGACAGGATTCTGTAGTGGACATCACTGCATTAAAAACAGACAGGATTCTGTAGTGACATCACTACATTAAAAACAGACAGGATTCTGTAGTGGACATCACTGCATTAAAAACACAGGATTCTGTAGTGGACATCGCTGTATTAAAAACAGACAGGATTCTGTAGTGACATCACTGTATTAAAAACAGACAGGATTCTGTAGTGGACATCACTGTATTAAAAACACAGGATTCTGTAGTGGACATCACTGTATTAAAAACACAGGATTCTGTAGTGGACATCACTACATTAAAAACAGACAGGATTCTGTAGTGGACATCGCTGTATTAAAAACAGACAGGATTCTGTAGTGACATCACTGTATTAAAAACAGACAGGATTCTGTAGTGGACATCACTGTATTAAAAACACAGGATTCTGTAGTGGACATCACTGTATTAAAAACACAGGATTCTGTAGTGGACATCACTACATTAAAAACAGACAGGATTCTGTAGTGGACATCACTACATTAAAAACAGACAGGATTCTGTAGTGGACATCACTGTATTAAAAACAGACAGGATTCTGTAGTGGACATCACTGCATTAAGAACAGAGAGGATTCTGTAGTGGACATCACTGTATTAAAAACAGACAGGATTCTGTAGTGAGATCACTGTATTAAAAACAGACAGGATTCTGTAGTGGACATCACTGCATTAAAAACAGACAGGATTCTGTAGTGGACATCACTGCATTAAAAACAGACAGGATTCTGTAGTGGACATCACTGTATTAAAAACAGACAGTTTAATTATAAGTATAATTGCACATGCCATGGGTAACCTGCACATTTGTGAAGGCACCATTAATGCTGAACCATATAAACAGGTTTTGGAGCAACATATGCTGCCAAGTAGACAATGTGCAAAACAATGTCAAACCACATTCTGCAGGTATTCCAACAGCAAGGCTCCATAGAAAAAGAGTCCGGTGCTAAACTGACCTGCCTGCAGTCCAGACTTGTCACCCATTGAAAATGTTTGGAGCTTTATGAAACGTAAAATAGGACAAAGGAGACCCTGAACTCTGGAGCAGCTGAAATCCTACATCAGACAAGAATGGAAAACATTCCACTTTAAAATGACATCAACTGGTCTCAGTTCCCAAACGCTGACAGAGTGTTGTTAAAAGAAGAGGTGATGCAAAACAGTGGGAAACATGACCCTTTTACACGAATTTGCATCGAATTCGGAATGAGGATATAATTAAATTAGAATTTTCTGATTCAACATCTGAAATGTCTTTGTGTTTCAATTACATAAGGGATTTCATTGATTTGCAAATCATTGCTTACTGTTTTTATTTACATTTTACACAATGTCCCAACTTTCTTGTAAAAGGGTTTGTATCACTGCCCGTCTATCCAAGCTCATTTTTTAAAATGACAATAGAAATAAGGTGGTGTTTTTCCAATCGGCCTGAGTCATTCTCTGGTTGCACCCTGCCAAGCTTGCTTAGATTCATTTCCAATACTATATCACAGCAGTAGGTTAGCTTGGTAGATTGGTTGATCAGGGCCAACTCTTGATTGTCTCAACCCCCTGTGAGAGAATGCTCATGTTTTTCAAAGTTCAACCTCAATCTCAGATCTTGTACAGACTTTGAGATATCAGCCCAACGTTAGTTGTACCTTGTGTGACCTTACTGATGTTTTTGCTTCACATTTAAAGCTTTCCACTGGGAACCAGTTTTATTATAGGAAATATGCGCTTGTTACCGAGTTAGGGGAGCTTCAATAGTGGGGCTGTTCCTCCAGTGAAAGCAGGTTTAGTCAACTCGACACGGACATATTCTGCCCTATTTGTTCAACAGATCAGTTTCATATTGCCAGGAAGAAGAGTATAAGGAGTAGCTAACTAGTCCCCTGCAGGAAAAAACCTGAGGCTGCACAGACCTACGTTAAATATATTGCAGTCAGTTTCCTTATTTGTTTGCTGTTGTAATATTTTTGAGAGCACAGACTGTTTTGAAGTCTTCTAGAAAAGTGTTCATGTACCTCTTATTCAGATTTGAAGGAATAGTTTGCATTTTGGGAAAGGCTAGCCTAGTTCTGTCCAAAGGTACTAAGGTGCATCTTCAAACACGTACTGCATCTCATTGAATCTGTGTTATTGCCAGGCCACCAGTGGAGACTAAAAAGTTACTGTAACCTGACAAAATAGTTTTTTTACATAACCCCCAACTGTAATTCCAAAAAAGTGCCTTTTTACAAATTTTTTTTGTATAGCTATACAAGATAAAACGTCCTAATTTGTGTTTAGGTGCTTGTTAGCAGCTTTATATTAGGACAAAGCCCTACCTGTGCCTGTTTTTGTTTTTTTAAGATACTCCCATCCCACATTGTATACAATAATCAATTGTAAATTCAATTGTAAACAATTGAATACAATTTCCCCATTGTATTCATCCCACAGGGGGAAATTCTTTGTCTGCATTTGATCCATCCCTGAGGAGCAGTGGGCTGCCACTACATTGGCACCCGGGGAGCAGATTGAGATTCAGTATCTTGCTCAATGATACTTGTAGACTTGCTGAGGATTGAACCACCGAACTTTCATTCCCTGAATGACTGCTCTACCTCCTGAGCCACAGCCATCAAGTTTTCATGTTTTCATGCTACGTTAAGCTGCCTGCAGAGCTCCCCTTGACACTGCTGATTGTTATCTATATGTCAATATTTCTATTAAATAATTGGCTTATTTTGATTATGGGGTATTTAATTTGCCCATAATAATTCATAATTCTCCAACATCCATTTAGAAATTCCGCTGTAATATGCTTGTTGTAATCCAATATATTACATGCAGCACTCCTGTATGGTTTTATGTGATTTTGGTTTTCTTGTGCTAATAGTTATATACATATGCATTCATACGTGTTTTGTTGTTCAATTTTCTTATTGTTAATAGTGTAGTTTAAAGTAACTAATAAGGCTTAAGCGTGGAAAGAAAAAAAAACAAGTACAAGATTTAAAAGTGGCTATTCTCTACTGGGGTCTCCGTAGAAGTTTTCCAACTGTAGCTCCTTTTATTATACAGATAAGTCCCAAATGAACACTTGGCTGCACTGATCTTTACACATTATTACACCACAAGTGAGAGGTGTCCTCTAGCACTCAAGTCAGATTATTGATGGTTAAAGTCATTTGGATTGGAAGAGGATTGAGAATTCAAGTGGGAATTTTGGAAACCTGTCTTGTAGACAGCATCATTATCATGCAGCTTGTTTTATATGCTGATATTTGGATGGCAGTAGTTTATATATATATACAGTATATATATAGCGTGACCATATCTGTTGCATTATGACAATATTTACTGTGATAGTAACAGAAACATTCAAGCTTTTAAAGGAATTAAACCAGCAAATAAAGACCTGCAGAGTTCAGCATCACTGTAAAGTGTTTAAGGTTTTGTAGCCATCTTACTGTAGAAAACAGTTGTCAGATAAGCAGCTACAGTGTATTTGATCATATGTAAATGTGGCCTATCCAAAATAACTACAGATGTGGCTCAGATTAATCAGTATAAAAGCTGCATACATGAAAGTTCCAGTTCCTGTCTGTATTTGGTACTGTCCCATTTTATCATGTTCAATAGTCACATGCAGTAATAATCACAGGTCAACCTCTACAGGGAAATACAACACAATATAAAAAAAATTCTAAATAGTAAACGGCACTACTTCAGTGTTCGGTCATGAGAAAATAGTGACTTCTGATACATGGTCTGTAAAGAAAACCTGTTTTTATTTCAGAGCTATTCAAAATGATTTTTTTACATTTTCAAATATATTGAAAGGTTTTTGAGTTTGACTGATGACACCCTCATCAGAGACCATGACTTATTACCAATTTGGAAAAAGTAAAATTTTTGTAATTTTCAAAATGTGAAAAGGCACTTTACTGTATGGGAAATGTGTGTAAGGCTTCAAGAAAAAAAATGGAACACAATTTTTTAAAAATTCCAAATTCTCAACGAGAACCTCTTCAGTACATGGGAGATTTGTATATAAAGTTTGGTTAAAATATACTGAGCAACAGTAAAAATGCATAATTTTGTAGGATTTCATGCAGTCCTGTCCATATTAACTATCAAAGGCAAATTATGGTGCCGAGTTCCAACAATCATCATCCTCAGCATCCCAACTGCCTGGTCACAAGTTTTGTGGAAGCCGTGACATCATCAGTTGTTTCACTAGGACATTAATTAGACCTGGTAAATTATCACCTTGACCAGGTCTTTTCCGTCATGCAGAAAAAAATCTCACAAACATCATCGTTTGCTCTGAAATGCACCAATGACTGTTATTTCTATGTTATGACTAAATGATGGTTATTCAGGATTTAACATGTTTTGGTTTTGAGAACTTAAAAATGTCATTTCTACGCTTGTATTAATAGATTAGGGCAAGTGAAAGGAAAATATTGGGTTTTTAAAAATGTGTGTTTTTAAAGTTGCTCAGTATATATTGAATAGTTTTTGAGAATGCATGTATATGCTGGAGGATAATAAATGAATGACTTTAATTTAATTAGTTCTAAGTTTAAACGCTTCAGTTTCAGGATTGTTGTATTGTGCATGTTAGTCACTGTTGCAGCTTATTCTGACATGAGAATATACCACTTGTCCAACTATAAGTCATGTAAATGGACTTCTTAAAAAGCGCCTCTCTAGTCTGACTGACCATTCAGAGCATTTTACAACAGAAGCTAGCATTCATATCATGAAAGGCTCCACCTGCTCATTAGGAGCAGTAAACATTCACACCAACAGTCACACACCAATGGAACAGTATTTTAATTGGGAGACAGTATCTTGCCCGAGGACACTTCGACATGTATACTGTTTGTAATCTAAATACTCTAAGGCTTACTCCTGTCAAACCGTATGCATTGATTGTCTTCTGACAGCCTTTTTTCTTTAGCAGAAATAATGGTAATTGTGCTCTTATTGATTTTTACACATCACAAAAGAGAAAAGAGTCAGACTGAAAATAGATGTGAGGTGGTTCTTTGCCCTGAACCATCGGAGGTGTCAACAGGACGATAAGGGCAGCGTGAAAAATATGCGAGCAAAGGATGTGAAATATTTATCATAAATAATACAAATACTTAATTTATTACCTCCACCAAGGAGATTATATTTTCGCTGGCGTTGGTTTGTCTGCTAGCAGGATTACACAAAAACTACTTGATGGATTTTCATGAATTTTGGTAGAAGGGTTGGGCATGTAGTACGGGAGAATCTATTAAACTTTGGTGTGGATCTGAATAAAGGGTGGAGGCAGGCATTTCTTCTCAACTTTTTTGAACAAGATGGCTTCTTACACAATTTCTGTGAATTACACATCAGCTTGAACAGATTACCATGAAACTGGATGGATGAGCGCCGTGGAAGAAATCATCACATTTTGGAGTGGATCCTGGAGAAAACCACCATTAGTGAAATATAATCTTTCTTGAATAACTATAAAAACTAATAATGATCTCAATGTGATTTCAAATTCTAGGAGTTGGTTTTCATGGACAAGGAGTCACATTATGAAGGTCAAACTATCATGGGCCTATTGTTTTTAGGTCCAATGACATAATGGAGAAATGGCACTGCCCTCGCAGGAGTTTTTCCTCTCTGAGTGATGTCTAGTGTTAGTTTTATGATTACAATTATCACTTCTGTCACTGAACACAAAGTGACTACAAGATTGTAATGATGTAATTAATATGGGTTTGAGGTCTAGTTTTAATTATGAGTTACAAGTCAGAAGTCATAATTAAGATATATTTTTCACATGTGGCCATTATTTTCTTCTGTTTTATGAATATTAGAAAATTATATTATACAATAATAAATAGTTCTCCACATGATAGTCCAAGTTATTTATCTGTGTCAAAAAACTCAAAATCTGGAACTGAAGGAAAATGAAAAATCATTAAGTTACTCAAAAATCTTTCTTTGCATAAATCCAGAACAGAATGACGACAAACGTGACAAACTTGAACTTTGATGGCTGTTATTGGGCAGTACACAACACACACATAAAAAAAACAACTTCTGCGCAGTATCTTATCTGTTCCTATGACTCCTCTCTTCTGGACCGAGACCTCAGATGTTGTACCTGGAAACTGCTGGAGCCACTCCTCCAGTTTTTGGGGTCACAGCCCCTAATGCTTCTATCACCACTGGGACCACTATGGCTTTCACCTTCCACATCTGTTCCAGCTGTTCCTTCAGCCCCTGGTATGTCTCCATCTTTTCATGCTCCTTCTTCCTGATGTTACTGTCAGCTGGGATTGTCTCATCTATCACAGCTGCCCTCTTCTGCTGCTTGTCAACCACCACTATGTCCGGTTGGTTAGCCAGCAGGTGTTTGTCAGTCTGAAACTTGAAGTCCCACAGGATCTGGGCTCTGTTGTTCTCAACCACTTTTGATGGTGCCTCCCATCAGGACTTGGTGACTTCTGATCCATACTCGGCACAGATGTTCCTGAACACTATTCCAGCCACTTTGTTATTCCTCTCAGTGTATCTGTCCCAGCCAGCATCTTACACCCTGCTACTAGGTGTTGGACTGTTTCAGGGGCTTCTTTGCACAGCCTGCACCTTGGGTCCTGTCTGCCGTGGTAGACCCCGGTCCTCTGCCTCTGTGGATCCTGTCTGCTGTGGTAGACCCCTGCCTCTGTGGGTCCTGTCTGCTGTGGTAGACCCCTGCCTCTGTGGATCCTGTCTGCCGTGGTAGACCTCTGCCTCTGTGGGTCCTGTCTGCTGTGGTAGAACCCCTGCCTCTGTGGATCCTGTCTGCTGTGGTAGACCTCTGCCTCTGTGGATCCTGTCTGCTGTGGTAGACCTCTGCCTCTGTGGATCCTGTCTGCTGTGGTAGACCCCTACCTCTGTGGATCCTGTCTGCTGTGGTAGACCTCTGCCTCTGTGGATCCTGTCTGCTGTGGTAGACCCCTACCTCTGTGGATCCTGTCTGCTGTGGTAGACCTCTGCCTCTGTGGATCCTGTCTGCTGTGGTAGACCCCTGCCTCTGTGGATCCTGTCTGCTGTGGTAGACCTCTGCCTCTGTGGATCCTGTCTGCTGTGGTAGACCTCTGCCTCTGTGGATCCTGTCTGCTGTGGTAGACCCCTGCCTCTGTGGATCCTGTCTGCTGTGGTAGACCTCTGCCTCTATGGATCCTGTCTGCTGAGGTAGACCCCTACCTCTGTGGATCCTGTCTGCTGTGGTAGACCCCTGCCTCTGTGGGTCCTGTCTGCTGTGGTAGACCCCTGCCTCTGTGGATCCTGTCTGCTGTGGTAGACCTCTGCCTCTGTGGATCCTGTCTGCTGAGGTAGACCCCTGCCTCTATGGATTCTGTCTGCTGTGGTAGACCCCTGCCTCTATGGATCCTGTCTGCTGTGGTAGACCCCTGCCTGCTGTGGTAGACCCCTGCCTCTGTGGATCCTGTCTGCTGTGGTAGACCCCTGCCTGCTGTGGTAGACCCCTGCCTCTGTGGATCCTGTCTGCTGTGGTAGACCCCTGCCTGCTGTGGTAGACCCCTGCCTCTGTGGATCCTGTCTGCTGTGGTAGACCCCTGCCTCTATGGATCCTGTCTGCTGTGGTAGACCTCTGCCTCTATGGATCCTGTCTGCTGTGGTAGATCTCTGCCTCTATGGATCCTGTCTGCTGTTGTAGACCCCTGCCTGCTGTGGTAGACCCCTGCCTATATGGATCTGGTGCTTAGGTCCTGCTCTTGTGCTGCCATGATCAGAGCCTTTGTGCTGTCCTTCAGTCCAGCCTTTTCCAGCCACTGGTACGATTTCTTGATGTCAGCCACTTCCTCTATCTACTGGTCGTACATCCCATGGAGGGCCTTGGTCTTCCACGATACACCCTCCTTTTCCTCATCACCCTCTGTTTCTTGCTGTCTGAGATACTCTCTTAGCAGTCCATCCTGGGGGGCCATCTTCCTGATGTATTCATGGATGCTCTTTGTGTCATCCTGGATTGTGGTTCTGACACTCACTAATCCTCGTCCTCCCTCTTTACATTGCTCGTAGAGTCTCAGGGTGCTGGACTTTGGGTGGAACCCTCCATGCATTGTGAGTTTTCGTGTCTTGACATCAGTGGCTTCTAGCTCCTCCTGAGGCCAGCTTACTATTCCAGCAGGGTATCTGATGACTGGTAGAACATACGTGTTGATGGCTTGGATCTTATTTCTCCCATTGAGCTGGCTGATCAGCACCTGTCTTACCCTCTGGAGGTATTTGGCTGTGGCTAATCTCCTTGCCTCCTCATCATTGTTTCCATTGGCCTGTGGGATACCCAGGTACTTGTAGCTGTCCTGTGTGTGTGTGTGCATTTTTTCAAGTCAGATAGAGCTGTCACATCAAAATGTAACATTGTTAGTGTTTACATCCATATCCGATGGTGGAATGATTTGTCAGCTGAATTACTCGAAAGATTATAAACTATAACACATTGAATTTGTGGAGGTGTTGGACCGGAACCAGACATTTTGCTGTAGTTCCAAAAAGGATTTTTTTAAATTTCCTTTGACATTATGATAGGGCATTTTTCAACATACCATGAGTATTTTGAAAAGCAATATTCCATTCTTAATGAAATAAAATTATGCTTATGTGATGAAACTTTAAATGTATTCTTAGACATACTGTAGGTTACAGGGTGTTTTTTTGTTTTTTTTTACATTTTCCCAAATCACACAAAAAGCACTTAACCTATTTCCACAAAACTTTGTGTAAGGGTGGGGCATGGCTCGGGAAAGCCCCCATTAAATTTAGCTGCAGATCCGGATAGAGGGCCTGGTGTAGGAATATCTTATAATTCAACATTGTTAGATGTGACGTGTTTCAAAATTTTCCCTAATTATGTAAAAACTCCTGAACTGATTTCCTGATGATGCTGATGACCAATTATTCTAGTCAGAGATGTGCTGACATGTCTTAATGACAGCAGTGAAAATAGTCTAATGGAGAAAGGCCCTGGACCTTCACCAGAACACTTTCTTATCACTTCAACAAGCTCACATTTGCATGAAAACCATACACTGTTCATGCTCTGTTTGAGATTAGTGTCATGGACTTCATATGGTCAGGTTTAATGAATATTTAATGAATATTTCAATGACCTTTGAGGGGATTTGAGGGGAAGGGATTTTTGATGACAGTAAACAGTGTTTTAACAGTGTTGCATCATTGTGAACAAACAACACAAGACCACACAGACTTTGTCAAAGTTATTATTGTAGAATACTTTGATGTATTTTTTTCTTTCATACAGACAAAAGGTGTTGGACTAAATTTCCATTAATTTTCTTAGATTTCCATACAGATTTAGTCTACAGTATACAGGTGTGTTCTTTCTCATATATAGATATTTATTTGCTTAAATAACAGGCAGGTAACTTTTTAATATATTCAGTAGTATTTTTTCCTTGTTTTTGGTCTTTTTCATTTCAGCAGAGTTAAGGCTGCATTTTCTGTCTGCAGAACAGCACTACATTGTGCAGGGAGGGGTACCATTCCACACACAATATTTACAACAGTATGTATAATGAATAATGTAAAACCGTACGTTCTCACCATAGTAACGTAGCAGAACAGTCAATACTTGGAGCAGATCTAAAAGAGCAGCCTAAACAATGCACGGATACATTGCAGTTCTGCAGGCTCTAGCTCTGCGTCACATTCCAGTTCTCCATCCTCCCTGGGTCCCCACTTTGTCCAGTCCATAATGAGGTACATTTGTATCTCCAGTTCTTTATTTACATAGTGGTTTATCTGGTCTTAAGAGACCATAAGAATCTCCACACCTCTGCACACATCAGGGGCTGTTCAGTGGACAGAAAACACAGCCTTCAGAATATGCTCAGGAGAATGTGCAACTGTCTTTTTTCCATCAGTGGGAGCACTGGTGGAGAAAATAAAAAATAAAAATATACAAGCGCTTCCGTTTTGTTGTTCCTCTCTTTACAAAAAGCAATAGGATTCAAAGAAAGAAATATAATGAAAGAAAAGGTGTAACAGGAACATAGTACCTATAAATCAAAGAATGCACGTGCACATTTGGGCAGTCTGTACAGTAGTGGTGCAGTTGTACAATTTATAATTTTAATAAATATAATATATTCTTTTTCATATTGTATTTTGCCTTCTGTAAAATGTCTAACAGAATCATGATGTAACATGGCTGGATGGATGGACAGAGATGGACAGAACTGGACAATTATACAGCTGTAGTTTGCTGTGTATGTTTGCGTGTGTCTGTGTTACCACAGAAAGCTTTTACAGCTGTACCACGAGGTGCTGAAATAGAATAGACTTGAACAGGATATGACTGAGTGTGAGAGAGAGCATGTGGAGAGCGTAGCATACAGTAGTGACAGTAGCCTGATTTATCAACACATAAAGAGTGGCATTAATGATACCAAAATGCATGCTTCAGAACAGACGGAACAATACAATGTCACCACCCACCCACTGCAACAGGTCAGGGTGGCGCTAATGATGATGAGCATTCGAGAAGACATAGTTCTGTACAGGTAAGGGAGTTCCCAGAGAGCCCTGCGTGCATCCTGAAGCAGAACGAACGGGACGGACATGTTCTCGCTGTGTTTGCATGTCTTATTCCTACTCCTAAATCTGAGTACAGGTGTTGACATGGCTGTTCTGTTGCATATTGTCTGTCCTTGCCTTTCTCTGGTGGTGACACCAGTTGAAAACTCAGGGAAGTCAACAGGGGGTAACAGAGGGGTGGGGGAGACAGAGAGAGGGTTTCAGGTTTGCATTGTAGTCATGCTTCGAGGCAACATGAAGTCAGCGTCAGCCACACATAGTGCAACATGAGATACAGGTTAGTCTCATACCCGGTCTGGAATGTGATGCAGTTGCTTAGAATATATGTTCCATGGAATGTTGAGGTTGAGATCGAAAAGGTGACGGTGTAATGTGATGTCACAAGCACTGTCGTCACATGGGTGGCTATCCAAATGGGTTTTTTTTCTTTTTGCTAGGGTGTGCTCATGGCGTGTGTTATGACCTTTTACACGCGACAGCTTCAACATGATATGTCTTAAAGCAATGATGAACCACTGCTATCTTAGCATAGCATAAAGACTGGAAACATGGGGAAACAACTAAACTGCCTCTGTCCGACAGTAGTAACATCTTTCTACCAGCACCTCAAAGGCTCACACATGAACACATTATGTGTCATTTGATTAGTCCACACTTAAACCAATGGGTAGAAACAAGGTTTTATGAGGGGTTGTGCTGAACAATTATGACAAGACTTCAGGAATTTACTGTCCGAGAAATCACCCAGCACATAACTCTCAATGACGCCACAGCTTGTCTTTGTACACTTTTGTTCTGCAGGGTTCACCAAATGAAATGTAAGACTTTTTTTGGACAGAATGAAAATTAAGACCTGTTTCACCATACTACCAACCAAAGTATTTAAGTATGTAGTCTGGGTGATACAGCCCAGAATTATTTCCTCCACCAAGGAGGTTTTGTTTTCATCACTGTTTATTTGTTTGTTAGCAGAATATCTCAAACACGTCAAGACAGATTTCTATGACATTTTGTAGAGAGGTGTCCCTCAGAGGGGAAGAGGTGACTAGAGTCTGAGGTGGATCTGGATCATTTTCTTTAAAATTTGAGATAGGGCATTACACAACACATACATTTAAAAATAATATAATAATGATACTGCAAACAGTTTGTTGACATTTAAACTGTAAAACACATGTAAATTGTTTGTTACTCAGATGACAAACATCATAATTGTCTTATTTGTCTTCATTCTGCATTCATATATGATGTTTTAGTTATTTCTCTTCCTTTAATAATACCTATCTTGGGTTGTGCATTTATAAAATGGTATAACTTAGTGATATAACAATCCTTGGTTATCTGTTGTCTTATATATTGTATATAGTATTAATTCCCTACTGATCTATTTAATCACTGAGACCGACGGATGGATGGATTAACCAATTAAAACTCTGTATGCTAGCAGCAGTGACTGATGCAGATCTGATGGTGCTGACTGAAACTCTATAATGAAGGACTGCACAACCTCCTGCAGCACAATCCACTGGTAAAACAAACAAAAACCTTATTTTTAAAGGTGTGTATTGTCTTTTGACTGAGAAAATATCTTGACTTTAATAATTTTTTATATCTGATGCTTTCTGAGACCGACGGAGACTCTGCTTTTGTACAGAATAAATGAGATATAATACGGTAATTAACAAGCTATAGAGGTGCTGATAGGCTTTTTAACCTTTGACAGAGCCAGATGGACTGGTTGCCCATTTTCAGTCTTTATGCTAAGATAAGCTAACCTGTCATTAGCAGTAGCCTCATATTTAGCATACAGATATGAAATTGTCAAGAAAGGAAATATGTGTTTTCCTTGTGGAACAGTTTGATATTTTGGAATCACCTAATTGTACATAGTGATAATGGGAGGTGGACAGTATTTGACATAAGGACATTGACACATAAGCTTTCATTGGTCATACCTGATAGATCTGAGTGGGCTTTGGGCTTAAAAACTGAACACTAACATTAGACATGGGCCTAATTGCTGGAGTGGTTGCTCGCTTTTTTCCCTTTCTGTGAAATGACTGGATTGAACAACACACAGATCAAATAAAACAATCTTATTGTCCACAATACTCATGGTGAGGGCACTGGTACATGATGGAGATGACCCAGTGGCATGTGAGCAGGTTTGAAGTGAGCGTCCGTTAGTCTTAAAGGGCCATCGCCTGTGCATTTTGTGTTTGATGGCATTTAAAGGGTTAATGCTTCGTATTCACGCATTCAGCTTTTTCCCCAAAAAGCTGACACACACTGACGAGACCAGAATGGATGAGGCGAGACAGTGAAGAAAAAAAATAACAAAAGGACAGAGGAACAGCAAGAGAGAAGACAATGGAACATGTAAGAGAAACAGAGAGACGGGAGGAGGACCTCACCCATGAGCTCACCCTGGGTGAGGTCCATTGATATTACCCATACATACTCATCAACATGGTAGGAGGCTGTAAATTTGTATGCAATGCATGTATACATTTATACATCACAATCAATGTGAGATTGCACACGCTGTATAATCTCATAGCAGTGTTACAGATAACAGGTCATATGGACTTACAGTATGACGTCGCATTCATGGACTGGGCAGGTTGGGCTGGAGAAAGTGATGAACATATTGGTGTGTTGTCGCTTCCCAAACACTTAAATATTTTTAGCAGCCATTCTATTTACTATTAGGTTTAAATGAACTGTATCTTTGTTTGCAATTTCTGTTTTGTTTTGTTTTTTGTTAGTTTTTTTCAGGAGACAAGACAATACACAGACACACATTGAAAGACAGAGAAAGAAAAGAAACGTAACAAACATATGTAAAAAAAAAAAGTAAAATAAATAAATGAATGAGCACCATTATGTAGAGAAATAAATTAATGAGAGGATGGACTTGATTTAAGTCTAGTTAAAGCTTTAACAAAGCATTTTAGTTATATCGCAAGCAAAGTAATGATTTAAAAATAGTAGTAGTTTCTAGATAAATGAGGGTGGTGGTGTCAATGGTGACATGGCAGGTAGGTAGGTAATGACAACACTAATGATGAACACCAATAGAAACAGAGGGAGTCAGTGTTTGACCCTGACATGGCCCTGTTCTACTGAAGCACTGAGGGATGTGTTTGTTGTTTTTTTTTGACGTCCGTTCCCATCCCTCCCCAGCCCACCGTAGCTCAGGACCAAGCAGCGATAGCAGAACTGTGCGTGTATGATGAGGGTTGGTGAGGTCGGGCAGGGTGGGGTGGTTCTTCAGGGACGGGGGTGGGTTCGGGGGTGGAGATTTCAGGGGTCAGACTGAAAGAGCCTGAGGAAAGGGCAAAGGGAGGGAAAGTCGCAATGTTCTCAGGGAGTTGCAAGCCTCTGGCCATTGTCCACTCCCCCTGTACCTCCCCCATCCTTCACTCCCTCCTGTTAGCTTGTTGTTGAGGGAGATTGGATGAAAATGTCACATGTGAGTCCTCAGCCCTCTCTGCTACTCTCCTTTCCTCCCCCCCAAGACTTCTACTCTCCCCCCGACCCACGTTCAGGTCAGTTATAAGGAGGTCTCCATGCAGTAGTCATGGGCCAGGTGAGGGGCAGAGGGTTTCACCGGCCTGTCCCTGCCATGATGGTTATGGAGGTGTTGGTGGTGATGATGGGGACTCCGGTTGCAGGGGGTAACTACACTGGTGCTGCTTTTGTTGCAATGGGTGATTATTAAGCTGCTGCTGTTGTTGTTGTTGTTGTTTTGGTTGCAAGGGGTCACAGGGAGGCTGTACTGGCGGTAGGGACGGGTTGGTCGGGTGCGGGCTGGGGGCTGGGGCTGTGAAGGAGGGGGTGGCGGCTTACGGAGGGCCGGGTGCAGGTGCTGGTATCTGCTGAGCTCAGATTCATCATCCACATCGGTGTCGTCGATCAGCGGGATGTTATGGATGAGGTCGTTGATGAGGAACTCCGGGTGAGCCATAAAGTTGTGGATAGAGTTGCGGGATTCCGGTTTCTCCCGGCCCTCGTACACTGAACTACGGAATGCTTTCACCACTCGCATCTGCAAAAAGGAGAAAGAGCAGGGAGGGACCACAAGAGAGAGAGAAAGTCAAAAAAGAAAAAAAGGAAAAAAGAGAAAAGGGAAACCCAGAGACTGTCCTCCAGCAGACAGAATGACAAACAAACAGACGGACACTCAGGGCCAGGTGGCGTTAGTTAAAGCTAGTACAAGACTCTGACATAAAGGAATATATTAAGCCAAAATGGGCGGGGCCAAAGTTGAACAATCTTTGACAACACAAGTAAAAGGAATATTTTATTATTTCATAATTTCTTTTTTTTTTACATAAAGTTAGATGAGAAGATGGGAGGGGACAAACAGCTGGAGCAGCTGTCAGAATAATAATAATAATATAAAATATACCTACCAACACCTGGAAAGCTCAATAATTAAGTTAGTACGTTTTATCTTGTTTGTTAAAACTGTACAAAAAATGTATTCATTCATTTTCTGTAACCTCTTATCCTGTGTAGGGTCGCGGGGGGGGGGGGCTGGAGCCTATCCCAGCTGACTTTGGGCGGGAGGCAGGGTTCATCCTGGACAAGTCACCAGTTCATCACATAGAAAGACAAACAACCATTCAGACTCACATTCAGACCTACAGTCAGTTTAGAGTCACCGGTTCATCTATATTACATGTTTTTAGTGGTGGGAGGAAGCTGAAGAACATGGAGAGAACCCACACAGACACGGGGAGAACATGGAGAGAACCCACACAGACACGGGGAGAACATGGAGGGAACCCACACAGACACAGGGAGAACATGGAGAGAACCCACACAGACACGGGGAGGACCTGGAGGGAACCCACACAGACAAGAGGAGAACATGGAGGGAACCCACACAGACACAGGGAGAACATGGAGAGAACCCACACAGACACAGGGAGAACCTGGAGGGAACCCACACAGACCCGGGGAGAACCTGGAGGGAACCCACACAGACATGGGGAGAACATGGAGGGAACCCACACAGACACGGGGAGAACATGGAGAGAACCCACACAGACATGAGGAGAACATGGAGAGAACCCACACAGACATGAGGAGAACATGTATACCCCACACAGAAAAGTCTCAGGTCCTCAGGTGGATCTGAACCCAGGACCTTCTTGCTGTGAAGCAACAGCGCTGCCCACTGTGCCCTCTGTACAAAAATGTTAAAAAAAAAGAAAAGCAAACTGATGTGTTACAGACAATTGCATTCTGAACAATCTCTGGGACAGAAGTGATGACTTTCTGAAGTCTTGTTCATCAAAGTGCTTTCGGTATAGTATCCTTGGAGACAGCTTGTAACCCATAATAAACATACCAAGTAAGATTTGTCTCAAAGTCAATGGCGGAAACGTGGGGTTTTTACCACTTTCACTTTTCCAGCAGTTGTGAAACAACAGGGGAGACTTTTCTTGGTCTTAAACTGCAGCATGTGTTACCTGACAGACTGCCGATAGGAGACAACGTACAACAATCTTTACTTCGCAGTATGTGGTTGTTTATTACAGCAAGGTGACAAGATTTGTTTGAGAGAAGATCCCAGACTAATGTGCTAATGTGTAAAAAAGTGAACTGAGTCAGACTGAGTAAAGAAGGCTTTAGTGAGTTTAAGGCACCAGCATACTCCGTTCAAACCACTGGTCGGATGGTTAAATAGCTTCAAGAAGCCTTTCCATTTCCGCCTTTCCAGATTAGTGAGGCCTCTGTCCACCAATTTCTGCACACTTTTTAAACCAAAGGTCTGACATTCACATCCACATCACACTGTGATTGGTCAGTTGTGTAGAGTTGAGAAAGTAAGCAGGATTTGAATGTCTGTCTCTAGGTCTTTTTCCCTCACCAAGGTTATGTGATCATCTATGTTTGGTTGATTATGTACAAAATATTAGAAAAAGTTAGAAACAGATTCCAGAGTAATTTTATGTAGGAATGGACGACTGGAGTAGATTAGATTAGATAGACATAAAGATGGACGACTGGAGTAGATCAGATTAGATAGACATAAAGATGGATGACTGGAGTAGATTAGATTAGATAGACATAAAGATGGACGACTTGATTAGATTAGATTAGATAGACATAAAGATGGACGACTGGAGTAGATTAGATTAGATAGACATAAAGATGGACGACTGGAGTAGATTAGATTAGATAGACATAAAGATGGACGACTTGATTAGATTAGATTAGATAGACATAAAGATGGACGACTTGATTAGATTAGATTAGATAGACATAAAGATGGACGACTGGAGTAGATTAGATTAGATAGACATAAAGATGGACGACTGGAGTAGATTAGATTAGATAGACATAAAGATGGACGACTTGATTAGATTAGATTAGATAGATATAAAGATGGACGACTTGATTAGATTAGATTAGATAAACAAAGATGGACAACTTGATTAGATTAGATTAGATAGACATTATGATGGAGGACTTGATTAGATTAGATTAGATAAACATAAAGATGGAAGACTGCAGTAGATTAGATTAGATAGACATAAAGATGGACGACTTGATTAGATTAGATAAGATAGACATTATGATGGACGACTTGATTAGATTAGATTAGATAGACATAAAGATGGGCAACTTGATTAGATTAGATTAGATAGACATTACGATGGACGACTTGATTAGATTAGATTAGATAGACATAAAGATGGACGACTGGAGTAGATTAGATTAGATAGACATAAAGATGGACGACTTGATTAGATTAGATTAGATAGACATAAAGATGGACGACTTGATTAGATTAGATTAGATAGACATAAAGATGGATGACTTGATTAGATTAGATTAGATAGACATAAAGATGGACGACTTGATTAGATTAGATTAGATAGACATAAAGATGGACGACTTGATTAGATTAGATTAGATTAGATAGACATTATGATGGACGACTTGATTAGATTAGATTAGATAAACATAAAGATGGACGACTTGATTAGATTAGATTAGATAGACATTATGATGGACGACTGCAGTAGATTAGATTAGACAGACATAAAGATGGATGACTGGAGTAGATTAGATTAGACAGACATAAAGATGGATGACTGGAGTAGATTAGATTAGATAGACATAAAGATGGACGACTGGAGTAGATTAGATTAGATAGACATAAAGATGGACGACTTGATTAGATTAGATTAGATAGACATAAAGATGGACGACTTGATTAGATTAGATTAGATAGACATAAAGATGGACGACTGGAGTAGATTAGATTAGATAGACATAAAGATGGACGACTTGATTAGATTAGATTAGATAAACATAAAGATGGACGACTGGAGTAGATTAGATTAGATAGACATAAAGATGGACGACTTGATTAGATTAGATTAGATAGACATAAAGATGGGCAACTTGATTAGATTAGATTAGATTAGATTAGATAGACATAAAGATGGACAACTTGATTAGATTAGATTAGATAGACATTATGATGGAGGACTTGATTAGATTAGATTAGATAAACATAAAAATGGAAGACTGCAGTAGATTAGATTAGACAGACATAAAGATGGACGACTTGATTAGATTAGATTAGATAGACATTATGATGGACGACTGGAGTAGATTAGATTAGACAGACATAAAGATGGATGACTGGAGTAGATTAGATTAGATTGACATAAAGATGGACAACTTGATTAGATTAGATTAGATAGACATTATGATGGATGACTTGATTAGATTAGATTAGATAGACATAAAGATGGACGACTGGAGTAGATTAGATTAGATAGACATAAAGATGGACGACTTGATTAGATTAGATTAGATAGAAATAAAGATGGACGACTTGATTAGATTAGATTAGATAGACATAAAGATGGACGACTTGATTAGATTAGATTAGATAGACATAAAGATGGACGACTTGATTAGATTAGATTAGATAGAGATAAAGATGGACAACTTGATTAGATTAGATTAGATAGACATTATGATGGACGACTGCAGTAGATTAGATTAGACAGACATAAAGATGGATGACTGGAGTAGATTAGATTAGATAGACATAAAGATGGACAACTTGATTAGATTAGATTAGATAGACATTATGATGGACGACTTCATTAGATTAGATTAGACAGACATAAAGATGGATGACTGGAGTAGATTAGATTAGATAGACATAAAGATGGACAACTTGATTAGATTAGTTTAGATAGACATTATGATGGACGACTTGATTAGATTAGATTAGATAAACACAAAGATGGACGACTGGAGTAGATTAGATTAGATAAACATAAAGATGGACGACTTGATTAGATAGACATAAAGATGGACGACTTGATTAGATTAGATAGACAAAAATGGACGACTTGATTAGATTAGATTAGATAGACATAAAGATGGACGATTTGATTAGATTAGATTAGATAGACATAAAGATGGACGACTTGATTAGATTAGATTAGATAGACATTATGATGGACGACTTGATTAGATTAGATTAGATAAACATAAAGATGTACGACTGCAGTAGATTAGATTAGATAGACATAAAGATGGACGACTTGATTAGATTAGATAGACAAAAATGGACGACTTGATTAGATTAGATTAGATAGACATAAAGATGGACGACTTGATTAGATTAGATTAGATAGACATTATGATGGACGACTTGATTAGATTAGATTAGATAAACATAAAGATGGACGACTGGAGTAGATTAGATTAGATAGACATAAAGATGGACGACTTGATTAGATTAGATTAGATAGACATAAAGATGGACAACTTGATTAGATTAGATTAGACAGACATAAAGATGGACAACTTGATTAGATTAGATTAGATAGACATAAAGATGGACGACTGGAGTAGATTAGATTAGATAGACATAAAGATGGACGACTTGATTAGATTAGATTAGATAGACATAAAGATGGACGACTGGAGTAGATTAGATTAGATAGACATAAAGATGGATGACTTGATTAGATTAGATTAGATAGACATTATGATGGACGACTTGATTAGATTAAATTAGATAAACATAAAGATGGACGACTGGAGTAGATTAGATTAGATAGACATAAAGATGGAAGACTTGATTAGATTAGATTAGATAGACATTATGATGGACAACTTGATTAGATTAGATTAGATAGACATTACGATGGACGACTTGATTAGATTAGATTAGATAGACATAAAGATGGACGACTGGAGTAGATTAGATTAGATAGACATAAAGATGGGCAACTTGATTAGATTAGATTAGATAGACATTACGATGGACGACTTGATTAGATTAGATTAGATAGACATAAAGATGGACGACTGGAGTAGATTAGATTAGATAGACATAAAGATGGACGACTGGAGTAGATCAGATTAGATAGACATAAAGATGGATGACTGGAGTAGATTAGATTAGATAGACATAAAGATGGGCAACTTGATTAGATTAGATTAGATAGACATTACGATGGACGACTTGATTAGATTAGATTAGATAGACATAAAGATGGACGACTGGAGTAGATTAGATTAGATAGACATAAAGATGGACGACTTGATTAGATTAGATTAGATAGACATAAAGATGGACGACTTGATTAGATTAGATTAGATAGACATAAAGATGGATGACTTGATTAGATTAGATTAGATAGACATAAAGATGGACGACTTGATTAGATTAGATTAGATAGACATAAAGATGGACGACTTGATTAGATTAGATTAGATTAGATAGACATTATGATGGACGACTTGATTAGATTAGATTAGATAAACATAAAGATGGACGACTTGATTAGATTAGATTAGATAGACATTATGATGGACGACTGCAGTAGATTAGATTAGACAGACATAAAGATGGATGAGTGGAGTAGATTAGATTAGATAGACATAAAGATGGACGACTGGAGTAGATTAGATTAGATAGACATAAAGATGGACGACTTGATTAGATTAGATTAGATAGACATAAAGATGGACGACTGGAGTAGATTAGATTAGATAGACATAAAGATGGACGACTTGATTAGATTAGATCAGATAAACATAAAGATGGACGACTGGAGTAGATTAGATTAGATAGACATAAAGATGGACGACTTGATTAGATTAGATTAGATAGACATAAAGATGGGCAACTTGATTAGATTAGATTAGATTAGAACGACATAAAGATGGACAACTTGATTAGATTAGATTAGATAGACATTATGATGGAGGACTTGATTAGATTAGATTAGATAAACATAAAAATGGAAGACTGCAGTAGATTAGATTAGACAGACATAAAGATGGACGACTTGATTAGATTAGATTAGATAGACATTATGATGGACGACTGGAGTAGATTAGATTAGACAGACATAAAGATGGATGACTGGAGTAGATTAGATTAGATTGACATAAAGATGGACAACTTGATTAGATTAGATTAGATAGACATTATGATGGATGACTTGATTAGATTAGATTAGATAGACATAAAGATGGACGACTTGATTAGATTAGATTAGATAGACATAAAGATGGACGACTTGATTAGATTAGATTAGATAGAGATAAAGATGGACAACTTGATTAGATAAGATTAGATAGACATTATGATGGATGACTTGATTAGATTAGATTAGATAGACATTATGATGGACGACTGCAGTAGATTAGATTAGACAGACATAAAGATGGATGACTGGAGTAGATTAGATTAGATAGACATAAAGATGGACAACTTGATTAGATTAGATTAGATAGACATTATGATGGACGACTTGATTAGATTAGATTAGACAGACATAAAGATGGATGACTGGAGTAGATTAGATTAGATAGACATAAAGATGGACAACTTGATTAGATTAGATTAGATAGACATTATGATGGACGACTTGATTAGATTAGATTAGATAAACACAAAGATGGACGACTGGAGTAGATTAGATTAGATAAACATAAAGATGGACGACTTGATTAGATAGACATAAAGATGGACGACTCGATTAGATTAGATAGACAAAAATGGACGACTTGATTAGATTAGATTAGATAGACATAAAGATGGACGATTTGATTAGATTAGATTAGATAGACATAAAGATGGACGACTTGATTAGATTAGATTAGATAGACATTATGATGGACGACTTGATTAGATTAGATTAGATAAACATAAAGATGTACGACTGCAGTAGATTAGATTAGATAGACATAAAGATGGACGACTTGATTAGATTAGATAGACAAAAATGGACGACTTGATTAGATTAGATTAGATAGACATAAAGATGGACGACTTGATTAGATTAGATTAGATAGACATTATGATGGACGACTTGATTAGATTAGATTAGATAAACATAAAGATGGACGACTGGAGTAGATTAGATTAGATAGACATAAAGATGGACGACTTGATTAGATTAGATTAGATAGACATAAAGATGGACAACTTGATTAGATTAGATTAGACAGACATAAAGATGGACAACTTGATTAGATTAGATTAGATAGACATAAAGATGGACGACTGGAGTAGATTAGATTAGATAGACATAAAGATGGACGACTTGATTAGATTAGATTAGATAGACATAAAGATGGACGACTGGAGTAGATTAGATTAGATAGACATAAAGATGGATGACTTGATTAGATTAGATTAGATAGACATTATGATGGATGACTTGATTAGATTAAATTAGATAAACATAAAGATGGACGACTGGAGTAGATTAGATTAGATAGACATAAAGATGGACGACTTGATTAGATTAGATTAGATAGACATTATGATGGACAACTTGATTAGATTAGATTAGATAAACATAAAGATGGACGACTTGATTAGATTAGATAGACATAAAGATGGACGACTTGATTAGATTAGATTAGATAGACATAAAGATGGACGACTTGATTAGATTAGATTAGATTAGATAGACATAAAGATGTGGATCCAGATTTTTTCCCCCTATTTCTGTTAATACAGGGCATAATTTCGTTTGATAATAGCTGTAGTTGTTAATGAAGATATCAAGCATATTTAGTCAACTATTATATAAATGATATTTATTAATGTGATTTATGGATCATAATCTGAATCCAGGAGGGGGTTGACTTGCTGCATGGTGATAATATAATACAATATAATATAATATAATATAATATAATATAATATAATATAATATAATATAATAAGATAAGATATTTATTAGTACCACAGTGGGGAAATTCTCAATGTTACAATATATTTATAATATATAATGTAATATAATATAATATATATATAAATATAAATACAGCGGCGGCACGGTGCCGCAGTGGGTAGCACTATTGCTTCACAGCAAGAAGGTCCTGGGTTCAAATCCACCTGAGGACCTGGGAAGTTTCTGTTGTTAGTCTCCATGTTCTCCCCGTGTCTGTGTGGGTTCTCTCCATGTTCTCCCCGTGTCTGTGTGGGTTCCCTCCATGTTCTCCTCGTGTCTGTGTGGGTTCTCTCCATGTTCTCCCCGTGTCTGTGTGGGTTCCCTCCATGTTCTCCCCGTGTCTGTGTGGGTTCCCTCCATGTTCTCCCCGTGTCTGTGTGGGTTCTCTCCATGTTCTCCCCGTGTCTGTGTGGGTTCTCTCCATGTACTCCCCGTGTCTGTGTGGGTTCCCTCCATGTTCTCCTCGTGTCTGTGTGGGTTCCCTCCATGTTCTCCCCGTGTCTGTGTGGGTTCCCTCCATGTTCTCCTCGTGTCTGTGTGGGTTCTCTCCATGTTCTCCCCGTGTCTGTGTGGGTTCCCTCCATGTTCTCCCCGTGTCTGTGTGGGTTCCCTCCATGTTCTCCCCGTGTCTGTGTGGGTTCTCTCCATGTTCTCCCCGTGTCTGTGTGGGTTCTCTCCATGTACTCCCCGTGTCTGTGTGGGTTCCCTCCATGTTCTCCCCGTGTCTGTGTGGGTTCTCGCCATGTTCTCCCCGTGTCTGTGTGGGTTCCCTCCATGTTCTCCTCGCGTCTGTGTGGGTTCCCTCCATGTTCTCCTCGCGTCTGTGTGGGTTCCCTCCATGTTCTCCCCGTGTCTGTGTGGGTTCTCTAAATGTTCTCCCCGTGTCTGTGTGGGTTCCCTCCATGTTCTCCCCGTGTCTGTGTGGGTTCCCTCCATGTTCTCCCCGTGTCTGTGTGGGTTCTCTCCATGTTCTCCCAGTGTCTGTGTGGGTTCTCTCCATGTTCTCCTCGTGTCTGTGTGGGTTCTCTCCATGTTCTCCCAGTGTCTGTGTGGGTTCTCTCCATGTTCTCCCCGTGTCTGTGTGGGTTCTCTCCATGTTCTCCCCGTGTCTGTGTGGGTTCTCTCCATGTTCTCCCCGTGTCTGTGTGGGTTCTCTCCATGTTCTCCCCGTGTCTGTGTGGGTTCCCTCCATGTTCTCCCCGTGTCTGTGTGGGTTCCCTCCATGTTCTCCCCGTGTCTGTGTTGGTTCTCTCCATGTTCTCCCCGTGTCTGTGTGGGTTCTCTCCATGTTCTTCAGCTTCCTCCCACCACTAAAAACATGTAATATAGATGAACTGGTGACTCTAAACTGACTGTAGGTCTGAATGTGAGTCTGAATGGTTGTTTGTCTTTCTATGTGATGAACTGGTGACTTGTCCAGGATGAACCCTGTCTCCTGTCAAAAGTCAGCTGGGATAGGCTCCAGCCCCCCCCCCGCGACCCTACACAGGATAAGAGGTGACAGAAAACAAATGAATGAATCATATGATATAACATAACATAATATAATTTGAAAAATAAAATCAAAATTTTATTGAAGTGTTTTTAATTTGTTGAACTACTGAAATTCAGTGGAACTATGCTGGTATTTAATGTGTTAATAGATTATTTATTAATAGATTATAAACTTTAAAAAGCTGATCTTTGTAAATCTTTGAACTGTTTCCGAATTTGATTTCATTTTTGTTATTTAAAGAAAAATTTCTTTAAATTCAAATTGTATTGCTACTTTTTGTATGCATTCTTATTATGTATGCAAATAATTCCATTTGATGTGAATAAATGTTTATAGTTGTTGTTCCTTGAACTGCTTACTTATTTCTGAGTATAATCTATGCCTTTGAGGTACTGGTAGGTGGATTTTGTTACCTTTGGACAGTCCCTGTCCCAGGCTAGCTCTTAACTGCTTCTTGTCTTTATGCTAAAGAAAACTAACATATAACTCTGGCAATCAAAGCAAATTTTTAGTCTCCTATCTCTCCTTCAGGAGGGAAATTGAATTGGTCCTCACATATTTTCTACACAGTGATGATTCTATTTGAAGATATCAAATTTCACAACTTCATTACTTTAACGATGACAACACAAATATCATGACTAATTTAATTTTAACATGGCATCCATCTGATCCCGTGTATCCAACAGACAAAAGTTAAAACCAAAAAAAAATACATAAATAAAGACAGTGTTTCAAAATAAGGTCGCTAATGACACGTTTTTGTCAGTTCTCACACACCAATCACACCTGAGCAGCTACCAACACAAAGACGACAGAAGCTTCACACTTCCCATCATACACACATGTACAGTATGCATGTGCGTCTATGTGTGTGTGTGTGTGTGTGTGTTGGGGATGATACAATATAAAACACCTCAACACAGAGGATCACATGCATGCACAAACACACAGATGAGGGTGGTTGTTTGGCACAGAAGAAGCAGAAATGGTGAGTGCTGGTATAATGTATAATAAAATAAGAAATTGGTAGTAACCTATAGCAGTGAGCATACACACAAACAGACACACAAACATAGCAGCAGTAGTGTAACTGAGTGTACCAAAAGCTGTTTCCACATTTTGTGGCTTGAAGGTTGACATCCTCATGCATCATGCACAGCTGTCAATCATAGGTTTGTTAAAGAGATATCGTTCATACAGGCAACACATCAGCAGCCAGACAGTGAGCAGGTCTGTCAGCATCTCTCTCTACACACACACACACACACACACACACACACACACACACACACACACACACACACACACACACACACACACACACACACACACACACACACACACACACACACACACACGTGGAAAAAGTACCGCAGCCATGCAGCAGCAAGAGACAGAGAGCTGGGAGACTGAAATGATGATGATGCTGATCATGATGTTGCTGCAGGATAGAAAGAAAAACATGTCTTGAAAAACAGAAAGATGACATTCCGGATAATCAGCAGGTTAGAACAGTATGTGATTGGTTAGATAACTATAAACACAATGTGATTGGTTTAAAGGCCAGAGCGAAGTGGGCATCAGCCTGTGACACATAGAGAGGCAGCCAGGTCATGCACATACACACACGCACACGCACGCACACTCACACACACACGCACTCACACGCACACACACACACACACACGCACGCACACTCACACACACACGCACACACACACACACACACGCACGCACACGCTTGCACACACACACACACACACACACACACACACACACACACACACACACACACACACACACGCACACGCTCGCACACACACACACACACACACACTTTAAGGTACTTTAAAGTGGATTATGCCGTCTATGGTGTATGTGTGTTAACACATTCCTCTGCAGTTGGTCCATGCACCCTTCCCTCAAGCCAAAACAGAGGAACAGAAGCTGCATGAGCTCAAAAGAAACAGAGACAGTTCAGTGCATATATACTAACAAGCGCACACAGACAGAGCCCTATATAGAGACACTTTGGCCAGATGAGGGCAGCCTTATGTGGACTCCAACAGATTATGAGAGGTGGATGGTTCAGGCAGCTGAATGGCCATCAGTGCTGCAGGTGGCCAAAGTAGGAGGAGTCTCTATATATGACTCTGGCATATATGGACTGACAGACAGACACAGACAGACGGTCAAGCAGTAGGTTCAGTGCTTATCTGTTTTTCCAAAGAGCCTGTTAGACGGTAGAAAAACACCTCATGCAGACTGAGAAGGTTTCAGTGTTACTTGCTCAGTTTGCCAGCGCTTGGTTTGTTCTCATTTTGTCTCCATGGAAAGGGTAAACTTTCGAGTATATAATGCCCACAGTGTGAGTAGAGAGGCCTGGGGGTCAGGCCACTGCTGTGTTACTTATGTCTCTCACTCACTTTTCTTTCTCTCTCCCTCTCTCCCTGTCGGCTCTTTCAGCAGCGCTTTATGGAAAAACGGTGATGGTTAAAGTATGAAGAGGATGTCGGCGCTCGAAGGCAGAGAGGCTGCTGTGTGCAAAATAACTGCTGATGTGAAGAAACCGCAACAAAAACACAGGGAGAAGCTGTGAGGTCTTGTTACTTAGACTTTTTAGTGCTTCTGAGAAACTTCATGCTCAATACTAGAATTAGGACGATGTAAGATTTGTGTGATCAACACTGACAAGAACAAAACTGCTTTGTCCAAGTCATTCTCATCTCTTCCCATGTTAAGAACAGAACTGTATGTAAGATTTGACCTAATAAACGATATGATAACCTGTTATAAATAGGCAGGCTGTTTGTTTATATTGCCTGAGATGCAGTTCTTTTTCCTGGCAACACAATCTCACTTCTAGCAGTGTCACACGAACATAGTCAGGATGACTTATTCTACGGACAGCACATTGTGCTTAACATAAGTACATTCCAGAGTGTATAGCATTATTTGAAGACGATGACAGTCACATTTGATGCTAGATTGCAATTATTTTGATGTAAGAAGGTTGTGGGTTTGAACACACATGTTGGCTAGGGCTGCTCTCTGTAGTATTTACATGTCAGGTTGTCTATCCTCTCACAGGTTCAGGTATTTATGTGCTGAGTTAATCATTTTAAGACATGAAAGCTTATGAGGACAACTCTGTTACGGCTCTGATCTAAGAAGATTTGACGAGTCACTTTTGAGTTTATTCTACTTAAGTGCTTGGAATGAGTGATCTGACACTTCATTCAACAGATTTCACACTTTTTTAAAGCCCACTTAGTTTTTCTTATTACAAGAAATCTTACCAAGGACAGTTATCTTACTGGTATGTAATCAGATATTTAGATAGCTGATTTTTGCAGTGAACGAACTGAGGAGCAAAGACTGGATTTGAGATTTGGTCAGCACATTCTCTTCCCCTTTATCTTTCATGACCAAAGTAAACATTCATATTCATCTGACAGATAAATGAAACTAGTCCAGTCTGAAATGAAAACAGAGTGGATCCAAAGATCAGTTCTAAGGATCTCTAAGATCCAGCACAACTCAGGTGGATGAAAGCACAACATTTACTTATATCATTTTGATATCTCTGTTTTTCGTCTTACTTACTCTTCTGTCTTAGCCACTGATCACAGATTTAGCTGTAAACATTGGGAGGTGATGTTGACATCTGACCTCATGCACATCATACTGTAACAGGGTACAGTGCAAAGTCTGAAGGGAGGGTCTACCTTGCAAATAAACTCTGTGGACACACAGCAGTGCAGCGGGATAGACTGGTCAGACCGTCCTGAGAACACGTAGGCATTTATCTGTATTGTGTTTGTTTGGAAATTCTTATATCAGAGGATACCATCACCTTCGGCAAGTACTTAAAGGACAAGGCCATTTGTATTGTCACCAAATCCCATAAAATGTGTGGCTCGTGGATGTGTTTTAGTCAAGCTAGCAGCATGGCCCTATGCTTGTCAATGTCGGTCAGTCCAAAGCCAAAATAGCTCAACACATATTGACTTTGGTGGTCCCCTGACCTTTCCTCTGCCACTACCAGCAGGTTTCCACATGTTCAGTCAAATATCACTATCTAAAATACTGGAATGCAACAAAACTATGTTCAGACATTTATTGTCCTTATTCACAGTTTGTGGTTTTGAGTGAATTGTTTCAACAACTATGGGACAGATTGTCATGACTTTTGGTTCAGACATTCATGGTCCTCTCAGAATGAATCTGAATACTTTGGTGACTTTTCTCTATTGATAACAGGACCATTGGTGTATTACCACCAGTCTCAGCAACATTTAGGGCTACGTAGAGAACGTTAGCATGCTAACTCTTTAAACTGAGATGGTGAATACAATAAACTGTGTGCTATCATGTTAGCATTGTTATTGTGAGCAGCTGGCATGGACAGATGCTTGTTAGAAGTACAGTTCACCCAAAAACTACAATTTATCTAGTCCACATTCCACATATTCTTAGTCCACAAAACATGTCTGCAGCTTTACAGCAAAACGCTGATGCAGCATTCTTTAACAACTGAAGAAGATGGGGACTTAATGAAAAACAATTAAAGACAGACATATATGGACTCCAGAAGCCCAAAGATTCCAATCAGATTTGAAAAGACTGTTATTTACAGAGGTTTTTTAAAATCTGAAATCTTCAGCCAAGCCTCTAAGATACAAGTGTGCAAAGATAAGATGAAGAAAATATCATCTCTGCATGCCTCACTGTTTACCTGCCATCCAGAAGTCACGTCACACATTCAGCAGAGAGCGCTCTGCTGCAGCAACAAGTGCCTCTGTCGGATCTAATGTGGCATTTTTGTTTGTTGTGTGAATGCTGAGGTATCCGTGCTAATGCTTTTAGCTTAGGGGCTACAGAGAAAATGTCATCTTAAAAAGGTGTAAAATAACGTCTTTACAGATGCATTTGAGACTGGGGACTTGGGTTAAGCCGTACAAACTGTATGGAGTAATTTTATGTTTGTTTTCGGTTGTTTCCTCCATTTGAAACACGTGTCACAGCCTGTCACAGCGTATCACAGCGCTTTGCTGTGAAGCTCCAGAAATGTCACCAGACTTTGCGTCAGCAGAGAGGTGAGGAGATAAACTGAATTTTCATTTTTTGGTTTCTTAAATAGCTTTTGGACAACAATGGAATGTTGTGTCACAAAGGAATAAGATATGTAAGGATTCTGATACACACATAATATGTCTTGATAACACTTTTATTTTTTGTTTTTTATGGGATTTGTTAACAATAAAAAACCCTTTACTGTAAATAAAATATGTTTTCCTATGGATGAAGTTGATTTGAATCTAAATTGTGCCTTTTGCGTAAAGCATCCTGAAAGCTAAACCAAACAGGAACACATTGACCACAGGTGGCCTCCATACAGCATGAAGTGACTCAGAGAAGCAAAGCTGAGACACATTAAATTCAGAGTTGATGCTTGCTTTTTCACATTTCCTCCTTATCCCATTTGTTTTCTAATCAGGAAGTGAACAGCTAGAGGATGACTTCAGAATAAAAGTACGTGTCATACTGCTGTTGAACGGATTTCGACAAACAGCCTCTTTGAATTTAGAGAAAATAATTGAAAAAGCAAGCAATGCGTTATAGCAGTGGTGGGGCTGAAACCTGGTTCCATACTTTGACTGTACATCCTTCCTTCCAAACCTTCTGAATATCACCTGTCTTTTCTCAGGCAGCCAATGTTGTAGCAATTTCCAGCTTTAAATATTGATATAATGCATATTTAGGATGTTGTTAAGTGATGGAGGGAAGGATGTGTTTCCAAAGTACTTTTAAAGAGCCCCAGTAACTTCCAGTGTCTGTACAGGATGATCACAACAATGAGGTGTCAGCAGGGCCAACTAGGGCCCCACTGTATCTACACCTACAGGTGATGGAGCAACGTGGAGAGGAAGGCAGTGTTGAATGGAAGGAAGGAAGGGAGCAAGGAAGGTAAGGAGAAGCAACTGAGAATACAGATGGAGGATCACATGAAAACAGTGCAAACACACAACCACACACAAGTATACACAGGCATACAGTACACCCACTGACAGAGAAGATACACACAAGTCAGATATATCAGAAAATGCACACACACAAATACACTTCCAAACAGACACGCACAGAACTGACATAAAAAGAAATCATGAGAAAACATGAGGGGTGGATACTACTCTAAGACAGGAGGATGAAAAAAAGGGATGAGGTACAAAGTAAGGTACAAAAAAGGAGAAAAATGAAGAGTAGTCTACGGAAGGAAGCTCATCAGAGTCCTTCAGAAGAACCTTTATTTAGATCTACTAAAATCTAAATACCCCTACAAAGAAAAACTCTATTTATGAAGAACAATAAGAACAAATTTCACTGAATATTTCTCCAAACAGGGAACCTGTAACATGTCGTTAATATAGAAGAAAGAGGAGAGAACAGTGATGGAGAGAGGGGGGAAAAAGACTGGACAGAGAGATAAATTAGGATTTTTTGGAGACATCTGGGCTGGAAATACTGTCACAAAAATAACCAGTTGATAACAATTGCAGTGCTGGACAAAAGTGAGCACAAGAAGACAAAGCAAGAGCGACAGAGTAAGAGGGAACCTTTGTTATCGGGCTTTTATACTCGAAGGTTTACAGTTTAGAGAAATGCACAATCTGTATGAAAGGTTTGGTGAAGACTATGAAATCTAATCTTGGGTATTTTCTACAGTATTATAGGATTGTTACAGTATATTCTCTTGGTCTGTAGAGAACAGAAGTGACACCATGTTTAGAGCTGGGTTCAACACAGTGACCAGGCTTGACCTCATTTACAGAGTGCAGGAGAAGCTGCCATTGGCTCTCTGACCTCAGGATGCATCCTTTTCATTATTGAAATGTATTCTTTCTGTTCCTTTAACACGAGTCACTTTTAGTCTTGATAAACATCTATTTCTATCAGGACAAGAGAGACAGAGAGACAACAGCAAGCCAGCTCCTGTACCAACCACCACTCAACAACAATAGAAGCTCTGGACTGAGACTGGGACTGGATTTGGACCAGACCAGATCAGACCAGGACTACACAGCCGTCAGGACTGGGTGCTGTTTGAATGGGAGACTAAGAAAAAAGAATAGAGGACACATTGCAAACACACGGGCAGCGAGCGAGAAGGAGGGGACACAACCATAGAAAGTAAAAATACTGCAGTCCACGTGCCGTGCAGCAGTGTGTGTGTCAACGAATGAGTGTAAGAGAAAGAAAGTGACTGCAAGTGTGTAAGCAGGTATACGTGTGTGTTTGTGTGTACATGCATTCGGCGGACTCACTCCCGGGGGCTGGGCTGGTATTGGCTGTAGCAGTGGAGAGAGCTACGTGAGAGGGGGTAGAGATAGTGTTTACGTCGTGAAGCTGACTGAGCACGGAGGAGCGCCGTCTCACCGCTCCCTGAAATGAACCGCTTCGCTTGAACGTGCTCACTACCTCCATCTGCAGGACAGAGACAAAACAGCAGCACTCAGTGAGGGCAGGAGCGGCCGGGCTGAGTGTGCCTGTGGGCGTCTGTGGTCCCTTTACAACATTTCCTGCCACAGCACCAATGATAGCAGCAGTAGTTTAATTTTCTTTGAAGGAGAATGTGCATCAGTGAACCTCTTTAGACTCGGTATTGTCCAGCTGTTCACACCTGGCATTATAATGTGTCTCCATGTGTGTCTCTAGTGACCACTTGTGATCTCACCTCCCCACTCTATACACAAGAACTTTCACCTCTGCTGACAAAAAAGTAGTCTATATTATTTTCTGTTTACTGTATTTGTATATATGATATGTTTACCATCAATAAAATGGGATCTTATTTCATACATTTGTTGTAAATGGTGAAATCAGCTGATGCACTTTAGACACGGAGTAGACAGGCTGGTACAGAGACGCCTCAACAAACTGACACTTTATACAAGGAAAGAAAAAACTTGATGTGTTGCATTTGATTCTGAACTTAAAAGAAGATTCCAGTGACCTATACAGCTACGTTAATGAAGTTTCTCCTGACTCAACAACTCTGAAATTTTAATATGTTTAAGGGAGTCTGGGGATGTTGCAGTTTCTAGTTCAGGGGTGAATTAGAGGAAAGTCTTCACAAACATCTAGTGCTCATCTAAGAGAGCCCAAAACAAGTCATTTAATTCCAGTGAACCAAATGGAGACCAGACTGTGTGTAATCCATTCTGTCTGTCGTTGTGGCTTCTTGTTGTTTCAGAGGATGTCAGATGAGCAGGCGGTCCTTCAGTGTGGACCAGGACACATTAATGTTCACCCAGGTGAGAGAATGTGGCCACATGCAACCCAGACCGCCTCTGAATCTGGTCTGAGTGATGGGATCTCAAAAGTGTCCTAGATGTGTTCATATTTGTACTTATAGCTGTCAATTTGAGAAGAAGAGGAAGAGGAGGCTTAAATTATTCCATAAATTCACACAAAAGAGTTCTCCGTGTTTGACCCATGCCTGAGGCTCAGTGGGCAGCCCTTATGACACAGAGCAAACTGGGGTTCAGTATCTTGGTCAAGAACACCTTGGGGAACATTTTAATAAGTGGACGACGTCTCTATCCCAGAGTCAAAGGCACCTTGTGATCACAGGACGAATGATAATACCAGGTCTGAACAGCTTTCTGAGTGTTACTGACAAAGACAACTATAAATGATGACTGTCCACTTTACACAAAGACAGGCACTTAGGCAGAAGGTCTGGGCTGACTGTCTAACTGTTTAGGAGGCTGACTGTCTAACTGTTTAGGAGGCTGACTGTCTAACTGTTTAGGAGGCTGACTGTCTAACTGTTTAGGAGGCTGACTGTCTAACTGTTTAGGAGGCTGACTGTCTAACAGTGTTTAGGAGGCTGACTGTCTAACTGTTTAGGAGGCTGACTGTCTAACACTGTTTAGGAGGCTGACTGTCTAACTGTTTAGGAGGCTGACTGTCTAACTGTTTAGGAGGCTGACTGTCTAACAGTGTTTAGGAGGCTGACTGTCTAACTGTTTAGGAGGCTGACTGTCTAACAGTGTTTAGGAGGCTGACTGTCTAACAGTGTTTAGGAGGCTGACTGTCTAACTGTTTAGGAGGCTGACTGTCTAACTGTTAAGGAGGCTGACTGTCTAACTGTTTAGGAGGCTGACTGTCTAACTGTTTAGGAGGCTGACTGTCTAACTGTTTAGGAGGCTGACTGTCTAACACTGTTTAGGAGGCTGACTGTCTAACTGTTTAGGAGGCTGACTGTCTAACACTGTTTAGGAGGCTGACTGTCTAACTGTTTAGGAGGCTGACTGTCTAACACTGTTTAGGAGGCTGACTGTCTAACACTGTTTAGGAGGCTGACTGTCTAACTGTTTAGGAGGCTGACTGTCTAACAGTGTTAAGGAGGCTGACTGTCTAACTGTTTAGGAGGCTGACTGTCTAACAGTGTTAAGGAGGCTGACTGTCTAACTGTTTAGGAGGCTGACTGTCTAACACTGTTTAGGAGGCTGACTGTCTAACAGTGTTAAGGAGGCTGACTGTCTAACTGTTTAGGAGGCTGACTGTCTAACTGTTTAGGAGGCTGACTGTCTAACACTGTTTAGGAGGCTGACTGTCTAACTGTTTAGGAGGCTGACTGTCTAACAGTGTTAAGGAGGCTGACTGTCTAACTGTTTAGGAGGCTGACTGTCTAACACTGTTTAGGAGGCTGACTGTCTAACTGTTTAGGAGGCTGACTGTCTAACACTGTTTAGGAGGCTGACTGTCTAACAGTGTTAAGGAGGCTGACTGTCTAACACTGTTTAGGAGGCTGACTGTCTAACAGTGTTAAGGAGGCTGACTGTCTAACTGTTTAGGAGGCTGACTGTCTAACTGTTTAGGAGGCTGACTGTCTAACTGTTTAGGAGGCTGACTGTCTAACAGTGTTTAGGAGGCTGACTGTCTAACACTGTTTAGGAGGCTGACTGTCTAACACTGTTTAGGAGGCTGACTGTCTAACTGTTTAGGAGGCTGACTGTCTAACTGTTTAGGAGGCTGACTGTCTAACAGTGTTTAGGAGGCTGACTGTCTAACTGTTTAGGAGGCTGACTGTCTAACTGTTTAGGAGGCTGACTGTCTAACAGTGTTAAGGAGGCTGACTGTCTAACTGTTTAGGAGGCTGACTGTCTAACTGTTTAGGAGGCTGACTGTCTAACAGTGTTAAGGAGGCTGACTGTCTAACTGTTTAGGAGGCTGACTGTCTAACAGTGTTTAGGAGGCTGACTGTCTAACAGTGTTTAGGAGGCTGACTGTCTAACAATGTTTAGGAGGCTGACTGTCTAACAGTGTTTAGGAGGCTGACTGTCTAACAGTGTTTAGGAGGCTGACCGTCTAACTGTTTAGGAGGCTGACTGTCTAACTGTTTAGGAGGCTGACTGTCTAACTGTTTAGGAGGCTGACTGTCTAACAGTTTTTAGGAGGCTGACTGTCTAACTGTTTAGGAGGCTGACTGTCTAACACTGTTTAGGAGGCTGACTGTCTAACTGTTTAGGAGGCTGACTGTCTAACTGTTTAGGAGGCTGACTGTCTAACACTGTTTGGGAGGCTGACTGTCTAACACTGTTTAGGAGGCTGACTGTCTAACACTGTTTAGGAGGCTGACTGTCTAACACTGTTTAGGAGGCTGACTGTCTAACTGTTTAGGAGGCTGACTGTCTAACAGTGTTAAGGAGGCTGACTGTCTAACTGTTTAGGAGGCTGACTGTCCAACTGTTTAGGAGGCTGACTGTCTAACAGTGTTTAGGAGGCTGACCGTCTAACTGTTTAGGAGGCTGACTGTCTAACAGTGTTAAGGAGGCTGACTGTCTAACTGTTTAGGAGGCTGACTGTCTAACACTGTTTAGGAGGCTGACTGTCTAACACTGTTTAGGAGGCTGACTGTCTAACTGTTTAGGAGGCTGACTGTCTAACTGTTTAGGAGGCTGACTGTCTAACAGTGTTTAGGAGGCTGACTGTCTAACTGTTTAGGAGGCTGACTGTCTAACACTGTTTAGGAGGCTGACTGTCTAACACTGTTTAGGAGGCTGACTGTCTAACTGTTTAGGAGGCTGACTGTCTAACTGTTTAGGAGGCTGACTGTCTAACAGTGTTTAGGAGGCTGACTGTCTAACAGTGTTTAGGAGGCTGACTGTCTAACTGTTTAGGAGGCTGACTGTCTAACAGTGTTTAGGAGGCTGACTGTCTAACACTGTTTAGGAGGCTGACTGTCTAACTGTTTAGGAGGCTGACTGTCTAACACTGTTTGGGAGGCTGACTGTCTAAGACTGTTTAGGAGGCTGACTGTCTAACACTGTTTAGGAGGCTGACTGTCTAACTGTTTAGGAGGCTGACTGTCTAACTGTTTAGGAGGCTGACTGTCTAACAGTGTTTGGGAGGCTGACTGTCTAAGACTGTTTAGGAGGCTGACTGTCTAACACTGTTTAGGAGGCTGACTGTCTAACTGTTTAGGAGGCTGACTGTCTAACAGTGTTTAGGAGGCTGACTGTCTAACTGTTTAGGAGGCTGACTGTCTAACACTGTTTAGGAGGCTGACTGTCTAACTGTTTAGGAGGCTGACTGTCTAACACTGTTTAGGAGGCTGACTGTCTAACAGTGTTAAGGAGGCTGACTGTCTAACACTGTTTAGGAGGCTGACTGTCTAACTGTTTAGGAGGCTGACTGTCTAACTGTTTAGGAGGCTGACTGTCTAACAGTGTTAAGGAGGCTGACTGTCTAACTGTTTAGGAGGCTGACTGTCTAACAGTGTTTAGGAGGCTGACTGTCTAACACTGTTTAGGAGGCTGACTGTCTAACAGTGTTTAGGAGGCTGACTGTCTAACTGTTTAGGAGGCTGACTGTCTAACACTGTTTAGGAGGCTGACTGTCTAACACTGTTTAGGAGGCTGACTGTCTAACTGTTTAGGAGGCTGACTGTCTAACAGTGTTAAGGAGGCTGACTGTCTAACTGTTTAGGAGGCTGACTGTCTAACAGTGTTTAGGAGGCTGACTGTCTAACTGTTTAGGAGGCTGACTGTCTAACAGTGTTAAGGAGGCTGACTGTCTAACTGTTTAGGAGGCTGACTGTCTAACAGTGTTTAGGAGGCTGACTGTCTAACTGTTTAGGAGGCTGACTGTCTAACACTGTTTAGGAGGCTGACTGTCTAACACTGTTTAGGAGGCTGACTGTCTAACTGTTTAGGAGGCTGACTGTCTAACAGTGTTAAGGAGGCTGACTGTCTAACTGTTTAGGAGGCTGACTGTCTAACACTGTTTAGGAGGCTGACTGTCTAACAGTGTTTAGGAGGCTGACTGTCTAACAGTGTTTAGGAGGCTGACTGTCTAACACTGTTTAGGAGGCTGACTGTCTAACACTGTTTAGGAGGCTGACTGTCTAACACTGTTTAGGAGGCTGACTGTCTAACTGTTTAGGAGGCTGACTGTCTAACTGTTTAGGAGGCTGACTGTCTAACAGTGTTTAGGAGGCTGACTGTCTAACAGTGTTTAGGAGGCTGACTGTCTAACTGTTTAGGAGGCTGACTGTCTAACTGTTTAGGAGGCTGACTGTCTAACACTGTTTAGGAGGCTGACTGTCTAACACTGTTTAGGAGGCTGACTGTCTAACACTGTTTAGGAGGCTGACTGTCTAACACTGTTTAGGAGGCTGACTGTCTAACTGTTTAGGAGGCTGACTGTCTAACTGTTTAGGAGGCTGACTGTCTAACTGTTTAGGAGGCTGACTGTCTAACAGTGTTAAGGAGGCTGACTGTCTAACAGTGTTTAGGAGGCTGACTGTCTAACAGTGTTTAGGAGGCTGACTGTCTAACTGTTTAGGAGGCTGACTGTCTAACACTG
This sequence comes from Chaunax sp. Z400, assembly GCA_037577475.1. Lineage (NCBI taxonomy): Eukaryota > Metazoa > Chordata > Actinopteri > Lophiiformes > Chaunacidae > Chaunax > Chaunax sp. Z400. Next base: position 28,851,816 of record CM075195.1, read on the forward strand.
TTTAGGAGGCTGACTGTCTAACTGTTTAGGAGGCTGACTGTCTAACAGTGTTTAGGAGGCTGACTGTCTAACAGTGTTTAGGAGACTGACTGTCTAACAGTGTTTAGGAGGCTGACTGTCTAACAGTTTAGGAGGCTGACTGTCTAACACTGTTTAGGAGGCTGACTGTCTAACAATGTTTAGGAGGCTGACTGTCTAACAGTGTTTAGGAGGCTGACTGTCTAACAGTGTTTAGGAGGCTGACCGTCTAACTGTTTAGGAGGCTGACTGTCTAACTGTTTAGGAGGCTGACTGTCTAACTGTTTAGGAGGCTGACTGTCCAACTGTTTAGGAGGCTGACTGTCTAACAGTGTTTAGGAGGCTGACTGTCTAACACTGTTTAGGAGGCTGACTGTCTAACAATGTTTAGGAGGCTGACTGTCTAACAGTGTTTAGGAGGCTGACTGTCTAACAGTGTTTAGGAGGCTGACCGTCTAACTGTTTAGGAGGCTGACTGTCTAACTGTTTAGGAGGCTGACTGTCTAACTGTTTAGGAGGCTGACTGTCTAACAGTTTTTAGGAGGCTGACTGTCTAACTGTTTAGGAGGCTGACTGTCTAACACTGTTTAGGAGGCTGACTGTCTAACTGTTTAGGAGGCTGACTGTCTAACTGTTTAGGAGGCTGACTGTCTAACACTGTTTGGGAGGCTGACTGTCTAACACTGTTTAGGAGGCTGACTGTCTAACACTGTTTAGGAGGCTGACTGTCTAACTGTTTAGGAGGCTGACTGTCTAACAGTGTTAAGGAGGCTGACTGTCTAACTGTTTAGGAGGCTGACTGTCCAACTGTTTAGGAGGCTGACTGTCTAACAGTGTTTAGGAGGCTGACCGTCTAACTGTTTAGGAGGCTGACTGTCTAACACTGTTTAGGAGGCTGACTCTCTAACACTGTTTAGGAGGCTGACTGTCTAACTGTTTAGGAGGCTGACTGTCTAACTGTTTAGGAGGCTGACTGTCTAACAGTGTTTAGGAGGCTGACTGTCTAACTGTTTAGGAGGCTGACTGTCTAACACTGTTTAGGAGGCTGACTGTCTAACACTGTTTAGGAGGCTGACTGTCTAACTGTTTAGGAGGCTGACTGTCTAACTGTTTAGGAGGCTGACTGTCTAACAGTGTTTAGGAGGCTGACTGTCTAACAGTGTTTAGGAGGCTGACTGTCTAACTGTTTAGGAGGCTGACTGTCTAACAGTGTTTAGGAGGCTGACTGTCTAACACTGTTTAGGAGGCTGACTGTCTAACTGTTTAGGAGGCTGACTGTCTAACACTGTTTGGGAGGCTGACTGTCTAAGACTGTTTAGGAGGCTGACTGTCTAACACTGTTTAGGAGGCTGACTGTCTAACTGTTTAGGAGGCTGACTTTCTAACAGTGTTAAGGAGGCTGACTGTCTAACTGTTTAGGAGGCTGACTGTCCAACTGTTTAGGAGGCTGACTGTCTAACAGTGTTTAGGAGGCTGACTGTCTAACTGTTTAGGAGGCTGACTGTCTAACAGTGTTAAGGAGGCTGACTGTCTAACTGTTTAGGAGGCTGACTGTCTAACTGTTTAGGAGGCTGACTGTCTAACACTGTTTAGGAGGCTGACTGTCTAACTGTTTAGGAGGCTGACTGTCTAACTGTTTAGGAGGCTGACTGTCTAACACTGTTTAGGAGGCTGACTGTCTAACTGTTTAGGAGGCTGACTGTCTAACTGTTTAGGAGGCTGACTGTCTAACTGTTTAGGAGGCTGACTGTCTAACTGTTTAGGAGGCTGACTGTCTAACTGTTTAGGAGGCTGACTGTCTAACAGTGTTTAGGAGGCTGACTGTCTAACAGTGTTTAGGAGGCTGACTGTCTAACTGTTAAGGAGGCTGACTGTCTAACAGTGTTTAGGAGGCTGACTGTCTAACGGTGTTAAGGAGGCTGACTGTCTAACTGTTTAGGAGGCTGACTGTCTAACAGTGTTAAGGAGGCTGACTGTCTAACTGTTTAGGAGGCTGACTGTCTAACTGTTTAGGAGGCTGACTGTCTAACAGTGTTAAGGAGGCTGACTGTCTAACTGTTAAGGAGGCTGACTGTCTAACTGTTTAGGAGGCTGACTGTCTAACAGTGTTTAGGAGGCTGACTGTCTAACAGTGTTAAGGAGGCTGACTGTCTAACTGTTTAGGAGGCTGACTGTCTAACACTGTTTAGGAGGCTGACTGTCTAACACTGTTTAGGAGGCTGACTGTCTAACTGTTTAGGAGGCTGACTGTCTAACTGTTTAGGAGGCTGACTGTCTAACAGTGTTTAGGAGGCTGACTGTCTAACAGTGTTTAGGAGGCTGACTGTCTAACTGTTTAGGAGGCTGACTGTCTAACAGTGTTTAGGAGGCTGACTGTCTAACACTGTTTAGGAGGCTGACTGTCTAACTGTTTAGGAGGCTGACTGTCTAACACTGTTTGGGAGGCTGACTGTCTAAGACTGTTTAGGAGGCTGACTGTCTAACACTGTTTAGGAGGCTGACTGTCTAACTGTTTAGGAGGCTGACTGTCTAACAGTGTTAAGGAGGCTGACTGTCTAACTGTTTAGGAGGCTGACTGTCCAACTGTTTAGGAGGCTGACTGTCTAACAGTGTTTAGGAGGCTGACTGTCTAACTGTTTAGGAGGCTGACTGTCTAACAGTGTTAAGGAGGCTGACTGTCTAACTGTTTAGGAGGCTGACTGTCTAACTGTTTAGGAGGCTGACTGTCTAACACTGTTTAGGAGGCTGACTGTCTAACACTGTTTAGGAGGCTGACTGTCTAACTGTTTAGGAGGCTGACTGTCTAACTGTTTAGGAGGCTGACTGTCTAACAGTGTTAAGGAGGCTGACTGTCTAACAGTGTTTAGGAGGCTGACTGTCTAACAGTGTTTAGGAGGCTGACTGTCTAACTGTTTAGGAGGCTGACTGTCTAACACTGTTTAGGAGGCTGACTGTCTAACTGTTTAGGAGGCTGACTGTCTAACAGTGTTTAGGAGGCTGACTGTCTAACAGTGTTTAGGAGACTGACTGTCTAACAGTGTTTAGGAGGCTGACTGTCTAACAGTTTAGGAGGCTGACTGTCTAACACTGTTTAGGAGGCTGACTGTCTAACAATGTTTAGGAGGCTGACTGTCTAACAGTGTTTAGGAGGCTGACTGTCTAACAGTGTTTAGGAGGCTGACCGTCTAACTGTTTAGGAGGCTGACTGTCTAACTGTTTAGGAGGCTGACTGTCTAACTGTTTAGGAGGCTGACTGTCCAACTGTTTAGGAGGCTGACTGTCTAACAGTGTTTAGGAGGCTGACTGTCTAACACTGTTTAGGAGGCTGACTGTCTAACAATGTTTAGGAGGCTGACTGTCTAACAGTGTTTAGGAGGCTGACTGTCTAACAGTGTTTAGGAGGCTGACCGTCTAACTGTTTAGGAGGCTGACTGTCTAACTGTTTAGGAGGCTGACTGTCTAACTGTTTAGGAGGCTGACTGTCTAACAGTTTTTAGGAGGCTGACTGTCTAACTGTTTAGGAGGCTGACTGTCTAACACTGTTTAGGAGGCTGACTGTCTAACTGTTTAGGAGGCTGACTGTCTAACTGTTTAGGAGGCTGACTGTCTAACACTGTTTGGGAGGCTGACTGTCTAACACTGTTTAGGAGGCTGACTGTCTAACACTGTTTAGGAGGCTGACTGTCTAACACTGTTTAGGAGGCTGACTGTCTAACTGTTTAGGAGGCTGACTGTCTAACAGTGTTAAGGAGGCTGACTGTCTAACTGTTTAGGAGGCTGACTGTCCAACTGTTTAGGAGGCTGACTGTCTAACAGTGTTTAGGAGGCTGACCGTCTAACTGTTTAGGAGGCTGACTGTCTAACAGTGTTAAGGAGGCTGACTGTCTAACTGTTTAGGAGGCTGACTGTCTAACACTGTTTAGGAGGCTGACTGTCTAACACTGTTTAGGAGGCTGACTGTCTAACTGTTTAGGAGGCTGACTGTCTAACTGTTTAGGAGGCTGACTGTCTAACAGTGTTTAGGAGGCTGACTGTCTAACTGTTTAGGAGGCTGACTGTCTAACACTGTTTAGGAGGCTGACTGTCTAACACTGTTTAGGAGGCTGACTGTCTAACTGTTTAGGAGGCTGACTGTCTAACTGTTTAGGAGGCTGACTGTCTAACAGTGTTTAGGAGGCTGACTGTCTAACAGTGTTTAGGAGGCTGACTGTCTAACTGTTTAGGAGGCTGACTGTCTAACAGTGTTTAGGAGGCTGACTGTCTAACACTGTTTAGGAGGCTGACTGTCTAACTGTTTAGGAGGCTGACTGTCTAACACTGTTTGGGAGGCTGACTGTCTAAGACTGTTTAGGAGGCTGACTGTCTAACACTGTTTAGGAGGCTGACTGTCTAACTGTTTAGGAGGCTGACTGTCTAACAGTGTTAAGGAGGCTGACTGTCTAACTGTTTAGGAGGCTGACTGTCCAACTGTTTAGGAGGCTGACTGTCTAACAGTGTTTAGGAGGCTGACTGTCTAACTGTTTAGGAGGCTGACTGTCTAACAGTGTTAAGGAGGCTGACTGTCTAACTGTTTAGGAGGCTGACTGTCTAACTGTTTAGGAGGCTGACTGTCTAACACTGTTTAGGAGGCTGACTGTCTAACAGTGTTTAGGAGGCTGACTGTCTAACTGTTTAGGAGGCTGACTGTCTAACAGTGTTTAGGAGGCTGACTGTCTAACACTGTTTAGGAGGCTGACTGTCTAACTGTTTAGGAGGCTGACTGTCTAACACTGTTTGGGAGGCTGACTGTCTAAGACTGTTTAGGAGGCTGACTGTCTAACACTGTTTAGGAGGCTGACTGTCTAACTGTTTAGGAGGCTGACTGTCTAACAGTGTTAAGGAGGCTGACTGTCTAACTGTTTAGGAGGCTGACTGTCCAACTGTTTAGGAGGCTGACTGTCTAACAGTGTTTAGGAGGCTGACTGTCTAACTGTTTAGGAGGCTGACTGTCTAACAGTGTTAAGGAGGCTGACTGTCTAACTGTTTAGGAGGCTGACTGTCTAACTGTTTAGGAGGCTGACTGTCTAACACTGTTTAGGAGGCTGACTGTCTAACACTGTTTAGGAGGCTGACTGTCTAACTGTTTAGGAGGCTGACTGTCTAACTGTTTAGGAGGCTGACTGTCTAACTGTTTAGGAGGCTGACTGTCTAACAGTGTTAAGGAGGCTGACTGTCTAACAGTGTTTAGGAGGCTGACTGTCTAACAGTGTTTAGGAGGCTGACTGTCTAACTGTTTAGGAGGCTGACTGTCTAACACTGTTTAGGAGGCTGACTGTCTAACTGTTTAGGAGGCTGACTGTCTAACAGTGTTTAGGAGGCTGACTGTCTAACAGTGTTTAGGAGACTGACTGTCTAACAGTGTTTAGGAGGCTGACTGTCTAACAGTTTAGGAGGCTGACTGTCTAACACTGTTTAGGAGGCTGACTGTCTAACAATGTTTAGGAGGCTGACTGTCTAACAGTGTTTAGGAGGCTGACTGTCTAACAGTGTTTAGGAGGCTGACCGTCTAACTGTTTAGGAGGCTGACTGTCTAACTGTTTAGGAGGCTGACTGTCTAACTGTTTAGGAGGCTGACTGTCCAACTGTTTAGGAGGCTGACTGTCTAACAGTGTTTAGGAGGCTGACTGTCTAACACTGTTTAGGAGGCTGACTGTCTAACAATGTTTAGGAGGCTGACTGTCTAACAGTGTTTAGGAGGCTGACCGTCTAACAGTGTTTAGGAGGCTGACCGTCTAACTGTTTAGGAGGCTGACTGTCTAACTGTTTAGGAGGCTGACTGTCTAACTGTTTAGGAGGCTGACTGTCTAACAGTTTTTAGGAGGCTGACTGTCTAACTGTTTAGGAGGCTGACTGTCTAACACTGTTTAGGAGGCTGACTGTCTAACTGTTTAGGAGGCTGACTGTCTAACTGTTTAGGAGGCTGACTGTCTAACACTGTTTGGGAGGCTGACTGTCTAACACTGTTTAGGAGGCTGACTGTCTAACACTGTTTAGGAGGCTGACTGTCTAACACTGTTTAGGAGGCTGACTGTCTAACTGTTTAGGAGGCTGACTGTCTAACAGTGTTAAGGAGGCTGACTGTCTAACTGTTTAGGAGGCTGACTGTCCAACTGTTTAGGAGGCTGACTGTCTAACAGTGTTTAGGAGGCTGACCGTCTAACTGTTTAGGAGGCTGACTGTCTAACAGTGTTAAGGAGGCTGACTGTCTAACTGTTTAGGAGGCTGACTGTCTAACACTGTTTAGGAGGCTGACTGTCTAACACTGTTTAGGAGGCTGACTGTCTAACTGTTTAGGAGGCTGACTGTCTAACTGTTTAGGAGGCTGACTGTCTAACAGTGTTTAGGAGGCTGACTGTCTAACTGTTTAGGAGGCTGACTGTCTAACACTGTTTAGGAGGCTGACTGTCTAACACTGTTTAGGAGGCTGACTGTCTAACTGTTTAGGAGGCTGACTGTCTAACTGTTTAGGAGGCTGACTGTCTAACAGTGTTTAGGAGGCTGACTGTCTAACAGTGTTTAGGAGGCTGACTGTCTAACTGTTTAGGAGGCTGACTGTCTAACAGTGTTTAGGAGGCTGACTGTCTAACACTGTTTAGGAGGCTGACTGTCTAACTGTTTAGGAGGCTGACTGTCTAACACTGTTTGGGAGGCTGACTGTCTAAGACTGTTTAGGAGGCTGACTGTCTAACACTGTTTAGGAGGCTGACTGTCTAACAGTGTTAAGGAGGCTGACTGTCTAACTGTTTAGGAGGCTGACTGTCCAACTGTTTAGGAGGCTGACTGTCTAACAGTGTTTAGGAGGCTGACTGTCTAACTGTTTAGGAGGCTGACTGTCTAACAGTGTTAAGGAGGCTGACTGTCTAACTGTTTAGGAGGCTGACTGTCTAACTGTTTAGGAGGCTGACTGTCTAACACTGTTTAGGAGGCTGACTGTCTAACTGTTTAGGAGGCTGACTGTCTAACTGTTTAGGAGGCTGACTGTCTAACACTGTTTAGGAGGCTGACTGTCTAACTGTTTAGGAGGCTGACTGTCTAACTGTTTAGGAGGCTGACTGTCTAACTGTTTAGGAGGCTGACTGTCTAACTGTTTAGGAGGCTGACTGTCTAACTGTTTAGGAGGCTGACTGTCTAACAGTGTTTAGGAGGCTGACTGTCTAACAGTGTTTAGGAGGCTGACTGTCTAACTGTTAAGGAGGCTGACTGTCTAACAGTGTTTAGGAGGCTGACTGTCTAACGGTGTTAAGGAGGCTGACTGTCTAACTGTTTAGGAGGCTGACTGTCTAACAGTGTTAAGGAGGCTGACTGTCTAACTGTTTAGGAGGCTGACTGTCTAACTGTTTAGGAGGCTGACTGTCTAACAGTGTTAAGGAGGCTGACTGTCTAACTGTTAAGGAGGCTGACTGTCTAACTGTTTAGGAGGCTGACTGTCTAACAGTGTTTAGGAGGCTGACTGTCTAACAGTGTTTAGGAGGCTGACTGTCTAACTGTTTAGGAGGCTGACTGTCTAACAGTGTTTAGGAGGCTGACTGTCTAACACTGTTTAGGAGGCTGACTGTCTAACTGTTTAGGAGGCTGACTGTCTAACACTGTTTGGGAGGCTGACTGTCTAAGACTGTTTAGGAGGCTGACTGTCTAACACTGTTTAGGAGGCTGACTGTCTAACTGTTTAGGAGGCTGACTGTCTAACAGTGTTAAGGAGGCTGACTGTCTAACTGTTTAGGAGGCTGACTGTCCAACTGTTTAGGAGGCTGACTGTCTAACAGTGTTTAGGAGGCTGACTGTCTAACTGTTTAGGAGGCTGACTGTCTAACAGTGTTAAGGAGGCTGACTGTCTAACTGTTTAGGAGGCTGACTGTCTAACTGTTTAGGAGGCTGACTGTCTAACACTGTTTAGGAGGCTGACTGTCTAACTGTTTAGGAGGCTGACTGTCTAACTGTTTAGGAGGCTGACTGTCTAACACTGTTTAGGAGGCTGACTGTCTAACTGTTTAGGAGGCTGACTGTCTAACTGTTTAGGAGGCTGACTGTCTAACTGTTTAGGAGGCTGACTTTCTAACTGTTTAGGAGGCTGACTGTCTAACTGTTTAGGAGGCTGACTGTCTAACAGTGTTTAGGAGGCTGACTGTCTAACAGTGTTTAGGAGGCTGACTGTCTAACAGTGTTTAGGAGGCTGACTGTCTAACTGTTAAGGAGGCTGACTGTCTAACAGTGTTTAGGAGGCTGACTGTCTAACGGTGTTAAGGAGGCTGACTGTCTAACTGTTTAGGAGGCTGACTGTCTAACAGTGTTAAGGAGGCTGACTGTCTAACTGTTTAGGAGGCTGACTGTCTAACTGTTTAGGAGGCTGACTGTCTAACAGTGTTAAGGAGGCTGACTGTCTAACTGTTAAGGAGGCTGACTGTCTAACTGTTTAGGAGGCTGACTGTCTAACACTGTTTAGGAGGCTGACTGTCTAACACTGTTTAGGAGGCTGACTGTCTAACTGTTTAGGAGGCTGACTGTCTAACACTGTTTAGGAGGCTGACTGTCTAACTGTTTAGGAGGCTGACTGTCTAACACTGTTTAGGAGGCTGACTGTCTAACACTGTTTAGGAGGCTGACTGTCTAACACTGTTTAGGAGGCTGACTGTCTAACAGTTTTTAGGAGGCTGACTGTCTAACAGTTTTTAGGAGGCTGACTGTCTAACTGTTTAGGAGGCTGACTGTCTAACTGTTTAGGAGGCTGACTGTCTAACTGTTTAGGAGGCTGACTGTCTAACAGTGTTTAGGAGGCTGACTGTCTAACAGTTTTTAGGAGGCTGACTGTCTAACTGTTTAGGAGGCTTTTAGGAGGCTGACTGTCTAACAGTTTTTAGGAGGCTGACTGTCTAACAGTGTTAAGGAGGCTGTTAGCAGACTGTTGTTTGTGCTGATGCTGTTTTGCTGTCTAAATGTCCATTTGCACACAGAGCAGTGCGAGAATCATTCAGTTAAAGTAATCAGGGAAGTCAACAGCCTGTCTACTCAGCATTAATCTGTACACAATGGGTAAACACACTGTGCCGCTGCAGCGACATACACACAATTGTAGCATTGATCCTCTTTCATGATGTTTATGAGCATCTAAAATTCCACTCCCAAGTTAGAGAAAGCATTAACTGTGATAGAGAGAAAAAAAAAGAATTATTATGTTTGGCACAAGTCAGAAGAACAGAACAAACAGGAAGAGAGGAAGTTTAATTAAAGTAAGACATTAAGAAAGTGTTTAACCTTAAGAAGAGCCTGTGTATGTCAAAAAGAGTTAATACAACAGTTTCTTTATTCTCTCTGTCTGTCTGTCTTTCTGTGTGTCTGTCTGTCTGTCTGTCTTTCTTTCTTTCTTTCTTTCTGTCTGTGTGTCTGTCTGTCTTTCTTTCTGTCTGTGTGTGTGTCTGTCTGTCTTTCTTTCTGTCTGTCTGTCTTTCTTTCTGTGTCTGTCTGTTTTTCTTTCTTTCTTTCTTTCTTTCTTTCTTTCTTTCTTTCTTTCTGTGTGTCTGTCTGTCTTTCTTTCTTTCTTTCTGTGTCTGTCTGTCTTTCTTTCTGTCTGTCTTTCTTTCTTCCTTTCTGTCTGTCTGTCTGTCTGTCTTTCTTTCTTTCTGTGTCTGTCTGTCTTTCTTTCTTTCTTTCTGTCTGTCTTTCTTTCTTCCTTTCTGTCTGTCTGTCTGTCTGTGTGTCTGTCTGTCTTTCTTTCTTTCTGTGTCTGTCTGTCTTTCTTTCTTTCTTTCTGTCTGTCTTTCTTTCTTCCTTTCTGTCTGTCTGTCTGTCTGTGTGTCTGTCTGTCTTTCTTTCTTTCTGTGTCTGTCTGTCTTTCTTTCTTTCTGTCTGTCTTTCTTTCTTCCTTTCTGTCTGTCTTTCCATCTTTCTTTCTCTTTCTTTCCATCTTTCTGTCTTTCTTTCTCTCTCTTTCTGTCTGTCTTTCTTTCTGTCCATCTTTCTTTCTCTCTCTTTCCATCTTTCTTTCTCTTTCTGTCTTTCTTTCTGTCGTTGTATGTAAACACCATGTTACTGACAGTATTATACACCATGTAGGGACAGTCTGTACTTTATGACATGTCAGATTGGATTTTCCTGTATCCTGTATACTTCTGGAACTTTCCCCATCTATCATGTGTGTCATGACCACATGAAGCGTCTGTTTGAGATGTTGTGGTGTCTGGATGTGTGTGTGTGAGAGAGAGAGAGAGAGAGAGAGCGCTTTGGTTATGGTTTGTATTTTGGTCTGCTCTAACAGTACCTGGGTCTGAATGCGGTTGAGGCCTCTGAACCAGAGGATCTGTCCACGGCGTAGTTCTCTCTCAGCACAGTCAATCTCCTCCTCATCCTCTGCCAACTCCTCTCCTTCGTCCTCCCCAGGCTCCAAGCCCAAACCCGCTTCCTTCAGGCAGGGGAGGCGCTCTGTCGGCACGGTGGCGATCACCTGGAATCCAGGTGTGTTACATTATACTTTCATCAGATGGCGTTAGTATGGAGTTATACTGGGCGGCTGTGAGCTTTTCCAGTCATACATATACGATGGATCGTACAACACAAGCTTGTTTCAATAGTTATTTTACGAACACAGCAGAAAAGATCAGAGGTGTTATTCAGAGTCAGAATGTTTCCTTAGCCTCACTAAGAGAAAAAAACTAAACCAGGCCTGCCAGTCTACAGTTGCTCAGTGTGGTTTGAATCAGCAGGCTGAAAACGGGCTTACCTGCCCCCAGAGCAGCTCTCCAACTCCCACAAACAGACACCAGAGCCACTGCTCCATGTTGAGAGGTGCACAGCTGAAGGGCTTCCCTCCCCATTGCACAATCACGATCTGCAGCATAAACACAAAGAGGGATGTTGTCATTGTCTCACACACACACAGCCTTGAGGCAGAAAACATCATCTATTTCTGCTGCACCAACCACAGTCTGTACTGTAAAAAAAAACATCAAGATGTGTCAACAGTCAATACGTCTATCTTCTAGTCACAACTTCAACGAGGACACACAAGGTGGTATTATCACTGTAATATCTGCTGCATCTAATACAAATCAAACCAAGCCCTCTGGCTTGTTTCCAATCTGTCTCTTTAAACTTGAACATAAGTGAAGGTCTGCTTACTTCCAGTGGCGGATCTAGAATTTTTCTAAATCAGGGGCCATAGAGGGGCCACATTTTTTACAGAGGAGCCAACTATATGTCCAACATTCATGCATATTTCCTTCTTCAGTAAGATGTATACACAGAATATTTCACCAGTCATTCATAGTTTGCTGTTGGCTCCATAGGTTTTAGTAAAGACACACATAATTGAATATATTATGCAAATTGTGCCTTTTTCAAGAACATTTTGTTATCAAAAAAGTTTAGCAATTATTGAATTTAAACTAAGATGCATAAATAAATAGAAAACATAAGACACTTTTTTCCAATTAATAGATAAAATAATTTAAAGAAAGAAAATACGTATAAACTATATTAAAGCATACACAGCAGTTTAGAGGAGAAAAACTTGACCAAGTCAAGCATTCAAGTTGTAAACAAACAGAAAAAAAAGACAGACAAGTCACAGGACAGAGGCCAATCAGATTTCAGCTGGGGCCAGCGCCCCTCTGGCCCCGACCCTGGATCTGCCCCTGCTTACTTCAGTGGAGGAAGTGATAGCATTTTATATAGAAATATAACCATTTACACCATGAACAAGGCTAATCAGTGTAACACTATCATGTTGACACCAAACTACAGAATCACAAATCTCACTGGGAGTACACTACAGTGTATCACATACAGCAATCATTACTCTCTGCAGGGGGGAGGGATCCATCCTTCTCAATTATCTGTCTCACCTCACTCAGTCTAAACCCAGTCTTAAACTCTCTCTCTCTCTCTCTCTCTCTCTCTCTGTCCCTTAACTGTCACTCTTTGTCTGTCTCTCACTCCAGATCCCTGCCATCCCCCTCCACCACTCCTCTTCTCTCACTTTGTTTCTGTTAGCGTCCCTGTTCCCTATGTTACACCCAGCGCTGCCCACATTGTTACTTCCAGGGGTTAAAGTGGGATTTGACAGGTGAGGGAACCCTAAATTCTGGAGTAGCAATGAGACTAAGTCCAGAGAAAATATGTAATTTAATAAATTATTATTTTATCCCTTAACCGTAACCCTAAAACTATATTAGCACAGGTCATAGATTAGCACTAATTCATCTACCAGAATCACATCAGCTATTAATTTCCTAATTTCTTAGTGTCCTTCTGTCATTGTCTGCGACTGTCGATGGAGGCAACAGCTGTTTTCATCAGCTGATCTCATCTATCCAGTGGCACAGTGACACTCGTTCATTGTAAGCCTTTAAAGGGGTGGCTGTGGCTCTGGAGGTGCACGCCTTTTTAATTATGAAGTTCCTCTTTATGTTTTTGGTTCCCTGATAATTGGGTTCAACCTGCAGCTGTGTACTGACTCTGCCCTTGTATAGATGTAGTGAATGGAGCTCGTATGATGAAGGCTGTGTGCCTCTCCTCCTGCTCTCACAGTTTCACCTGCTACTGCAGGACGGTGCTCTGTGCTCAACACCCTGCCTGGTCGCCTCCATGCAGTCTCTTACTAATTTTATTGAACAATTAACACAGCACTGTTCATCTCTCTCAGCCTCATTAGCCCCATTTATACAGCCTTTTCAAGGCGGGACTGGTACGTCTTTATTCCTCCTAAACGTTCTGTATAAACCCAATAAAGGTGTAACTGGGGTCTGTTTTGTTCCACCTCTGTGACTGCAGTGGAGGTAGTAATAGTTCCAAATTGCACATCTGTGTAAACGCGAGGTAGAAAGGCAGGACAGGGCTGCGACATTTTGATGACGTATTATGCGAGTGGCCCAAACCAGAAGACTTCTAACACCACAACGTTCAGTAGCTCCTTACCCTCCAATTATAGAACGAGATCAACCGCCATGGATGGTTAATGGCTGTTTTTGTTATGTTAATCCATTCTTTACAGAACACTCAACAAATATGTTAGGTGTCACGTGAGACGCTGCTGTGTTATGTGTCACGCTTCCTTTACTCGTGGAACAAAGGCACACCATTTAAAATTACACACCAGAGTGGCATTTTTCCACTGTTGTCTTGTTCAGTGTACACATGAAGGCGTTGTAGAGGAGGGACCTCGTTGTGGTTCTCAAGACATTTCATGCACTAACACAGTAATACGGGGTTGAATTTAATGTAAGATCTCTTCTCACCACTAAATATCTGCACCGATTTTTCCTCTCATCTGGGTTCAGCGTTAGTGAATCTCTTCTCATGCATTACTTGTTATGCTGCATTTTAATCATCTTTGCAAGGGACTTGTCTAAACTGAAAGATTGTTTCACTGCCCCAACTCTTACCTGTTCAACGAGGACATTTTACTGCTTTTCTTTATTGTAACCCAAGGGACAAGGATCCTTACGCTCAATTCTACAATACAGCAACATTGTCGAGTCAATGTATTATTCAGGCACAATGTTCTCAGCTTTTCCCTCAGAGGCTTTACTCCCTAATCCGTCTTTCTCCTGAAAACATATGTAAAGTTGCGAACACTACTGTGTGATTAGGGATGAAACACGTCTCAGTTTAAAGTTAAATCACCATCCACCAAATAAATCCACCAAAGCCACTCAGCTTCCCCTAAAAGCAGTTTGTTGACTCTCATAATATAACGCCTTGACCATGAAAACCTGACCCTAGAATTTGAAATCACATTGTTGTTATTAGTTTGATAGTTATTCAAGAAAAGCAATATTTCACTAATGGAAGTTTTCTTCAGGATGTAGCTCAGTAACTTTAGAGCATCTGTCATATTTGACACCAAACTGAATTAGCACAGTTTCAGCTACAGTCTGATCATAGTTACAAGTCTGTAGCAGTACTATTTTTTTTTTATTTCAGAGTAGCAGATTTTCCATGAGCCCTATAAATTTGAACATTCGGGATCACCAGAAATAAATCTTCTCCCCCAAGAGTCTAAGTTATGAAGACTATTTCTTTGCACCCATAGGCCGTAGTATACTCATTACTCATACATTATCACAGTCAGTCATCACAGATTTACCAACCTTATCATTTCAGCAGTCTTAGCGGAGTCATCGGCCACCACCACCAGTGTCTGGACTCCATGGGGGGATTTTATCTTTTTACTCCTCGTGGCATGCGCCCTTCGATCACAAGCTCCCTAGAGTCTAAGCACCACAGCACCAAACTGTGCCTGGAGATAACTATTGTAGTCATTTGGCACCATACAAATAAAACTGACTTTCTGACAGACTAATTACCTCCACCAAGGGAGGAGGTTATGTTTTTGCCAGCGTTGGTTGGTTTGTTTGTGAACAGGAAAAAAAACTAATCAACGGATTTTGATGAAATTTTCAGGAGATATTGGAAGTGGCCAAAGGAAGAATCAAATAGATTTTGGTGGTGATCCGGATCACCATCTGGATCCAGGAATTTTTAATTCATTAATTTATTATTATAGGATTAAACTGCCACATGTTCACTTGTAATGTAAAGTGTCTCCGTCCTGACAAATGTATCTAATTGATTCATGTCCATATAACAGCTAATGAATTTCAACAAAACATTACCCTGTTTTAATATACTTCCTTTTCTCCTGCCTGTGTGTGTGTCTTTGTAACAACTCTTTAAGTGTCAATTACCTGTTGTGGCATTGTAGTTTATTTATGTGAGATGACAATATGAACAACTAACAGCCACAATAAATAAAGATTTTAGTAAATTGCAAAGATTTTGTTTTAATTTTCCCTGTCAAACTTTCTAATGACTTCATTCAGAGGGTTACATCATGGGACTTTTGCTTTGGAGTGAAATGCCAACACGGGGAAACTGAGCAGCCTTGGCGGAGGTCTGCGCTCTCCGAGTGCTTTCTAGTTATCACATACCATCTGCTGTAATAAACAACTATCTTTACTTCATTCGCTTGTCTCCCCTAAATGAAATGGAGTTGTTGGACTGGGAAACAGTGGAGGCATCCATCATTAAAGGACCACATAGGTGTCCCTCGATGATGACAAGTGCCGCTGTTTAAATAACAATGAGCCAGTTGAAGGTGCACATGGCTTTTAAAGGGAATGAGAAATGACACTCTGATTGTTTTATTCACGTTTACACCAGAATACACCTATGAATAATCAAGAGACGAAATACAACCCCTTTGTGTCATTTTCTTTGCACCCACATTATGTGCTGTTTTACGAGCAAAAATAACTTAAATAGCATCCTCTATGTTTTATATACTCACAATCCCCTGCTCAGTGCATTTTAGTCGATTCAACAGGCCTGTGGTTGGTAAAATTTGGAATCTGAAGTGTGAACTTCTAATCAGGGCAGAATCAGGTTAGACAAAGTGAGCCAAAGTGAGATTTAACAAGACCTACTCTATTAACAAACTAACCAAAAAAACCCACAGCACCGCACCTTGAGAATAACATGAAAGCTACTATTGCTTTAACAATGCAGTACCCATGTTCAATACCCAGGGCTGCTATCACCTGGTCACTATCAACCCCTCCTTTCTCTGTCATCTCATCTCCTCAGATCTCTCCAGCCTTGCAAACTACTTTTGACCTTCACAAAGTTTTGTGTCGCCTTTTCCTCTCTATCTTCATCATCACCATAACATAAAGAGACATGCCACGTAAAATAACAAATTGGATTGTGCGTTAAAACTTACCTGCACAGCAAAGGTCCCAAGAACGATAGAACAAAAGATGGGATTGGCAAATATTCCATCAAAGACGTTTCTCTCTCCGTGGATCTTGCGAGCATTGATCTCATTGAAAAGCTGCATGAGGACGAAGGTGTTGAAAATGATGGTGTAGTGCTCAGAGGGAGGGGAGTGGAGTGGAGCGTTGCGACCGCTGTCGATGTTAAACATACGCTCGCCTGCAGTTTAAAGAAAGGAATAAATGAGGTTTGGTTAAAAGCACGCTGGAACAAAACCTGAGGATCCTGATTCCAGAACAAATCTATTGTTCACAGCCGACTTTTAAGGCTGTTTCAATACTTGATGGAATTGCATGCTTGTCTCTGCATGTGTGTGTGTCCACCTATGAACAGCAGGGTGAAGATGATGACCAGCTGGTACACTCCGTGGCCCAGAATGTTCTTCATCATGGTTAGTGAGATGAGGGGGTTGTTCCGCCCGTACGGTTTCCGTAACAACAGGGCCTCAGTGGGGGGCTCGGTGGCCAGGGCCAGAGAAGCAAAGGTGTCCATGATTAGATTCACCCACAGCATTTGCACTGCCTTCAGAGGAGAGTCCTGCAAAAACACGAGCCATGTTCAGATGGCTTCACCACCAGACACTGGTAAATATAAACATGCTGTTTCCCTCCCTTTTCCACAGGGTCCACATTCCATCTAACATTAACAGTTACTTTTGTATAAAATCATTCATTTGATCTCAATGTTTCTGTTCATCTGTTCATTTATGAGGAAGGTTACATTTTCACCAGAGTATGTTTATCTGTTAGCAGGATTACACTAAAAACACTTTCATGTGGCAGGAAACAGCTGTTGAATGGATGAAGTGGATCTGGATAAAGGGCACATTCCAGAATTTGTCCAACTTTTGTAAACATTGTAAAATAGGGTTTTTCACACATCTTTATCAACTTGACAGATTTTCTTGGAATGTGTTAAGTTAATAATTGGTATGTGGATTAGCGCGTCATTGGCTTAGGGGGGTAAGAGCGGTCGTCCACTTATCAGAAGGTCAGTGGTTCAATCCCCACTTCCCCCAGGTCTATACGTCAAAGTAACCTTGAGCAAAGATACTGAACCGCAACTTGCTTCCCGGGCACCATAAAGGCAGCCCACTGCTCCTCAGGGATGGGTCAAATGCAGAGAATCAAATTCACTACATTGTACTATGTTTAATTGTATGTGACAAATAAAGCTTCTTCTTCTTCATTTCATTTCATTTAAAGGGACTGCTGGGCCTCTATTTGTCATGGATCTGTTCCTAGTTTGTTTGTTCTTCTTATTTTGAAGGTTTTGTTTTGGTTTCTTGTTTTATTTTGGTAGTTATGTTATCCATGTTGTGTTTTTTGCTTCACACTTCCTGTTGTCGTTTCTTGTGATCTGTTGTGACCTTTTGTTTCCCCTGTCTCAGTGTTAGTCTTCTGTTTTTAGTTCTCCAGTGTGTGATTGTCTGATTGGCTCCTCCTCCGTGTCACCTGTTTGTCATTCCCTCTTTATCCCAGTGTATTTAGTTTGTGTGATTCCCTCTGTGAGTTGCCACTTCGTTGTTGATGTCTCCACATGTTCCAGCCTTTTTCCTCGTGTTTCCTTACAGTTTGTTTTCTAGTGTTTGCAGTTATGTACTCAGTTATGACTTTTGCCTCTTTTTGTTGGATTTGGATACTGTTACCTGTCTTACTGGTTTTGATCCTGAACTGTACCTTCTTGTCTCCATCTTGTGTCTGTCTCACCATTTACTGCTGGAATTGTGACACGTTGTGCTCTACTGAGGGCCTCTATTGTTACCGTTACATTTGTGTGTTTGGGAGAATCCTTGTGTATGTCTATATAAATCTGTTTACCTGAGTGATGCAGGCCCCAGTGAAGGCCACTATGACAGCTACTACGTTGACTGTGAGCTGGAACTGCAGGAACTTGGAGATGCTATCGTAGACATTTCGTCCCCACATCACTGCCTTGACAATGCTGCTGAAGTTGTCGTCAGTCAGGATGATGTCAGATGCCTCTTTCGCCACGTCTGTCCCCGCAATACCCTGACACAGATTAAGACGGAGTGAGTAGGAGACAGTCACTCATAGCATTATTCATGCAAGCATCTCAGCTACTGTTTCAATATCAGGTCCTGTTCCCAGATGGCTTGACTAAGACAAATAGAATGCGATGTTTTTTCATACTTTTTTATCATGCATTTATTATTCATAGCAACATTAGAATATGTCAAGAAACATGACTGGATGTATTAGTTATCTTGTCGCTAATATATGTAGTGTATTTGATAAAAACATAGTGAATTATTAGGTTTATAGAATATGATTACTCCACATGTCACTACAGATGGGTGAAATAAACATAAGGGTCAGAAATGTGCTGTACCATGGCAAAGCCCACATCAGCTTTCTTCAGAGCCGGCCCGTCATTGGTTCCATCTCCTGTCACTGCGACGACCTGCCTCTGTTCTATAACGCTGCTATCAATGATGCCTGGATGCAAACAGGCAAAGGAAAAGAAGGCTGTAGGTGTGTGTGTGTGTGGATAAATGTGTGTGTGCTTTGGTTTGGCTTAATAAACTTGACTCACCTTTGACCAGTGTGTGTTTGTCTGTTGGCGAGGACCGAGCCAACACACGGAGTTTGGGCCAGATTTTATCAATACGTTCCTGTTCAATCTGTTAGGCAGATGGAGAGAACAAGGGGTCAAGAGTGTGTGATGCTGAAAAACCCAATGGAAAACTTTTTAACTATTCTCTACTTTCACAAGATGTTGCTGGTTATCCAGTCTGTTATCCCGTTTTATGGAAAACTGCACCAGAGACATAACTTGGCTCACTTGCAGTGAAGTTAACCACAGTCCACTCTTACAGGATGGCTTAAACACAGCATTTTAGATATTAAATGTAATTCACATTCCATAGAAAAGTACAGCTCTGGGCCTGGGTGTCAACCTTTTGCCTGCCTGTCTGCCTGGTGAGTCTTCTCTCAAAACAAACCCAGTCCTGCTGCCACTGCAGGGGCAGCCTGCTAACCGACGCTAAGAGAAACAGCAACACGGGTATGAGGGACTGCGACAGCCATCAGGTCAGTGTGTTTTCCAAAAATACAGATTTAGGAGCAGAGCTCAGATTACTTCCATGACAAACACTTGACCCCAAGTATGCTTGACCAAAGGTTCAAACAAATACCCAAATGGTATAACATTATGTGCACCAATAAATAAAATGGGAAGGTCATGAATTTCCAAGAATTCAAACAACACTTAAATAACCAAGACCACTAAAGAAATTTGCAATTATGGGAGTTTAATGATAGAGAAATAAAGGACAATGTAAATCTCAATAAAGTGGAATCATTAGAACCTTTACTTGGAGTTTACATTTCAAAGAAATATAGAATAATGTCCACATATCAGCATTTGATGTAGAGAAGAAGGAACACAACATATAAAGCTGAAATGGGGAAAAAGATATTTCAGAGGAGGAATGGTTCCATTTCCTGGAGGACACAACACTCTGGGGCTCAGGAGGTAGACGTCCACTTAACGGGAGGTCAGTGGTTCAAACGCTGGCCCTCGCAGTTTACATGTCAAAGATAGTTTTGAGTGGTTGGTCAGACTAGAAAGGCCCATATAAGCACAGCCCATTTACATTTACTTCATGCACAGAGTAGAGCAGTAACTAGATGTCAGTCCACAATATAAATACAAATGGATGATACACTAATCACAGTAAAATACAGTAACTGATGAGTCTCCAGGCTTCTTCAGCAGTCGTGGTTTTGTATTATGTTACGCGTTTGTTTCCAAAATGCTACATAAAGTATATGTTGATAAACTGATGTTTTCTTAAGTTACAGTGCATTAAGCTGTATGCAGGACTTTTATTTGTAATGTCATATGATGATTTTGTTGTTCTGATATTTAACTTAACTCTGAAAACTCTGCAGTACAACATTTGGTGCACGCTGTGATGGTATGTGTTTGGTACAGAGCTGAAATGATCATTAATGGATTGATAAACAGAAGAATAATCTGCTTGATTTAATTTTACAAAAATGACCTGGTTTTATCTTCTAAACTACAGCCTTCATTGTCATTTATCAGAATAATTTAAGCGTCATTGCTGCTCAGACAAAACAAGGAATTTGAAGATGTTACCTTCACAGTTCTCTGATATTTCATAGAGTAATTGATCATTACAAAAATAGTCTGTTTGTTTGTTGGCAGAGAAATCCTTCATGGATTTTAATGACGTTTTTCAGAGAGGCAGCCCTTGGAATGTGGAAGAGGTGATTACATTTTGAGGCCGACCGGGTCAATATATGATCCATAAAATCTTTCACTCTAATATCCTCATAATTGTCATATTCACTTCTTCATTCCTCCATCGTTCCTTATCCTGTCTTCATATTTGATGTTTTACTTACCTCTCTTCCTTTCATACTGTTCTTGGTTCATACATGTATAAATTATTATGTAAGAAAAAAAAACTTTGTGACATCACAATCCTTGATTATCTTTATAGATTATAATCTATAGATTCATTTGAGATAAATTTGACTTGTCTTAAAGCTTAAAGTTTTAGCGATTTAGGCCCTCTTGTGTTTGCTGGGCACAAAGCAGCCCTGTTGAATTTTGTAGTGGTAAGAAAATAACACAGGCTTAAATGTTCTGTTATTTCAAAAAGAGACATGAATGATCAGATCAGAATTGACCTGTACACATTAATTTGACTGACAGTAGTAGATAATACAGACTAGATGAAAGTAACTGTATCAGAAGGTCATTCATTGGGCTCCTCCCACCAAAGATACTTTACATTGTTAGTAAATTTCAATTTAAAACAATAACACACTTGTGAATGTGAATACACAAGGAGCCATATGTGTGACTTTGCCCTGTATTCCGAGCGAGACGAGAACTCACCTCTCCTTTCTCGTTCCTGATTCGTCGGTTGAAGTCTTTGCCCTCTAGACAGATAAAGTCATCCCCAGGGTGGATTATGCCACATTTAGCAGCAATGGCCCTGGCTGTGTTAATGTTGTCACCAGTCACCATCCGCACTGTGATACCTGCACGCTGACACTTCCGGATGGCCTCAGGTACCTGATAAAGACAAGGACAAGGAGATTTGTTCACATAAAAATACTTTTACGATACACGTTCTATACGTCACATATTATCATTGGCACATCAGAAAGTCACATTACAGACACACACTCCACAGTACCATACCTCAGGCCTCACAGGGTCTTCTATCCCAACCACACTTATGCAGGTCAACTCTGTCACTATTTCTCCCTCATTCTCCCAGTCTGGCTCCGGATTGCATGGTAGGTCACGGAATGCAATGCAGATGGTTCTCAACCCCTCACATGCCATTGGCTCAATCACCTATTAATCAAACATCATAACAAATAGGGTCAGGACAAGGAGCACAAAATCTCACCAGCCATCACACTGACTAAGTGTATACAATAATTTACATATCACTATCTGATGCATAGTAAGTGGATTAAAGTGAATACAGTTTATGTCTGATGACCTTTAGAGTACCTTTGTGGGAATACTCGCTGACAGCTGCAGGGACGAGACCCCCTGCATACTGCAGACAGCAGAGGGAAGACATGATGTCAACAAGAGGTTTTATACTACTTTATATTGCTACTTCACTACACTTCAGAGGGAAATGTTGTTTTTTCCTAGTTATTATTACTAGTAATTTTTCAGGTTATGGCTTTATATGATAAACAACACATTTCTAATAATTTCACAAACATATGCACTTTTCTACAGCTCGTCTAAGACTAAGGTAATTTTCTAAATTACAAAAAAAATTTTTTTCTTATTTCTAAAATATCAAAAGGCACCTCTTCAGAACATGGGAGATGTGTGCATAAAGTTTTGTTTTGAGTTGTGCTCCGGAATCAAAATGATTATAGAATGAGGGACATGCTGATGGCTATATCCTCATGTATCTAGCAGGGGGGGAAATGCTCTGAATGCTACGTCCACCCCTGAGTATTAAAATAAAAAAATGCACTGCATTCATATTTGAGGCACTCAATGGTTTATCTCAGAGTGCAGTCATCAATACTTAAATCTCACTTCAGGATTATTACAATGGAACATGAGGCACTTGGTCAAACAGCATAAACATTAACAAGAAAGGAACACATAAAATAACTCATATTTGATTTTCCTAATACAGTCTAATTTCTACATCCATTATAATTGTATCAAAATAAAATAGTTTAATTCTTTGGGAAATACACTTTTGTGCTGAGAGTTAGATGAGAATATTGATTCCACTCTGTGAACGCTATGCACGAGGTCATCTTGTGTAAAGACTGGAAGCAGTGGGAAACAGCCAGCCTGGCCCCACCCATAGTTAGTTAATGCACTCACCAATGTCAGTGAAAAGACTCCCCAAACCTCCTGAGCACCAAACAGCAGACAGACACAGTGAGCACCTAGCTGGTGAACACACTGGAGCATTTAGCAGCTGAAGAGCCAGTTAATGTTCTCAGGGGCTGGTAGAGACCAAAAACAGAGCTAAAAGAGAGTAATCATCAGGATTACAATAATAAAACAATAATGTTGCTCCTTACCTGCTGGATATGTAAACAGGTAACTCTTTGCTAACATTGTCACTGTGTTCACACAAAAAGCTCATGTGATGTGTGTTTAAGCCACACAAACACCACCAAACCACAACATCTGTAAAGTTCTGTTTATAGACACACTAAACAAGCAAGGCTAGCTCTTTTCTTCTGCTTCCAGTATAAGTTTATCATCTCTGGGCTGTCGCTTCATATTTAGCATACAAACATGAGGGTCTTGTCAATCTTCTATCTAACTCTCAGTCAGAACACAAAAAAGTGTATTTTCAAAATGGTGAACTATTCTTTTAAGTACTTTTGCCTTTACTAGACAGAGGAACAGGAAATGAGGTGGTCACATGTTACAAAGATCCATGAAAGCAGAGACATTATAATGACATCAGTCAGTAAACCCCCATTTCATCAGGCTTATTGACCAGAATTAATTCTACAATAATATAATTATGATACGATGCTGACCAACAGTAGAAACGCATATTTTTAATGTCATGTCATCCTGTAAATATTAAATATCAAAGGTAAATTATGGTTCACACATCTTTATTCACCCTTTAGCCATACAGAAAAATCATTTTTGTGTAAATTAGTGGTTTTTGTCTTAGTGTTTACAAGTCAGAAAGTGTGGATGGTGAGACAGAGAACAACAACAGTCACTACTGTGCGTGTCTACCTCCAGCATTTATCACTACTTTACACCTCCTGAATGGATAAGATGTTATTCTGGACTTGTAGGATGACATCATTCTTCCTGCAGAGCTGTGACAAGTTGTTCACGTGTTGCTGGATCAGGATCTCTCTCTCTCACCTGGTGATCCTGAACGTCCCACAGAGGACATCCTAACTGTAAGTTCTTTCAGGAATCATGACATCATCAGTTGTTTCAGTAGGACATTAATTAGACCCAGTAAATTATCACCTTGACCAGGTCTTTTCAATCATGCAAAAAAAAATCTCACCAACATCATGGTTTTCTCTGAAATGCACCAATGACTGTTATTCCTATGTTATGACTAAATGATAGTTATTCATGATTTAACATGTTTTGGTTGTGGGTACTTAAAAAAGTCTATTCAGTGAATCACATGATTGTTTGTGTCAGTAGATTAGAGCTAGTGAATAGAAATTACAGGGTTTTTAAAATGATGTGTTTCCACTGTTGCTCAGTAAATTATTTGTCAGGGCTCATCAACCTTCACCTGTTTGACCATGTCATCTCTGTCACGTGGGCGGAAGCTGCGTGCTTCTCCATTGGCATCTAGGATGTATGAACACCTGGAGAAGGATGGACAGAGCAAATGACAGAGGAGCAGAGCATCTCTTGTCTCTTACAATCAAACGAATTACCCCACACATGGTTGATTGTGACTCCAGATCACCACCTCCTCCATTACTCACTTCTTCAGCATGATCTCAGAGGCTCCTTTGCTGTAAAGGCGGAAGGCACCGTCAGGCAGCTTGATCACTGTGCTCATGGATTTCCGCACTGAGTTGAATGTATATACCTGAGACAGAGAGATACAGTAAAATAAGAAACAGATATCCCTGACAAGACATCCTGAATTGAGTGTGTTGGATGGTGATCTTCAGGTGTGCCCTGGGGAGGGGAACAACTGATTAGATGTTTTTAATCCATTGTGGCGGCAATTTTCGATGTTTGTCCTAAAACAGGAAGTTGTTATAACTCCACTATGCATAGTACAATCTGCACAAACTTCCCATGTTGGATCACAGTCCTGAACTGAAGATCTCTACATGACAGTATTCCGCTATAGTCATCCCACCACCTAATGGCAACAGGAAATGACATATTTGATAGTTTGACTTACTCCTGCTAGCCCCTCAACCATATTGACCTTGAATGGGGTCAGAAATGCCATAACACATTGATGAAGCTTTAATGTTAATATTCTGAGTTTTCATCCACTGGTGTAGCCGTGGCGGTGTGGCAAATGTCGATGTGTCGCCATGAAGCAGGAACTTGTGATGACTTCGCTGTCCATGGTCCAACCTGCCACAAATAACACATCTTGGATAAAAGTCTGAAAACATCCACACACCATACATGACTTCAGTAATAGTAGTAGCACCACAGTGGCAACAGGAAATGTAATATTCCAAATTGTACTCCTACTAGTCTGTTGGCCACGTTGACTTCACCTTGGGTCAGAAACACCTTAATGATGCCTTAATGTGAATATACGGCAGTGTAGTGACTGTTGATTTTCACCATAAAACATGTAACATACAGAACTGGCACACTCATCAGTGGTGTAAACATGATGATCTGAGATGGCTTACAGGACTGGGTCTGGCACAATGGCTCCACAGCGCCCACTGGAGAATTTCAAAGAAGCAGCCCCAGCTGTGTGTTTCACTCAGAAGTATGACATTTTGCACGTAAGTGTATGATACCACCATCTAAAAAAAAGGCTCCTGGAGTCATGACCTAAACCCAACAGAAAGTCAGCCATTTTGAATTGACTGTGCACATTAGGTGTATTTTTCATCATTTTGAGTTGTACTTAAACAAACTCCTCCTCCAGATTGCACCCAATTAACTTCAAATTTCAGCACAATTTCAATACCTTAATTAATGATGAAAACTTATCAAAGGGTTTCACAGAAAGGTGTGGCCCTGAAACAGGAAGCTGTTATAACTCTGCTGTCCATGGTCCAATCTTAACTTCTCATGTTGGATACGAGTCCCAGCCTGAAGACATTCACATATCAATATGCAGTTACAGTGGTAGCTCCACCTGCTGACAACAAGTATGCATTTTGTGACAAAAATAATTTAATTTACATGGAATTTTCATGGCGTGGTCTTCAAATCATATACTGGAAGCAAGTGTACAATAAAGTTGAGAATCTAACATAGTGTAAAGGGGTCAAATGTATTTTACACAGTCAGTCCACAGTCAGTTGAATACAATACAAATATAAGATTCTTAATGTTCAAAAAAGACTTTGTGAAAACTTTACAACTTTATAAAACTTTATTTTTTTGTGTAAATATATGCTTATTCTGAATATGATCCCTGCAGCACGTTTCAAACAAAACAGGACAAGGGCAACGAAGGACTGGGAAAAGTCCTGGAATG
This sequence comes from Chaunax sp. Z400, assembly GCA_037577475.1. Taxonomy (NCBI): domain Eukaryota; kingdom Metazoa; phylum Chordata; class Actinopteri; order Lophiiformes; family Chaunacidae; genus Chaunax; species Chaunax sp. Z400. The sequence continues at coordinate 28,877,332 of CM075195.1, forward strand.
CCCAGGAAACACCTGTAAAGGTGTTTACCCGGTAAACAGGTGATGCAGGTAACAGCTGATAGTCTCATGATTAGATATGAAAGGGGCATCCTCAAAAGGCTCAGTCATTCACACACAAAGATTGTGCGAGACTCACCACTTTGTTAAAAGCTGTGTGGGAAAATAGACCCATTAGGAATATTTCTCTATGCACAATTACAAAGAATTTAGGGATTTCATCATCTACAATCATAAAATATCAAAAAAAATTCTGTGAATTGTGAAAAACCTTTACATGAAAGGGTCAAGGCTGAAAACCAACAATTGAAAATTAAATATCTTTTCTTTGGACTGGATTCAATTCAACAGTGATCAAAAAAAGATTTACACATCATTGCATTCTGTTTCATTTTATGTTTTACATAGTCACATTTTTTTGACTCATGGTTGTACATAAACTAACTGGTGAAGGTGGATGTGGTGCAATATTCCTCACCTTGTATAGTCTCTCCTCAGGGATCTGCTCTCTGACAGGGACATAGTCCTGTTGTAGGTCTAGTACAAATCCCAGCAGGCCACACTCCGTCTTGTTGCCCACCTGCTTAGCCAGACCCCCCTCCACATCAGGGGGCTGACAGAGTAAGATTAAAGTGACAGTGAGAAAGTCAGGGAAGCAGACACACAAGGAGACTAAATATTGATGGGGTAAGAGGAAACAAAAAAGGCGATATTATGACAAAGCAGAGGAATGAACATTTATTAACATTAATTAAGGACTACTGGTAAGTTTTCACCAAAAAGATTAAAGCCACAAAATGATTATCTCCAAACCAATGGCATCTCTGACTGTGCATGACTCACTAAGATCTTGGAGGTGTAGGCACTGTTGATAGCGATAGCATTGACTAATAGATTCAGTGTCCGGGGGTTGATCTGTCCAGGCTCTGGAATCACACGGTGGTGCACGTCTCCTGGAAAACAACAATCTAACGTAAATAAACATTATTTATCAGCCTTCATGCTATTCTCATCTGCTTTCTGTTTCTTCTGTTGTAAATCTGATAATACAGCCCATGTTGATGAGATCAGTACATGTGGACAATTTGTGATCTGAACATGGAAATCGAAACTGACAAAAGGCTTTTCTGCTATCAAAAAGAGGCGATGTTTTCATCACTGTTTGTCTGTTTGAGAGGTGGAGCTGCTCTCTGAGTTTCTATTGATTTCAATTGTGAGTTTTAAGGATAATCATCTTTCAGCCAAGTAAGAGGTATTCAGGATACATGTAGTGCAGAGTCGTTATTATCATTATTGACTGCATTGTAGAGACACTCCCCTGAGATCTGTTTTCTTGTCCTACTGAGAATGTGAAAAAGTTTCATAATGTTTTGAAAAAATAACTCTTCATGACGTCATCAGGCTCATCTCTGCTTAGGTGTGATGGCTGCAAATTTCTACATTTATTTGAGAAAAAAAAAGAAAAAAGTATGCATTGCACTTTTGAAGGACTCACCAGAGACGGAATATAAACAAAGTCACTATTCAGTTGTATTAGATGAAATTTAGGATCCAGCAGTTTGGGGCTTTTCCCACATTAGGGACCATTTTTTTTACAACAGTGTTTCTGGCAAGTGACAAAACTTTATGGAAAAGCTGTTCTAAAGTGCTGCAGCAACCCTTCAAATGTATGACAAGAAACATGGAAGATACATTGAGACAAAGGCTAAAAAAGTAGCATATGACTGAATTTGACACAATATTTATGAATAGAATAGTTCCTTTAGAAATGCCAAAGGCCATATTAAGTGTGTGAGATCAAAGTTATTACACTGTTAATTTCATTGGGAAACACTATGACAAAAAAAACATCTTTCATGATGCAAACAACAATAAAGCTGAATGAAAATTAACCTTTGATAATGAGAACTATGACAAAATGTTTTCTATTTTTTTCTCAACAAATATAAACTTTGGATAAATTATGTGATTACTGTTTTAATGTAAAGTCTTAATCAACCTGCACACTTCAGACAAGACCTGTAACCATGGTAATTGTCCACAAAAAAAACCATCAGCAGCAGCCTAAAATGTCTACTTGCTACAGAAGACATAATGCATAACAAAACTTTGGCTAAAATGTTTAATATGGGGAGTTTTTGATGTTTATTGCTTATATTCAGGGGTGTACATTTTATACATTTGTGGTCTGGTTCTCAAAGGAGCACCTGAAGATGTTTCTTGGCTCCTACCTTTAAATGAAGCAGACATGTTTTAGGTCTCTGTCATCATTTGTAGCCACTTGAATCTGAATGACAGGTAATAGCCTCTATATTTTCAACAGTCTCTAGCCTCCATACAGACCATCTAATACTGTGAAACCTCCCATATTTTATAAAGGCAAAGCTATTATCACCACATATCTTCTTTAATTGTTCTGTTCTTTTTGCACCACCTTTCTGTAAATAAAAGTTAAACTTGTCGCAGTACAGGACCATGTGATCAGCTGACTTGGTGCAGTTTTCAAGTTTGAGGGTGGTACACAGAATATGCACAAGGGAATCCCTGATCGCCACCATGTCATGCACTCTGGGAACGACCCTGTTGTAAACTCCAACGCTGACAGCAGCTTCGTCTGTGACCAACTTCGTCTTCCACATCCCATAAAGCAGAAGCAATGAAGAGTGGCAGAAGCCCCTTACTATTTGCTGTGCCGTTCGATTGACACCTTAATTAATTAATTAAACTCTCTGTTGTTAGACACAGATACAGTGTACACAGTGGTGGTACAGTTTGGTGGTGGGTCAGTGATGGTCTGGAGAGGCATATCCTTGGAGGGCTGCACAGACCTTCATGTCTTAGCAAAGGGTCCCCTGACTGCTGTTAGGTACCAGGATGAAATCTTTAGAGCGATTGTCAGACCTTACACGGGTGCAGTGGGGCCCTGGGTTCCTCCTGGTGCTGTGGGCCCTGGGTTCCTCCTGGTGCTGTGGGCCCTGGGTTCCTCCTGGTGCTGTGGGCCCTGGGTTCCTCCTGGTGCAGTGGGCCCTGGGTTCCAGCTGGTGTTGTGGGCCCTGGGTTCCTCCTGGTGCTGTGGGCCCTGGGTTCCTCCTGGTGCTGTGGGCCCTGGGTTCCTCCTGGTTCAGTGGGCCCTGGGTTCCTCCTGGTTCAGCGAGCCCTGGGTTTCTCCTGGTGCAGGACAATGCCCGGCCTCATGTGTCCAGAGTCAGTTCCTGGATGATGAAGACATTGATGCCACTGACTGGCCTTTATGTTCCTCTGACCTAAATCCAACTGACCACCTATGGGACGTTATGTACCAGTGCATCTGACGCCGCCAAGTAGCTCCAGGAGCTCACTGATGCCCTGATCCAGGTCTGGGAGCAGATCCCCCAGGACACCATCTGCCGACTCATCAGGATCATGTCCAGATGTTGTCAGGAGTGCATACAGACATGTGGGGGCCAAACACACTGAGTCTCATTATGAGTTGATGATGAAATTCACACAGGTTGGATCAGCCTGTGATTTAAATTTGTACTTTGATTTTCAGTGTGATTTTTAATCCAGCCCTCAATGGTTGATGATTTTGGTTTCCATTGATTGTTACGTCATTCTGTTCTCAACAAATTATACAAAGAACATCAGTAAAGACTTACAACTTGAATAATTTGCTCATCAAGGTCCGATGTGTGATTTAAGTGTTCCTTTAATTGTTTTGAGCAGTTTTCAGTAGTTAATGTATGCTGATGCAGTTTTTTGTGGTAAAGTTATTAACTAATATACTGTAAAAAGTAAATTAACAGCCCTCCTTCAACATTCCTAAGACACATTTGGGTACCACAACACCTACTCTAGGATCCACCGTTCTTATCAAAGTAAAGTAAAAATTGAGCCACACCTTTGCTTCTATAATACTTCCAGAGCAGTCAGGATATTTTTAAATATGATGAATTTTTCAACAACCAATATTAAAATTACATCATACTTTCATTATGACGAATCACCAGCAGCGCAAACATTGAATACAGCCGTGCTTGCTGAACTTTATTTTATTATTATTCATATTTTGTTTCACTCACCCAGGAAGGTTTGCACCACAGTCATGCGGTTGGTGGTGAGGGTGCCGGTCTTGTCGGAGCAGATGGCTGTGGCATTGCCCATGGTCTCACATGCATCCAGGTGGCGTACAAGGTTGTTGTCCTTCATCATTTTCTACAAATGAAATAGTGATGGAGAGCAGAGGGATGTGTGAGGGGAGGATAGGGATGTGAGTGAATGATGATGGATAGAGGAAGGTCAGAGGAAGAGAAAAGTGGATTGATGGAAAGGGGAGGGAGGCAGGGGAAAGTCAGTAACTGTTCATTTGATGAAAAGCCAGGGTCGCACAAAAGACTGTTTCATTTAAGATATTTGGAGAAAGCTATTTGTTACATGCAGTCCATGTAACAAACGCTAAAATGATGCAGCAGGCCAATCATAGTACCAAAAAAATGATATAGTAACTGTTTTCAATGTGATTACTATATGAGTACTGATTAAATTAGTTCCACATTTGGATTAAGGACCTGGATTAGATTTGTTATCAACTGATTAAGATGAGATTTCAGTTCCAGACTTATTAGAAAAATGCTGCCTTTGACACAGATGACCATAGATTTCTACTGAACAGACTGGAAAACTGAATTAGGCCTCAGGTAGAAAGCTAAATACAAAGCTAAAGAGATTCAAATCTTATTAGGCCACATTATACAAAAAAGTTTAAAGGTATACTCCCACTCAACTAACAGCCTAGGCGTACAAAATGCATTCCACCCAAAATGCGGCATATCAATTAATAAATATCATTTTATTATTATGAATTTCAATGCATAATTCAAATGAAAACATGCCTAACAAAAGGGAATTCCGTGGATTTGTTTTGGATTTCCTACCTATCAGCCGTTTCCCTGCAGCTTCCTGTCTCTTAAACCAGCCATGTGTCCTGATTTAGATTTCAGTAGCTCCCATCGATCCTTCTGCTCTCCAGTATTTACCAGTTTTACTCTCCGTTTCTTTTCGTCAGCTACTCAATATATTATATTAAAATATTTAATCCCCTCAGGGGCTTAAAATCAGAATTGTTCTCTGTATTCTGCTGTGCTAAAAACATGACCGTTACATCAGGCTGTAGAATAACATTCGTCCTACTGAATAAAAAAATATCATGGTTACTTTAAAAATTCTTCAAATGCCGTGAGAAGGAAAATACTAAGTGGGAGTAAACCTTTAATGTTTTAAAAGTAAGACAAAACTGACTTGTCTTGGGTGCAAAAGATGGAGAGCTGAATATTAGTATTCACCTCACTTCTCTGTTTACGAAAATCAAAACCGAAGTCATAGATCTTGGTGCAATCAGATTCAGAGTGAAACTTTTACAGCTACGTCAAATCAGTTACAAAGCCTCCATTCTGAACAGAACACATCAGATCAGAAGTCCTCATGTCTATAAATCTCTCCGTGGCTTGGGACTAAAACAAATGTTTGTGGTGAACCCACCCGACCTCTCAAGTCATCAGGTGGAGGGCCGCTAACTGTTCTCATTTCCAATGAATAATCTTCAAGAGTGTGTCTGATTGGACAGAATTTCCTCTGATTTAAGGATATAGATATACTGAGTTTGATACAAGTGAGTGACATGCAAGCTCTACATGTCTCAGAGTCTCAGAGCTGCATGTGTTGTTTGGTCAAAGGAGACAAGTGCCAGCTAGACCCTGGGCATCTGATCATGTAGTAAAGTTCATGCCACGATAGCCAGCAGGTGGTAAAACATGGTTGCTTCTTATGTTTATGTCAGTAGGAGGAAAAATCCAGTGGTAGTTTGTATTTCCCAGTCAGACTTTGTACAAGTTACCAGTATGGATGTGCAATGATTCATTCTTTCCAAAAAGTATTTTAAGTCATTTTGTCCAGTACCGTGCAGTCCTAGTGCTTGGTCTTCTTAGAGTCGTTGGGTAGGGACTATAAAGTTTTGCCAGGGGACACTTGGAGGAGGGTGATTGGGAGGAACAGCCTGCCTGATCTGAACCTGAGTGGTGCTTTGTTCTTGGACGCCTGTGGTAGTCATTGATTACAAGTCATCACTAGTCATGAACTGGTAGCAAGACACTGTTTGAGAAGAATCATCAACAGATGAACTGTTGATTGAGAAAAATGTGCTGCACTGCACAACTGTAGCAAAGAATTAACGAGCCAAAACACTAACTCTACTTTTTAACTGCTTGATGTCAGTCACAATATCCCACATATAGAATTATCGGCACTAAATCATCACAGACCTACTGGCATATTAGAGAGAGAAGCCACCCCAAATGTATGCCAAACATTTGTTCATCAATAAAAGCAACAGAATTTGATGGTTGGAATTAGGGAACCACCGATACAGATACCAGTATCGGGTATTGGGTCCAATGCTTGGCTTATGAACTCGTTCTCGTTCTCACATAATTTCTCAGATACCACCATACCCGATACCACTTTAAGGTAACATAAAATTAACCTCTGTTAGTTGAGCAGGTAGCCAGAGGAGGAACAATGTCAGCGTAGTAGATAGAATATAAGCAGAGTTAAGTCATGGAATGTTGGTAGATTATCAGTGATCTGTAAGTGTTGCATTATGTGTTGTTTATGTTCATACTGTTAATTCAATATTTACTTTATCCTCTTTGTAAAATTCAGAAAGGCCATTTAATATCTAGGTGAGAATTAACACAGGGAAATTCATTCATTCATTAAACGTCACTTCTGTCCGTAGCCTGTAGGGGAAGCATCTGGTTCATGCCTCAGTCATTATTGCACAGACCTGAGAGTCGAACAGTTGTCCTGTGTTTTATTCCTGTGTTTTATTCACGTTAACTTCCAGCAGGGGTCACTGAGGAGCTTGTTTCTCAGGGTAGACTACCTGTGGCAGTGAACTAACAAGCCGACCCATCAAAAGATCATTGGGAGTCAGAGGATCTGGGTCTCTGGCATTGGAAGACATATAATATGAAGGTTCACTGTTCAGAATCCCTTCCACTTCAGTAAGTACAGTGTGAAAACATTTCTTCTGGCACAGGTTGTGCACCAGCTATGACATATAGTGCACTCTTAACTGAGCGCATCTCTCTCTCTCATGTCCCTCCCTGATCCCTGATCTTCTGTTGTAGTATAGTCTCTTGGAGTTATTCCTTTGGTGCAGATGGGCATCTGGTATGTTTGCCATCTTTGGCACAGCAGGATTGGCCCTCCACTGCCTGCAAACAGCATAGCTGATCTGGTGACGTCGAATAGCCTCACATCCTCTCAGGATACAGAAAGGAGGTTGAAGTTCAGCGAACAACCGCTCTTGGTCATGGTATTGGATCAGGAGTATAGTTACTTCATGGCTGGATCTAAGATGACTGAATGAAGTCCTGTCTGTTCCAGACCTTCTGTTCAATAGAGTCATCCTCCAACAAGGATAAGTTCTCAACTCTCATCCAGCTCTGGAGATGGAGTGAGGAGTCGACTGCATGGGAGGCAGACCATTCAAGCAGTAAAATCTTAAAATCAATCCTAAAACTCACAGACAGCCAGTGAAGGGCAGCAAGGACTAGTGTAATGTGGTCACTTCTCTTAGTGCCTGTTGAAAGCCTGGCAGCAGCATTTTCCATTAGCTGCAGTCTTTGAATGTTTCACCTGCTAATACCAGAATAAAGTGCATCGCCCAATAGTCTAGTCTGGAAGATGACCATCTCTTAGTCTGAGGATGGACGGGATGACCTGTTTTTGGTTAGCAATCTCAGCTGAGCAAAACAGGACAGCACTACTTTAGTCACCTGGGCATCAAAGGGCTAATCGAGTCAAACATAACTCTGAGCATGGAGAGATTAATATTGCTGCTAATGCTGGGGCCGCAGGGGCTAGTTATAATTACTTCTGATTTAGAGTTGTTTAGTTTCAGGACATTTCTGTACATTTACTATTTGATGTCACTGAAACAGGACATAACGAGGCATGCATCGGTGGTACCAGGCTTAAACAGGACGTGTATTTTCAATTTTTCAATTTCAAAAATTGGAGAGTGGGATGCCATGACTGCCAACACTGCATGAGCCATAAAGAAAGTGAAAGTTTCTGAAGGCCACCGACTAAAGATGCCCAGGAAGGGGGACACAACCTGATGAGGGACATCCACAGGAGTAGCTGCTGCATCTAAGGCTGAGGACTGCTGGCTACACACTGGCTCGAGGCTTGTTAGCTGGGAGCATAGCTCTGTTTGTCACTGAAGGACATCCTTGATGAGCCGCTCAATGGATTGCAGTTCTCTTTTCAGCTTCACAACCTCCGCTGATGGGGCCATCTGATGTACTCTCCAATACACGTCCATAATAGGCTTTGGTGGTGGACGTTGCAGAGAGAGAATAGCTACGGACAGTAGAAGGAGTCACGACAGAGCTGAATGCTACAGTCTTTGGAATGGGAAGATGATAGGAACACAGAGACAGGAATGAAACTTACCGGCACAGGCCCAAAGATTAGGCAGGTTATCATGACCAGAAAGCTTAAAACCTAAGATCTAACAGTCTGATTGTTAAGATCTATGTTGCATTAAAACCTACCGATAAAAGCATCCGATGTCTAAAGTGTATGTGCAAGTCTAAAAATGTGTCTTAAAATGACTTCAGTCTATCAAAAGTTGATTGTTTCATAGAGCTTCTCAGAGACGCCGTCGGGTCCATAATGGTAAGTTTGTTCTGTTACATTTTGGTCAGAGTTTTGACCAAACTGCAGACACACAAAAGAAAGAGAGAAGAAAAAAAATTATTGTCAAATAACAAGCTAATTTACAAGGAAACTGTTCCAAAAGTGAAAAGCAGTCCAACCAGGTAGAGCGCAGTACCACAGCTAATCCAAAATGTCTAAAAAGTAACAAATCCAAATACGAAAACAAAAATCGTATTGGCAAAATCCAAGGAGCAGAAAGCGATCAAAAAGTCAAGTAAACTTATTTAACATAGAGAACACAGAGAACGTGAGGAGAAACAGCTGGACCAAGGGAAATCACAGACCAAATGGCAATGGGAGAAAATAGAAAAGAAGAAAAGCAATGACAGGAGTGTAAAGAAAGTGACACAACATGGGGAAATAAACTTTCAGAATAAAAGAGGAAACGTTTTATTAAAGAAATCTAATGTAGGTTCTAAATGTGAGAGGGGCAAAAATAGGAATTTGACAGGAAGCACAACATGCTCTCCACTATACACATTAAAAACAAGATGAAGACATATGCTCCATTCCTTGGGTGAGACCAGAGTAGGGCACATTGTTTTAGGTATATGCTATGGGCAGGATGACCAACCTTCAGAGTCACCTTAATCATCTTAAATCATCTTTCCATGGAAAAGTTAAAAAAAATAAAAATTGTAGAAAATTCACAATATTTAAAGACACAACTATACTTACAATGTATTATAGACAATATACAGTCAAACCCGGTGTACCAACCACCTCTGTAAGACGACCCCCTGTTCACAATGACCACTTTTACACTGTCCCATTTTAAGTTTCCAGTATAAGACGCCCACCAGTCCAACGCAACCTCAACCAGCACAACTGGAGACTGCGGGCAACCAATCACTGACAATGACAACTGTGCACAGGCAGTATTCTTGCTCAGTGTTAAACAGTTAACAGTGTATCACAAGTGGTATAAGGTGGGACATATCCAGGCAGTGTTCAGCCAGTTTTTATTTTGTATGGACATGATGGCAAGTAAACAGAAGCAGGTTAAACTGGAGAGGAGGAGGTTGACAGTGGGTGAGAAGATTGAGGTTATCCATAAGTGCGAGAGGGGTGGTATTGGAGCTCGAGGTCTGGCTCAGGACTTTGGTGTTGGACAGACTGAAAGTCAGAATATTCTCAAGAGAAGGAGAGAGTATTTGGATGACAACGAAAACAACGCTCCCAGCAGCAAGAAGATAAATACCTGCCTGACCTGAAACCTGGAAATCAACCAACTCTGCTGGGACTTTGTCTGCGACACAATATCTCAACTTGTGCTGTTCACCAGATCAATGTTACAGGAACATGCCTCGAAGTTCACAGAGGACCTCAGTGTAAGCAGCTTTAACGCTTCAAACAGCTGGCTGGAGAGTTTCAAGAAACGCCCACGATGGTGGGAGAGAGAGCCGGCATGGACACTGTGGTTGAGGAGTGGATGAAAAAAATCCCAGAAATCATGACCGGTTACTCTCCAGAGGATATCAACACGGACGAGTCCCATTCTGGGTACAACTTTAAAGTGTTTTCAAATGATTTTATCACGAGCATGACACTGCATATGATCGTGTAAACAAGGAACACGTTGCACATACAGTACATACAAAAATGTTCAGCTTGTTGTATTGATTTCACAGGGCATTTTATTTTTGTATAGCCTTGTGCACACTTCTTTTCTGTTTTCAAATGGCATTCTTTAATCCTATTCAGTGTTTGAAGAGGTCCCTGTGTTTCCTATGTACACATGTTCATGTCTTTGCTGTTTTATGTATTTTGCCCAGTTTAACCCTCTGTTCTTGTTTCATGTTCATTGTTTGCATTTCTCTACTTCCTCTTGTGTCTTTAGGATTCATGTTCTGTGTTCTTTACCCGTCTGCTCCTTTAGTTTTCTCTGCTTGTTCCCCTTTAATGTTTTCCCTCCAGTGTGTGATTGTCTGATTGGCTCCTCCTCCCTGTATCACCTGTTTGTCATTCCCTCTTTATCCCAGTGTATTTAGTCTGTGTGGTTCTCTCTGTTAGTTGCCAGTTTGTTGTTGATGACACGTCCCAGCCTTTCCCCAGTGTTTCCAGTGTTTCTCCCAGTGCCTCTAATTATTTTTCCATCTGTTGGATTCATTGTTTTGTACCATCTTTGGATTTTTCGGCTCACCTAACTGCCTGTTATTTGAAGTTAGATTTTTGTTATCATTCATGGACACTGTTTGCCTGTGTATTTGGAGCTATGATTTTTGTTTATTAAATCTTTGAACTGCAACTATCTCTGCCCCATGTCTGCATTTGGGTCCTCATCTTAAGTTTGCTGAAACGTGACAGTAAGACTAATACTACTAAAACACTTTCAAAAGATCCACATCTGTATGCTATCGTCAAGCATCCTCCAGACTTTGCTTTAAGAAGTCAATATTTCAGAGGTCTGATTTTGGAATGACATGTTGTCCAGTATTCCTTTTTTTTAATGGTGTTCCATTAGGTGGAGAGCAAACAGGTCCTAGATTTCCATTTGTAAAGCATTCATAAACTGAATATGTGGGTCTACCTTGACAGAGTATGCCAGAGAGATGGTGACAGCGAGAGGTAAGCCCTCTGGGACAGCCACTACGAGTACGGTGACTCCAATGATGAAGAACTTGACAAAGTACTGGATGTAGACTGGCGTACACTCTGTCAACCACGCGTGACCTGCAACAAATATCATACTACATATTAAGGCCATACAAATGGTCAACTTTAAAAGAAAGGGTCATAAACATCTAACACTATGATAAATGACTGCCGTGATTAAAATGTGCCAGGAATTGAAAGGCTATAATCTGTGATAGTATGTGTGTTTGCTGAGAAATTGTAAACAAACAGACCTTCAACAACAAATGTGTTGATGACAAAATACAGCACCAGAATGATGACGGTGATGGCCGACATCACCAAACCTGTGGGGAGAGTGACAGAAGGAATTCAGACTTCATTAGTGTGTCACTCAGTCAACCTGTTCTGACTTCATACAATATCTCCACACTGCTTCAGTCCTTTACTTCATTCACATTCCATCACACTTCAGAACACACTTCTCTAGTGAGTAATAAAACATAATTGTAACTATGAGTCTTTGCCACTTGTGTTCAAAGTTTCACATAACTTCAACATTCTTTTGTGTATTAATCAATGCCTGAACAGCTCTGTAGGACGAAAACCTCTGAATCAACACTGTGAACATTTTCAGTTTATGAAGCTCCCAGTTGAAGCTCCCAGTTGACTGCTAAATGAAAGCCTGCCCAGTTTAGATATAACAGTTCTTGCCTGCTTTGCCAATTTGAACAGCCAGTTTGGTGAGCTTGCCCTGCAACACACTCTTCTCTTTCTTTGGAACGCTGGTCTTCTTCTTCTCTCTGTCCTCTACCTCCCCTCCCTCTGCACTCTTCAGGGGTTGCATCTCCATGGCAACACCCCCATCCTGTTTCTTGGCTGAAACACATACAAACACACAATACATGTATCCTATCTTCATTACTGCAGCTGCAGATGAAGTAAGCTTATCGTACATCCAAAACCAAGGTTTTACCTTTGTTCTGATTGTTCTCCACAGCTCCATCAGGTTGTTTCCCTGAGAGAAATGGAGGTTGGGTTAGACAGAGGTACATGTAAAGTTAAGGCAACAGAAAGACAAACTGAAACAGCAGTTTTCACATGTGCATATTCAACAGTTCACATTTCTTATCTTAGGACAGTCAAACACACACTCAAAATAAAAAGTACAAAGAAACAAGGTAAGAGTAAGGGATAAACATCTCCAAACACTGGATCAACAGTATCCGTCCATCATAGGTGACTGCCATTTCATTACAATGTCAAATGGGGTCCATTCATTGGCTGAGGAAAGGGGCAGGGCAGACAACTTGCTCACATACCATTGGTGACTGTGCTGTTACTGGCATCTGTAGGGATGAGCAACTGAGTACGCTCCTCTGTTTGGGGAATGTGTGAGGAAGGAAGGTTTTCAAGGCACATGACAGGATTTGGTAAAAAAGGGAAAACAAAAGAGAACAAAAAGAAAAGAATAAAAAACTCAAGCATCAAATGTGTCTGTACACATGGCTATACTAGTAGAAAGTCTGTAGATGATTATATAAAATAAAAAATGAACTAAATATAGCCTCAGTCCCATAATGATCAAAGAGAAAAGAGAACAGCCCCATAGCCAACCCACATTTCATGCAGAAAAACTAACAAGTTATGGCATTTGTAGAAATCTTATGAATAATGTATACTGACCAACAGTAGAAACACACATTTCTTTTTTGATGTCATGCCATCCTGTTCGTATTAAATATCAAAGGTAAATTATGGTTCACACATCTTTATTCACCCTTTAGCCATACAGAAAAATCATTTTTGTGCAGATTAGTGGTTTTTGTCTTAGTGTTTACAAGTCAGAAAGTGTGGATGGTGAGACAGAGAACAACAACAGTCACTACCGTTCTTGTCTACCTCCAGCATTTATCACTACTTTACACCTCCTGAATGGATAAGATGTTATTCTGGACTTGTAGGATGACATGCCATTCTTCCTGCAGAGCTGTGACAAGTTGGTCACGTGTTGCTGGAGCAGGATCTCTCTCTCTCACCAGGTGATCCAGAACGTCCCACAGATGCTCTATTGGGTTGAGATCTGGTGAATATGCTGGTCAAGGAAGGACAGCAATATTGTTCTGGTCCAGGTAGGCTAGTCCTGACAGACATGAGCCACATGTGGTCTGGCATTGTCCTGCATGAAGGTGATGCCTGATTGCTGTATCCTGGGAATGACATGTGGATCTAGGACCGTATCTCAGTAACAGATAGCTGTCAGTGTACTGTGGAATTTGGACAAGGTCTGACCGTCATCCATTAGCAGTGGCTCCCCACATCATGACATCACCACCAAATGATCCACTTCCTGTATCTATACGGCAGTGATGGTACAAACGCCAACGACCACCAGCTGTGTACAAGTTAAATCTGGACTAAATGTGATCTCCGTCCACTTTGTAATCAGCCATAACATCTGTGCTGCACGTGTCTGCAGAGTTCAGACCATAGCATCCCAACTGCCCGTTCACGTAAGCTCAGTGGAAGTCGTGACATCAGTTGTTTCTCTGGGACATTAATTAGACCCGGTAAATTATCACCATGACCAGGTCTTTTCAATAATGCAGAAAAAAATCTCACCAGCATCATGGTTTACTCTGAAATGCACCAATGACTGTTATTTCTATGTTATGACTAAATGATGGTTATTCAGGATTTAACATGTTTTGGTTGTGGGTACTTAAAAAAGTCTATTCAGTGAATCACATGATTGTTTGTTTCAGTAGATTAGAGCTAGTGAATAGAAATTACAGGGTTTTTAAAATGATGCGTTTCTACTGTTGCTCAGTATATTAGTTCCAGTAAATGACTGTCTGAATGACCCAGCCATGGCCCCAGTGTTATATATCCTGGTGTGGAACTTAAAGGATATTAAAGGAGGAGCTGAGTACCTTTTCATGAAATCAGCACATCATCTGATTCATTGCTGTTGATTTCTGCTTGGCAGGAAGCCACAGATCAACAATACAACATTCATTCCTATGCAGAAGTAAGAACTGCAGTGGTAGAAGCATGGATGAATGCACTGGTAATTATATTAACCTTCAGAGTATGTATATGTAGTCTCTGTTGTTGTATGCAGAGTCCTTCCAAAACGAATTTTAGCATAGACGAATGCTTTATACGTTGACCAACCAACACTTCCCTGAATCTCTCTGGCTGCCTCCCTTTCCAGTGCTCTTTCAATAATTGATTCAATCTGCAGCCTCTTTCTCAGATTAAGGGAGGCAAGAAGGAACAAGGGGAGATAGGAAAGTGAAAGAAGCCACAGGAATGGGGGTAAACAAGAGATGAGGTGAGGGGAATGAAGAAAGATGGATTGGCAAAGAGGAGGAATTAAAAAATTAGACTGAGAGTGAAAAAGGGAAACGGAGTGGAGAAGAGGATGGAGAGGATGTGGGCTAAATTATGGATGAGGCTAAACTGGTGTGTTTCCTGTTGAAGCTCTTATCTGAAATCAGTTAGGCACCCAGCTAACCCCAGACATACACATACTGTACATACTGTACATGTAAACATACATGGATACAACACACAGGATTATGAGATAATAGATGTTTGACTGAAAGAGACACACAAAAAACTACTATCACTATGTCATTTGTAGTTCATAGCTTCTTTATGGTCATTTTATGTCTGTTTGTAGTTGTTTTTGACTACTTTGTGTTTGTTTTGAATCTCTTTGTAGTCATTTTTTATCTCTTTGTGGTCATTTTGTACCTTTTTGTAGTCATTTTTTATCTCTTTGTGATCATTTTATACCTTTTTGTAGTCATTTAAAATCTATTTGTGGTCATTGTGTACATCTTTGTAGTCATTTTATATCTGTTTGTGGTCATTTTGGATCTGTTTGTGGTCATTTTGTACCTTTTTATATCTCTTTGTGGTCATTTTGGATCTGTTTGTGGTCATTTTGTACCTTTTTATATCTCTTTGTGGTCATTTTGTACCTTTTTATATCTCTTTGTGGTCATTGTGTACATCTTTGTAGTCATTTTATATCTGTTTGTGGTCATTTTGGATCTGTTTGTGGTCATTTTGTACCTTTTTATATCTCTTTGTGGTCATTTTGTACCTTTTTATATCTCTTTGTGGTCATTTTGTACCTTTTTGAGTCATTTTGTATCTCTTTGTGGTCATTTTACATCTCTTTGTGGTCCTTTTGTACGTTTTTGTAGTCATTTTACATCTCTTTGTGGTCATTTTGTATCTCTTTGTGGTCATTTTACATCTCTTTGTGGTCATTTTATATCTCTTTGTAGTCATTTTACATCTCTTTGTGGTCATTCTGTAGTATCTTTTTGTAGGTGTTGTGACAGAAAAGTTACTTGGTTTTACCATTTATCTATTTTGGTTCTTCTCTGAAAGGAATGTGGGAAATGTACTGACAGTTCTTCTTAGTGGAGGCCACATGCCTATGTACAGTATATATTCTTGTGCCATAGAAGGTGGTAGGAAATATTAGTTCCCTGAAGAATGTGCTGGATGCATATGTAACCATTCAAACTTATGCTCAGTGTGTGAATGACCTATGGGTCTCTATCCCATTGGATGATATGTTTAGTCAACAGTGAAACTAACCAGAACTTTTTCATGGAAAACATGAGAGAAGTTAACAGTTAGCTTCTGTCATCTTAGAGACACTCCTTGACGTTTGTTTGACTCCTATTGTAATTTCAATATATTCCCTTTAACCCAATCAGTGTTTTGGTGTGTTTATTCAAATTGTTTCAGAGTGCTTTACAGATAAACTTCCACAACAGTGTTTAAAGTTTTTTTGTAGTTATTTTCAGACTATTAATGTTGTGCCTTTGTGGTCATTTTGTGTCTCTTTGTGGCTGGTTTGCAGCTCTCTGTCTTTATGGTCATCTTGCATTTCTTCATTGCCCTTTTGAGTCTCTAGTTGTTTTTTCCTATCTTTGTAGTTATTATTGTGGTTGTCTTCTATTTCTTTGTCATTGTTATACATTTCATTTAGATCATTTGCAATCTGATTGTTGTCAGTTTTGCATATCTCTGTGTGATTTTGAGTCTCTAGTGGTCATTTTGTGACTCGTAATGACTGTTGTGAGTCTTTTTCTTTTTGTTTTCTGTCTCTATACAGTCATTTGATTGACTCTTCAACAAGAAATATTATATACAGCCACAGGCAGTGTGAGTATGTGTTAACAGCAGTTAGAAGTATTCATCCTTGGAGTTGATGGTGTATGAGAGAGTCTTCTTTCCTAGGTTATTTTAGCTTCTGTTTACTTCATCTTTGCTTATTGTATGAAAGCATTTGTGCTTCTGGTGTATCATATTACCATATGGGTAGATAAAAGTATCAAAAAGCTGAGTATATTTTATATTTTTATATTTTCTCTCATTACAGTGCACTCTCCAATGATTCCTCTCTTTAATATACCTTTTTTGTCCTTCCCATCTTCTTCCAATTCTCCAGCACCCAGCAGGGTGAAGATGATGCCTGTCTGTGAGTTGACACCTACAGCTGTCACCAGCATCCTGCCAGAGCCCTCCATCACATGGGTACCTAAACGCCCAAAAGATCACTTGTTTAGATTCAAGTATGTGATTAGTGGTACTTGCAAAGTGACACCACCAAGTTACTACAGGTATAATAGAACAACAATATAATCATTTGTCAGGCAGAGGAAAAAACAAACCTGAAAAAAATAAAAGCCCTGGACTATGAGCACATCTAAAATATACTTCTGGGAAGTGGATCAGAAAATAAGTAACGAGGTGAAGCGTTTTGTAGAAGTTGCTGGGTCACCAACAAAGCTTTTTGTTTGAGGTCATGATGAGTCTTTAAATTATTACAACAGGAAAAAGAGATGCTTACTAGCCTGTAAGTTTCCTTTAGTGTTTAAGGTTCCCAATGTTAAAAAATAAAAGCTCTGGTTTGAACCTGAGTGAATGCATGACAGCACAACATTGACATGCATACTATCTAAACTATAATACCATATAAATCTGACCACAGTTAACAGTTCAGACACAGAGCAGTATGACCACTTTATGTATTTAAGTCTGATATTCAATGTCAACCTAGCTCTGCTCTGGTGTCCAACACCCACTGAGAAAAATACCAGACTCTTTAGCTGCTTCAATTTGTTCATCAGCTCGTCTATATCTTCTTCATGCTGTTTTGCTGCAAGGCAGGTCTACCAGCGCTGACACTGACACAGAACAGAAAAGAACAGAACAGTACCAATACCAAAATAGAAAAGTTGTGAATACAAGGAAAGATGCTAAAATATTCTGCACAGCTGTTTATTCGGGTGATAATTATCTGTAGATTCATCACTAGGAGATTTCATATTATACATCCAGAAGTCATCATCCACTACCAATACAGACTGATCAGATCAGGGGATATTTAAGTCTCAAACAGGGTTTGAAACAAGAAGACAAATTCAAGGTCAATGTGGCTACAGGAAAATAAAGACTCCTCTCTGCACTGAACAGTAACATCTGAGAAACCAATCACTGAACTAGCAAAACAAATGACAGTGATTCAACACAGACCAACACAGGACTGTAGATTTTAGAAAGAGTCAGTCCCTCAACAGTTGTCATCTGGCCTACACTCACCTAAGAACATTTTGATCAATCACCTTTTTTAAGTTAAGAAATCTGATTATTGGACAAATAAAAGTTATTTATTAATTCAGATTTGATAGAAGTTGCTCAACAAATATAGGCTTTTACAGCTATACAGAGCAACAGCAACCAAGACAATTACAGAAAAAAATTCAAATAAGAGACCAAAAGTTTACAGAGCAGAACTGTTGTTTGAGACTCCGAGCAGCATCAGGAGCCTTCCTCCCTCTACCTCATGTTCTCCTCTGTTCTCCCTTCTCCCCCTGTTCCTGTCTGTCTCTCCCCTCCTGTCTGTGCACATGTGTGTCTGCAGGACGCAGCTGACTGGTCTGCTCTCCAGCTCACCTGCTGTATTTAAGACCCAGCTCTTCATCAGGTATTCGTCAAATCGTCCCTTACACCTCCTGTTCACACGTCTGACTCATGTCTGCTCTTTTTATGCTTTTTGACAAACCTGTTTGTTCGCCTGATCATGACTTCTGACCTCTGTGCCACAGATTGATTCATTCTGCTGGAGATCTGTCTGTTCACCGTGAGTTGCCATCCACTGTGAAGATATTAACCTGCCTGTCCTGCTCTAAGCCCAGTCAATGTAGATTCTTCCTTTTGATATTTTTGGATTCATCTGTGCACATCTATTTAAATAAATCTCTTTAACTTTTCATCTTGCCACTGTGATCTGAGTTCTGTGTTTGGGTAAAACACATAGCATTAATGTAATGAGGTATTAAAACAGTTGGCTTACATGCAAATACTTGCAGGGAATGACCGATTATGCTAATTAGGCTATTCATCGCATCTATTTGTTTTCATTAACATGACAATAAAATGTACTTAAGATAAACTACATTTAGTTTCTGATGTTGTGGTGTAGCATTATATCCTGTTACTAATCCACCCCTTGAATACAGACAGGAAATATAACCTAAAAATATATATAGCACTGATTTGAATTGAGAGCTCTCTGAGACCAAGAACCCTCAACACACATCAAATCAAACATTCAGCTTCTCTAAAGCAGCTTTTTGTTCAACTAAAATACATTTCATGTCAACTGTTGTATGTCCAGGATGTAATCAGACCATCTCTTTAGAGTTGACCTACGGTCTATGTATGACTTTTCACAAATATTTCAGACTTGAGTTACTGTGTTCTAAATATATGTCTAAGCACCTGAAACCTTCTAGTATCAGGTTAGCAAAGATTCATGCATTCAAGCTACACCTGCTCTACCTGTTCATGGCCATGGCCCCACTGTACAACAAACACAAACAGGTGAAAACAAACCTGAGAGTAGCATGGGGTCCTTTTCAACAGACTTGCGTACATGGTCAGACTCTCCTGTCAGAGAGCTCTCATCTATCTTCAGGTCATTGCCTTGGACTAAGATACCATCAGCAGGCAGCAGGTCCCCTGAACACAGACATGCAACACAGAGATCAGCAGTTTCAGGGACATGTCAATGCATGGATGCCTAAGACAGATATTTATTGATCAGTATGTCGTGTGGACATATTAGGTAATACACACCACTATACTGTACAGATATAAGCAGCACATCATTGTGGGAAATGGGTTTGTTAAGGGTTAGATTAGAAGATCCATACAACTCTCAAGTCTGTGTGCTAACTATAAAGCTAGATCCTGTTAAGAGCTGATTAGCTTAGCTTAGCAGAAAGCCTGGAAGCAGAAGCTAGCATGGCTTTCGTCCCAAGTAAAAATAAATAAATAAATAAAAATCCACCTACCAACATGTAACACACCAACACATTGTTCAATCAATACACAGACAGAAATGAAAACACGTCAAGTCGTGGTTTCAGCATGTAACTCCCTGTTTAACCATCATTATTCATTTTTACACATATTTTGCACAGGAAAAACAAGTTATATATTGTTAATTGGTCAAATTTTGATGCTACTAGCCTTTTTTATGTCTGGAGTTACGACTGCTATGTTAGCCTGCTTTCAGCTGTTATGCCAAGCCAATCGCCTGGTGTAATATGTACTATAGAACCGTGACAGTGGTATTGTCCTTCATATCTAACTTTAAAAAAAAAAAGAATAATCATGTTTCCCAAAATATCTAACAACTATTTTGAGGACATGTAGTAAGGACGGAATTTTTGATCATTACAGTTATTATAATGTTTTATAACAGGAACAAGAGTCAGAGAAGGCAAAGCAGGAATGAATTGTGAAAACATTTGTAAGTTGTTGTTTTTTCTATATAACAAACAATTGTGATTGACCTCTTACCATATTTGACCTGGGCCACATCTCCCACCACCATGTCAGCTACAGGAATCTGGATGACATTCCCTTTCCGCAAGACAGTGAACTTCTGCTCTTGCTCAATCCGACTCTGCAGACCCCGGAACTGCTTCTCTTTTGACCAGTCGTTAAATGCCGTAACCAGGACAACACAAACAACAGACAGCAAGATGGCTGCACCCTCAATCCAACCAGTGTCACCCTCGCCTTCAGCCTCAGCACCCCCCGACACGTTCCCACATGCTGGAGAGAATGGAATGAAACAGATCATTTAAAGCACACAGTCCATGCTGTAAGGGCATTTATGGCATGTTCAAGTCCCTTTATCTATTTAAATGGCACATAATCTGGGCACAAAGTCAGCACCAGAAACAATAAGTGTGTCTCCACTGTTTGTGCCATTTACGCACAAGGCTCAAGAGCTGAACTTCTTTAATTATTGAAATCTATCTGGGATAGTTGTGCTGCTGCTGGGTGCATTATGACGCTTCAGACAGAAGCACAGCTCCCATATTTGTTCCATCTGTTCGTTGAGCCCACTTCATCTAAATCATGAGCTCTAAATGTGGTAAAAAGACGGAGAAAGCTAACGACAGCAATGAGCCCTTTTACTTCTCATGTCCTCAACTTCTGTCTACTGCATGAATATGCTTTTATTTTGTGCATTTTCATCTTTTCACCATGAAACCAACGGAGATGATTACATCAGCACAAAGTAGATATTTCTAATAGACCCAAATAAGAAAATATAAGTGAACATATTATAATATGTTGATTAATTAACACCATCTCCATCAGCTTTCTATGCAACATAAGTTGAAGGAAGTACTTTGATTTGTACATATCATTTTAATTTGTCATGGTTCTGGATTTAGTGTTTACTCTTTCCTGTTTATCTGTAAAACATATTTCTCTATGTCATGTCTCTTCCTTTACACTTCATGTCTCTGCTTTTCTTCTGATCCCCCTGAACCTGTTCCATCTTCAGTGTTTTCACTTCTTGGACTTTGTCTCTCCTTTTTTGCCTCTGGATTTCCTGTTTCTTGTTTTTTTTTGTAATTTGCCTGTCTTCCCCTTTAACGTTTCCTCTGCATTTTCCCTCCAGTGTGATTGTCTGATTGTTAGCCCCTTTTACTTGTATTTAATCTGTTTCCCTGCCCCCCTGTGCCAGTTCATTATTGATGCTCTCATCACGCATTTAAGCTTCTTCCCTCTTGTTCCCTCAGTCCTTCATGTCTATGTAAGTTTTCTCTGTTCATGACTATTACCGTCTTTTGGATTTTGCTTCAGCCTATAGATAATTCCTTTCTATTTTTGGTTAACCAAACTTGTCCTGCCATCTTATGGACTTTGATTCTGTCAACATGGACAGTGTCTGCCTGTTTGCTCATAGGGGATTGTTGGGTCTCTTTAGAATAAAGAGTCGGTCTAGACCTGCTCTATACAAATGAATTCAATTCAATTCAATTCAATATATTTGCTATTAAATCAACCCTGACTCTGATTCTTGTGTCTGCACATGGGTACTCATATCATATCATAGTTCTAACAACTTAGTTTGAATTCCAATTTATTGTATCTGCAGCGCAAGAACTACTTCTTTTTTTTGCATCTGCTTTAGAGTAGGTACTTTCCCAAGAGGAGTAACCTTGAGTAACATAAGTGTACATTGACTATTTGAACACATGAGCTGGTACAGCACCGCCAACTTCCGTTTTCAAAAACCTGTGTGACCTGTGGTGCTAAATACCAACCACCAGCCAGCTTACATCACTTCAGTGTTCCTATTGGTGGCACAAATGGAGAAAAAAATCAGTTGGAGGTATGTAGTTCTCTCCTTCCCCCAGTGGGCAGTTCCTGGAGAAAGACAGTTGATGGTGGAGTCCCATTCCCAGGTTGTCAAATAACAATTGTTTTTTGGGTTGGGGTCAGATGCAAGCCATCACTCCAAAGCCTGGTAACGACAATGTTTTCGTAGGCTTGGTTGATTACTGTGTGCCATCCTCTCCTCTTTTCTTAAGCTCTCATCTTGCTCTATGAAGAGCCAAACTCTTTTTCAGCCGCCTACATTTCTTAGATTTCTCTCTTCCAACAACCTTAGCTTCCTCCTTGTCTCATTCCTTCTCTCTCTTTGGACAATGCATACAAGGCCAGTAGTCCACTTTATGAAAATCTTCAAGTGCATTCACTATATCTCTGAATCAGAGATGCACATATCAAAAACTGTCGTCCGAATTTGCATGTACACATAATTATCCACCCAACTGGATTATTTTCTCTGTTTTCGACTCCCTGTGAGCCAAGTTGACTTTTAAATCATGCTGGGCAGTGCCAGTAGCAGACATCCACTTATTGGAAAGTCGCTGGCTCGATCCCCTGCCCCTGCAGTCTACATATCAAAGTGTCCTGAGCAAGATACTGAACCCCAATTTGCTCCGAGTGGTTGTTCCATGGTGTGAGTGTTTGTGTGAACGGCTAACGCTCCTATGAGCAGGTGGAGCCTTTGCATGGTAGCCTCTATCACCACTGTATGAATGGGTGTGAATAATACAATGCTGGCTTGTGTTGTAAATTTCTTTGAAAGGTCAGTCAGACTAGAAAGGTGCAGTTCTATTTACCATTTAGAGGTGATTTCTGCATTGATGTAAACTATCAGTGTTTTCATTGACAGTTTACTTTAATGATGAGAGATGATGCTTTCAGGATTTCAAATATTTCCATGTGCATATGTCAGAGCAGCAAACATTGTGGAACATTTAAGAGGAAAAGCTAAAACATGTTGTGATGAACTGGACAGGGAACAGGAAACTCCCCAGAGGAAACAGAATTAAAAGAATTGCTTCTGAAGTAAATATTTTCAGACAGCTGTGATGGAGCTCAGGAGTTTGTCTCTCTCCTCTGCCCTGTCTGTGTCAATCATATGAGGGAGAGAGAGATGCAGGAGTGTGTGTGTGTGTGTGTGGAGGTATTAGCTGCTCATTTGTGCTTTAGAATATAACTTTTGTGAAATAAGCAGAAAAGAAATCCTTTTGTTCTCTGGTTTGCTCCCTCTCTTCATTCACTATTTAGCTCTCTCAACCACTGCTGCTCTCTTGAGTCGAGGAGGAGGGGCCCACCATACACTGTGAAAGTGAAAAATAATTAGTATATCTGCTCGGTGATTCAGATCCACTCCAAAATGTAATGGGTGCATCCTTGGCCTTATGCTACACCCTTCCACCAAGTGTCATGAAAATGGGGACAGTATTTTTTTTCATAATGCTGCTTACAGACAAGTCAGACTGAAAATATGACCTCCTGCAGGTAATTAAAAGAGTGCCAGATGTATATGGTTGAGCACCAATGTCTATGCCATTTAAGCATGAGACACAGCAACTTAACCTCATTATCTAAATGCAGATGTGCCAACAGGATCTAATGCTAATTAATTTTCTGAGTTCTTCTACACATCCAAAAAGTCAGAGCCACAGTACATCCAGTGAAATAGTTTGGAATGAATCAGCTGACCTCCTGAGAGGAAGAAGAGGTGCAGTGAATGTCAAAATTATTAGTTCAAGTGGGCGGTGGGTGGATCAAAATGTGCATGATGTCAGAACCAGTCTGTCCATCAGTAGCCTAAATCAAGTGAGGTGTATGCCTGCTGCCTATGTAGGCACATCGTACTGTCTGAATAATGCATTCTTTATATAGCAAGAATAACATTGTGCTGTTTTAAGACCAACATGCCCATTGGCTAATAGAAGGAAGTAAGAACATTTGTGTCTTAAACAACACTGGCACTGTGTGAACCAACTGTGAGGGTTGGACAGTAGCAATGTTACTTGCACTGTGCTGTGCACCACTTTGCACCAAGCACAAGGAAGAGCCCTTGGTTCTATTGCCAGCTTTTTCTAAAACCCTCCAAACAACCAAGCCCCCCCCGACCCCCATTGCTCATGTCCTTACATTCACTTTCCTTTCCAGGAGGCTGATAGAAAGAGAGACCAAGGGAGATGATGGCAGCAGCCTCTAAAATGATGAGTGTGACGTCCTGTAAGGCCTCCCACACAAGCTCCAGGAACGTCTTGGGCTTCTTTGGAGGGATGAAGTTTTGACCAAACGTTTGGCACCGACGCTCCAGGTCTGCCGGGTCCCCACCGAGACCTGAGAAATGAAGATGGACGATGAGACAGGTGAAGGTGAGGGAGGAAGACAAGAAAGGCTGAGATGCTAGCAAAATTCTTTCAGTTAAAAAAAATAAATTAAAGTTAAAATTCACATGCCAGAGCTGATAAAAACAAAACATATCTGCAAACACAGTGACCCATTTATGATGCAAACCACTTTCATACTGTTAAAAAGAAAGTTTGAAGGTTTATTTCAAGTATTTTGTGAATCAGTAACCATTTGTAAGTGTTTCAGGTTTACCTTCATCTGTCAAAGTGAAGATAAATTTCCATATAGCAATACTTAGCAGCTAGCAGGTTATCAGTAGGAGACACGACGGGAGAGACTGCTACACACATGCCAAATCAGCAAAAATAATCACCCCCCAAAAAGCCACAATTATTTATCTTCTCATCTCCATCCTCATCCTCCTCTCCCCTTCAACCTCATCCCTGAGTGATTCTGTTTCCGTGGTGACCAGGATATCAGATTCAGGGCTTTCTGTCTCCTACAGGTTTCTGCCCAGCAACAGGTGATGTCATTCCTTCAATATGCTTGGTTTGAAGTAGCATGTTTTTCGATTGGCTGTTGGGGAGGAGGAACAGCTATTTTTTTGCTGTGATTGGCTGTGATGGTTGACCATCTTTGCATCCTTTCTGACTGTTTATGTGGGTTCGGAGACATCCTGGGTCCAACCTGCCTGCTGCCAGGAGTCATATGAAGCTCCCAGTATCACAGAAGAGTTGTGAGGCAATATGACTCCTATCAGGGTTCTGGCCAGGTGACCTTATGCTGAGTAATCATAGCAAACTCTATCCTCCTTCCATCATTCCACCCCTCCCTCTTTCATCTATCGCTCCATTCCTCCCTTCCTCCTCATCCTCTCCCACAGCCTCTCTCACTGGCTCTCCCTTTTCTCCCTCTCTCAATCTCCCCTTGATGTGTCCTTGACAATGCGGCAAGCTGGTCTAGCTTTCCCTACTCACCCATCACTCCCCCCACCACACACATATGCACACAATCTTTTTCTTGCTCCCTCTTTCTGATCGTTTCACCTGATTGTCCTTTCTGTCTCTTCAATGTGGATATAATGGTTTCATACTGCAGTGCTGGGGTTACCATATCTGTGTGTGTGTGTGTGTGAGAGAGAGAGAGAGATCCCTCTCTGTATTAGTTTAACCCACACTCTGCTCTGTGTATCATATTACCGATGATGCTGAGCATTATCTACATCATAATGGTGGTATGTTTACCTCAGAGCGTATCCCCAATGTTATCTATTTATGTAGTTTTATAAAATATGTATTTCTGTTGTAAAGAATCCTCTTCTGTATATATTTTTCCATGTGTCCATCTTATCCCTCAATTCATGATCGTCCTTTGTGACAAATTTGATTCTAATCATAATGAGCAGAGGCAGCAGCTTTTGTTGTCCTGTCAAACGCCTCAGATCGGGAGCAGAAAATATCTTGAGCTGTGATTTCAGAATTATCAGTCACAAGCTTGAGCAGGCAGAATTTCATTTAAATATGGAAAATGTGTGGAACATATCTTTCACCGTCAATGTCTGCACTTTCTTTGTCTGGTCTGTCTCACCAGATGATACCATATGCCATTTGTGAAAGTCAGCGCAGTGCAAAAGAAGCCTGCAGAGCAATGTTTAAGCAGTGTGTTCACTGGTGCTGTTGGTCAACTGTGGGACAACTGCAGATACATGACTCTCTCTCTCTCTCCCTGTGTGTGTGTGTGTGTGTGTGTGTGTGTGTGTGTGTGTGTGTGTGTGTGTGTGTGTGTGTGTGTGTGTGTGTGTGTGTGTATATGTGTACCGTTGCTGGATTCATTGGTACGGTGGCCGTGACAGTTCACAAAACGATACAAAAGCCACAACACGAATGCAAAAGCTACAACGGAAGTCAACTTTTATTAGTAAAATAAACAACAATGGAGAAGAGATAGTGATTTTTTTTTTCTTCTTTTCTGCCGTGGCAGCAATGCGCTTCCGTGTAGAGGACACACTAGGGGGAGATCTACATTAAAAAATTATAATTATGTTTCTACTTTTTGTATTTATGTTCACAAATGTTCAATAAAGTTTGTTAAAAAAAGTCTGTTGACTCTCACCTCCAGTGTTGCTCTTCTCCATTGTTGTTTATTTTACTAATAAAAGTTGACTTCCGTTGTGGCTTTTGCATTCGTGTTGTGGCTTTTGTATTTATGTTGTGGCTTTTGTATTTATGTTGTGGCTTTTGTATCGTGTTGTGGCTTTTGTATTTATGTTGTGGCTTTTGTATTTATGTTGTGGCTTTTGTATTTATGTTGTGGCTTTTGTATTTATGTTGTGGCTTTTGTATCGTGTTGTGGCTTTTGTATCGTGTTGTGAACCATCACAGCCACCGTACATTGGGACCTGCCACACTAATTCCGTACCAGCTCAGTGTCAAATTAGCAACACTCAACACAGACTAATGAACAAACTCTCTCACTTTATCTCCATCCTCGCGCTCTCTCTCTCTCTCTCTCTCTCTCTCTTTCAAACACACACATACATGCTGCAGAAAACCTAAACTACAGCCTAACCTTTCACCCAAAAATAGAAATCCAGTCAATCTACTAACCCCCATGCCCCCCTAGCTTGCTGGAGTTTCTTAATTCACCAAACATTTCTGAAACAAAACAGCATTGCATCATTTTCCTAAAAAACCAAGAAGATTGGGACTTGTTTTACTATGTGAAAAACAACAGAAAATAAAATGTCTCCATACAAATCATACAACATAATCCAAGTCTCCAAAATTGATCCCAAATTGATTTGAAAAGACATTATTTATACCCTTTTTTAGGCTGTAATTTTCACTGTAGCCTCTGAAATAAAAGTGTTAGCACATACCCTGTCTGAGGAAGGTGTGCACAAGCTCAAATGTGTGTCGTTCACCACTAGATGAGATTAACAAGTCCTCGTCTTCTTCAGTTGTTTAGAAAAATACTAAATGGTAAATGAACTGTACTTATATAGCGCCTCTCTACAACCCCGTTTCAAAAAAAGTTGCCAGCAACACGTTTCAGAAACGTTGGGACAGTGGCAACAAAACACTAAGAGTAGTGAAAGGCTAAAAGAAAACAGGTGGTGGAACATCTCAACATTAATGAGATTAATTTACAACAGGTTCCACTCTGTGAAAGACTGCACTGGAAAATAGAGCAACAATTTCAGAATAATGTCTCTGAATGTAAAATTACAAAGAATTTATGGATTTCATCGTCTACAGTAACAATATCATTAAAAGATTCAGAGAATCTGAAGAAATCTCTGAACCAAGGGACGAGGATGAAAACCAATATTGGATGGTTGTGATCTTCAGACCTCAGACATCACTGTATTAAAAACAGACAGGATTCTGTAGTGGACATCACTGCATTAAACACAGACAGGATTCTGTAGTGGACATCACTGCATTAAAAACAGACAGGATTCTGTAGTGGACATCACTGTATTAAAAACAGACAGGATTCTGTAGTGGACATCACTACATTAAAAACAGACAGGATTCTGTAGTGGACATCACTGCATTAAAAACAGACAGGATTCTGTAGTGGACATCACTGCATTAAAAACAGACAGGATTCTGTAGTGGACATCACTGTATTAAAAACAGACAGGATTCTGTAGTGGACATCACTGCATTAAAAACAGACTGGATTCTGTAGTGACATCACTACATTAAAAACAGACAGGATTCTGTAGTGGACATCACTGTATTAAAAACAGACAGGATTCTGTAGTGGACATCACTGTATTAAAAACAGACAGGATTCTGTAGTGGACATCACTGTATTAAAAACAGACAGGATTCTGTAGTGGACATCACTGCATTAAAAACAGACTGGATTCTGTAGTGACATCACTACATTAAAAACAGACAGGATTCTGTAGTGGACATCACTGTATTAAAAACAGACAGGATTCTGTAGTGGACATCACTGCATTTAAAACAGACTGGATTCTGTAGTGACATCACTACATTAAAAACAGACAGGACTCTGTAGTGGACATCACTGTATTAAAAACAGACAGGATTCTGTAGTGGACATCGCTGTATTAAAAACAGACAGGACTCTGTAGTGGACATCACTGTATTAAAAACAGACAGGATTCTGTAGTGGACGTCACTGCATTAAAAACAGACAGGATTCTGTAGTGGACATCACTGCATTAAAAACAGATAGGATTCTGTAGTGGACATCACTGCATTAAAAACACAGGATTCTGTAGTGACATCACTGCATTAAAAACAGGATTCTGTAGTGGACATCACTGTATTAAAAACAGACAGGATTCTGTAGTGGACATCACTGCATTAAAAACACAGGATTCTGTAGTAACATCACTGCATTAAAAACACAGGATTCTGTAGTGGACATCACTGCATTAAAAACAGACAGGATTCTATAATGGACATTACTGCATTAAAAACAGACAGGATTCTGTAGTGGACATCACTGCATTAAAAACAGACAGGATTCTGTAGTGGACATCACTGCATTAAAAACACAGGATTCTGTAGTAACATCACTGTATTAAAAACAGACAGGATTCTGTAGTGGACATCACTGTATTAAAAACAGACAGGATTCTGTAGTGGACATCACTGCATTAAAAACATAGGATTCTGTAGTAACATCACTGCATTAAAAACACAGGATTCTGTAGTGGACATCACTGCATTAAAAACAGACAGGATTCTGTAGTGGACATCGCTGCATTAAAAACAGACAGGACTCTGTAGTGGACATCACTGTATTAAAAACAGACAGGATTCTGTAGTGGACATCGCTGCATTAAAAACAGACAGGATTCTGTAGTGGACATCACTGCATTAAAAACACAGGATTCTGTAGTGGACATTGCTGCATTAAAAACAGACAGGATTCTGTAGTGGACATTGCTGCATTAAAAACAGACAGGATTCTGTAGTGGACATTGCTGCATTAAAAACAGACAGGATTCTGTAGTGGACATTGCTGCATTAAAAACAGACAGGATTCTGTAGTGGACATCACTGCATTAAAAACACAGGATTCTGTAGTAACATCACTGCATTAAAAACAGACAGGATTCTGTAGTGGACATCACTGCATTTAAAACAGACAGGATTCTGTAGTGGACGTCACTGCATTTAAAACAGACAGGATTCTGTAGTGGACATCACTGCATTAAAAACAGACAGGATTCTGTAGTGGACATCACTGCATTAAAAACAGACAGGATTCTGTAGTGGACATCACTGTATTAAAAACAGACAGGATTCTGTAGTGGACATCACTACATTAAAAACACCGGACTCTGTCGTGGACATCACTGTATTAAAAACAGACAGGATTCTGTAGTGGACATCACTGCATTAAAAACAGACAGGATTCTGTAGTGGACATTGCTGCATTAAAAACAGACAGGATTCTGTAGTGGACATCACTGCATTAAAAACAGACAGGATTCTGTAGTGGACATCACTGCATTAAAAACAGACAGGATTCTGTAGTGGACGTCACTGCATGAAAAACAGACAGGATTCTGTAGTGGACATCACTGTATTAAAAACAGACAGGATTCTGTAGTGGACATCACTACATTAAAAACAGACAGGATTCTGTAGTGGACATCACTGCATTAAAAACAGACAGGACTCTGTAGTGGACATCACTGCATTAAAAACAGACAGGACTCTGTAGTGGACATCACTGCATTAAAAACAGACAGGACTCTGTAGTGGACATCACTGCATTAAAAACAGACAGGATTCTGTAGTGGACATCACTGCATTAAAAACACCGGACTCTGTAGTGGACATCACTGTATTAAAAACAGACAGGATTCTATAATGGACATTACTGCATTAAAAACAGACAGGATTCTGTAGTGGACATCACTGCATTAAAAACAGACAGGATTCTGTAGTGGACATCACTGCATTAAAAACACCGGATTCTGTAGTGGACATCACTGCATTAAAAACAGACAGGATTCTGTAGTGGACATCACTGCATTAAAAACACAGGATTCTGTAGTGGACATCACTGCATTAAAAACACCGGATTCTGTAGTGGACATCACTGCATTAAAAACAGACAGGATTCTGTAGTGGACATCACTGCATTAAAAACAGACAGGATTCTGTAGTGGACATCACTGCATTAAAAACAGACAGGATTCTGTAGTGGACATCACTGTATTAAAAACAGACAGGATTCTGTAGTGGACATCACTGTATTAAAAACAGACAGGATTCTGTAGTGGACATCACTGCATTAAAAACAGACAGGATTCTGTAGTGGACATCACTGTATTAAAAACAGACAGGATTCTGTAGTGGACATCACTGCATTAAAAACAGACAGGATTCTGTAGTGACATCACTGCATTAAGAACAGACAGGATTCTGTAGTGGACATCACTGCATTAAAAACAGACAGGATTCTGTAGTGGACATCACTACATTAAAAACAGACAGGATTCTGTAGTGGACATCGCTGTATTGACAGGATTCTATAGTGGACATCACTGCATTAAAAACAGACAGGATTCTGTAGCGAACATCGCTGTGTTAAAAACAGACAGGATTCTGTAGTGGACATCGCTGCATTAAAAACAGACAGGATTCTGTAGCGAACATCGCTGTGTTAAAAACAGACAGGATTCTGTAGTGGACATCACTGCATTAAAAACAGACAGGATTCTGTAGCGAACATCGCTGTGTTAAAAACAGACAGGATTCTGTAGTGGACATCACTGCATTAAAAACAGATCCACAGATGAGAGCTGAAACTCTACCATGCAAAGAGGAAATTCAGCATTCACCCATTCACACAAACATTCATACAGTGGTGGCAGAGGCTACCATGCAAGGCGCCACCTGCACAGGAGCAGGAGTGGTAACCATTCACAAAATCACTCACACCGATGGAACATCCGCTTGGAGCAAATTGGGGTTCAGTATCTTGCCCAAGGACACTTCAACATGTAGACTGCAGGGCAGGGGATTAAACCACCACCGACCTTCTGATCAGTGGATGACCGCTCTAATCCACAGCTATCCCAACACTGCAACCCTGTTTTGCTGTAAAGCTCAAGAAATGTTTCCAGAACTAAGAAACGTTACCTGACTTTCCATTGGCATGGGGTGAGTCAATAATGTCTGAATTGCCATTATTGGGTGAAATTTTCCTTTAACCCACGACTCATGCTGAACCATAACCTTCACCAGGGCCTCAGAAATTACATTTTGCTGCTTGAGGACAATGGTTCAGACAAGGTCTGTGTTTGTAAGATCCCCAATAAGTAACAAAAAACTCATAAACACATCTCACATGGACTTTGCTTCGACTTGAAGGAGTATACGATACTATAAATTTGGGCTCTGAGTATATAACATCATGGATAAATGTTACCGATCACTGAGCCAAATATGTACAGTTTGCTTAAAACAGTCAGCAAGAAGAAAAGAAGGCAGTATACTCTGTCCTGAGACTGGAGCGGCGTGTTGGCTGAAGGTGCTGAGCCAACTCCCAGTTACCTGAAACTTGACACTTCTCTGCCGTGAACACTAAGCTCTCAATAGTGCAAACCCGCCTGTCAGCATGAATGTGTGCTACCGCCAAGAAATGGATGCAACATTTAACTGTTTTATTGGACTTGTACAGCGGAACATGTTTGAGGCACCAGATCCACAGTCCACTTCGGAGCCAGAGGACACTGACCTATCTGAGAATCAACCTCGATTCCTCTTAGTCTGCAACAGAATGGTAACTTTTTTTTATCCCATTTAGTCAACTTAGGTTCAGAATAGAATAACCTGTCTGTCTGAACAGGGCAGGGAGACCATGGACCACTGGAGGTGACGGGAAGACCAGTGTAAGACAATTAAATAATTTCTATTGATTTGGAATGTGTAGAAATTACATTTGTGTTGATCAAATAGTATCCTGTCTATAAAAAGCTGTTAAATGTTAGGATTCAGTTCATGCAGTCATGTTAGTGATGTGGTTGACATATTTATCAAATTAATTATACATTATGGGAGGGTTTACCATGGTGCAGTAACTCATGGAAAAATGTACAACAATGCCATAACAATAACAACAATAAATAATAATAATTATAATAATAATAATATAATTTAAAAAATAGTAATCAAAATAATAATAAAAATTATATATACAGTATATATGCATATATATATGTATATATATATATACATATGTATATATATATATATACACAGACAGACAGACAGACAGACAGACAGACAGATAGATAGATAGATAGATAGATAGATAGATACTGAGCAACTGTATAATTTTCCAAACCCAATATTTTCCTTTCACTAGGTCTAATGTACTGAAACAAACAAACATGTGATTCACTGAATAGACTTTTTAAGTACCCACAACCAAAACATGTTAAATCATGAATAACCATCATTTAGTCATAACATAGAAATAACAAAAAAATGGTAAAATGGTCACTGCAGTTACCTCCACTGAAAGTTTGTAAAACTCTAAGGAGTAAAATGGTCACTGCAGTTACCTCCACTGAAAGTTTGTGAAACT
Source organism: Chaunax sp. Z400 (assembly GCA_037577475.1). Classification (NCBI taxonomy): domain Eukaryota; kingdom Metazoa; phylum Chordata; class Actinopteri; order Lophiiformes; family Chaunacidae; genus Chaunax; species Chaunax sp. Z400. The sequence goes on from CM075195.1 coordinate 28,910,338, forward strand.
CTCAGAGTAAAATGGTCACTGCAGTTACCTCCACTGAAAGTTTGTAAAACTCTAAGGAGTAAAATGGTCACTGCAGTTACCTCCACTGAAAGTTTGTGAAACTCTCAGAGTAAAATGGTCACTGCAGTTACCTCCACTGAAAGTTTGTGAAACTCTCAGAGTAAAATGGTCACTGCAGTTACCTCCACTGAAAGTTTGTGAAACTCTCAGAGTAAAATGGTCACTGCAGTTACCTCCACTGAAAGTTTGTGAAACTCTGAGGAGTAAAATGGTCACTGCAGTTACCTCCACTGAAAGTTTGTGAAACTCTCAGAGTAAAATGGTCACTGCAGTTACCTCCACTGAAAGTTTGTAAAACTCTGAGGAGTAAAATGGTCACTGCAGTTACCTCCACTGAAAGTTTGTAAAACTCTGAGGAGTAAAATGGTCACTGCAGTTACCTCCACTGAAAGTTTGTAAAACTCTGAGGAGTAAAATGGTCACTGCAGTTACCTCCACTGAAAGTTTGTAAAACTCTATGAGGAGTAAAATGGTCACTCACTCACTTTGAAGACATAGCTCGAGTTTATTGGGGAGTTTATTGACTCACAGTTGGAAAGAGACCCACTGACTGCTGCTGCACGCTCTTGCTTTCCCAAGGAGAGTAGAGTTTGTGTGTGTGTGTGTGTGTGTGTGTGTGTGTGTAATAATAATAATCTTTATTTATATAGCACCTTTAAAAATGACTGTTTACAAAGTGCTTTGACAAACCAAGCAACGACAGAAGGTGCCGATTACACAACCCCCGTTTTACCATGAAATGGTGAACTTCGGTTGCAGTTTGGCTGTTTACTTACACAACATCGGTGTTTTGGGGGCCTGAACTTGGTTGAACAGCCCTATTGTGGGTCCTCAACGACTGTAATGACCCATAATAGTGCTGTTTGAGGGGCCATTTACACGACAACTGTTTCATCCAAAAATGGAGACTTTTTGTTGCGTTTTCACCATCCGTTTATACGAGAACTGCGTTTTTGGGGGACTGAGATTTCAAAACGCTGCCGTACCGTTGTCGTGTAAGCGGGCAAAATGCAACTCTAACTAAAACATGTCATGTTAACGGACCTAAGTACTGGATCCATCAAGCCTAAAACCTGGCAAAAAAGTCCTGGACTCTGAGCCTGAGAAATACAGTTTGATGGTTTAACTTACTACTCAGCCCAGTAGTAGCTCACAGTCTTTTCACAGGGTTTCAGGTACCTTTTCAAACACATTTAATATGTTCAGAAAAAACCCACATAGTTTACTTTACACAAACTTTAAACACACAAACTCTTCCTCCTCCATTCCCTCTGTTCCTAACCATCTCTCAGTCATCCTTCTCTCTCTTGCTGACTTTATAAGCCAACTTCTCTCTGCTGTTGTGTTGCTAGGTTACAAAGTAGTTGAAGGAGTGGGCGTAGTGTAGCACAACACCCCTGTTAGAACATACAAGTGTGTGCATGGACGTACACACACTAAAAAAACACAGAAAGCCTTGGTATTCATTGCAAATCTTTGATTAAGGCATAATCATAACTTAACTTGTTCTTTTTGTGTGTGGCCCTTTGCTGCATGTCTTCCCCTTTGCTCTCTCCTGCATTTCCTGTCACTATCATCGCTTTCCTGACGCTATCGCCTGTCGCTAAGACAAGAAATGCCCGAAAATATAACTTAAACATTTTTAAAAAATAAAGAAACTCCATTTACCACTAGGAGAGTGCTCGGAGAGCACATACCTCCTCCTAGGATGCAAATATAATCCTGAATCCACACTTTGATCTGCTTCAAAATCTAATCACCTCTTTTCCATTCCAGGGGCCACTTCTCTACAGAATTATTTGAACTTTTTGAGATATTCTGCGAGCCAACTAACGGAGAAACTACCGACGATGAAAACAACCTCTTTGATGGAGGTAAAGATTTAAAAAATAATTGTTTCTTATGAATTTACAGAAATTGACAATCATCTCAGTTCCATTTTTAAAAAAAATTGTCATCAAAATTTACAGCTGAAGAAATAAGCCAATAAATTGATTAGTCAATCATCAAAAAATGAATTGAAATCTTTACGTGTATATTTCTTAAATATTTGGCAGGTTATGTGACAATTACAATAATGGTTCTCTGCAGCCTTACCTTGTAAATTTCCCCACTGTGGGACTAATAAAGGGATATCTTATCTTATCTTATCTTATCTTACCAACCATTCAACCATTGTCTATGGCCATTTTCACACCTACCTTGTTTGATCCGGACCAAAATTGCATGTGTGAAACCTCCACCGGCCCACGGTCCTGATCAAAGACTTGGGTCTTTGGTCTGATAAAAACAGGTGGTCTCAGTCCGGATCAAAGTGAACCAGGTTTCTGTTCGTTTACAGTGTGAAAGCACTTTTTTTTGGATGATTTCGACTTTCTGACCAATTACAGGAAGTTACAGGGGGCTACCGTCACCAATAAAACACAAGAAGAAAAACTAACAATATAAGTTAAACATGAGCAGCAGCAACACATGGGGAGAGGAAGAGATGAGGTATTCATTGTGATACGGTCTGATGAAGAAATCAAAGTCAACTGGAAAAAACACTCTCTGTGAGGGTGAGAGAGAGAGAGAGAGAGAGAGAGAGAGAGAGAGAGAGAGGGAGAGGGAGAGAGAGAGACAGAGCGCGTGAATACGAGAGGATACAAAAGGACAGGACACCAATGGCACCTGAATGTAAAGAAACTGCTGTAGCAGTGCCCTGTGATGAACTGATGACTTGTCCAGGGTGAACCCCTCCTCCCACCCAAAGTCAGCTGGGATAGGCTCCAGGCTTAGTGCACATGGAGGCTCGCAATGTGAAACCAAAACTGACCGGACCAAAAACCCTTACAGGACCAAACGTACCCGAAACTTGGTCCGGACTTAAAGGTGCAGTGTATCCCCTACCATTCATTTGAAGGGGCACCCCCAACATACCAAGAATGATATTTCAGAATTATATATATATGTATTACTTCATTTTGAAAGTCATTCCTCACCCTCGCACCCCGCTTCCCCTCGTCTCCCTACTCAATATATATATGTATATATATATATATATACACACATATACATATATATATACATATATATACATATATATATATACACGTATATATATACACGTATATATATATATATATACACGTATATATATATATATATGATGACATAGAAATCAGACATGTGTGACTCCACCCAGGAGTATAATATCATAGATCATCTCATTTCAGAGTATTAATTCATATCTCTGCTCCTCTATCACCATCCATTTGCTAGAAATCCATCCACCAGAAAGCCAGCAATCTTTTCATTCATTCATGTCTTTACTTATCTACCCATCCATTCCATCAGTCTATTTATACAACTATGCTCTCATCCCTTCATCACTCTCACCATCAACTACTTCATTATAAATCTGTCCATGCATCCATCCATGCATCCATCCAAGCATCCATCCATGCATCCATCCATCCATGCATGCATCCATCCATGCATGCATCCATCCATCCATCCATGCATCCATCATCCATCCATCCATGCATCCATCCATCCATCCATGCATGCATCCATCCATGCATCCATCCATCCATGCATCCATGCATGCATCCATCCATCCATCCATGCGTCCATGTATCCATCCATGCATCCATCCATGCATCCATCCATCAATCCATCCATGTATCCATCCATCCATCCATCCATGCATCCATCCATGCATCCATCCATCCATGCGTCCATGTATCCATCCATGCGTCCATGTATCCATCCATCCATCCATGCATCCATCCATGCATCCATCAATGCATCCACCCATGTATCCATCCATGCATCCATCCATGTATCCATGCATCCATCCATGCATCCATCCATCCATCCATGTATCCATCCATCCATGTATCCATCCATCCATCCATGCATCCATCCATGCATCCATCCATGCATCCATCCATCCATCCATGTATCCATCCATCCATGTATCCATCCATGCATCCATCCATGTATCCATGCATCCATCCATGCATCCATCCATCCATCCATGTATCCATCCATCCATGTATCCATCCATCCATCCATGCATCCATCCATCCATGTATCCACCCATCCATCCATCCATCCATGTATCCATCCATGTATCCATCCATCCATCCATGTATCCATCCATCCATCCATCCATATCCTTTTTTTTACCACTTTAACCATTCACCCCTCCATGGCTGCTCACCATCAGTTGTGTTAGACTGTAGTCTCTGGCAAATCCCCTCTGTGTCTCCGTAGCTGTCCTGGATCTTCTGCAGTGCCTCTGTCCCTCGGAGCTCCATTAGCTCCCTGAGCTCCTTCACCGTGATTGAGAAGTCTCCCCCTGCATGGCTGCCATCTGCCCTTCCTCCTCCTGCGCCCCCGCCTCGAGTCCCTTTGGGATAAAACTCTACCACACTGTTTGCCATTTCACCCATCGTGGCTGTTGTTGACATATCAGAAAGGTTTTTTTTGGGGTCCTCCTTTCTCTCTGTAGTCTGTCCTCAACTCAGTTCTCCTTTCGTTTGGATGATGGAGGGCTGTTCATGTGCTCAAAAGTTAGAATCTCAGGAATTAAAAATGTGCAATTATTGCGACACCACTAACCACCAACACTTTCCTTTTTATTTCAGGGCAATGGAGGGTTGTTAATATTTTTTGTCCTCACTTCTCTGTACCACTACTGGTACTACTGTACCATGTCTCCTTTAACTCTCCATAACAGGAGGAGGAGGGTGAGGCGGATCATGGACAGTGAGCAGGGGCATTCCAGGAGCGTAAATTCTGAATGTATCCAGCTTTCTTTTACTTTGTCTCCTCTGCAACTCCACTCTTTACTCGATTCCGTCCCCTCCCTCCAGGATCACAGCCAGTCCATGGACAGACGTACGGATGGTCTAACAGACTCACAGACAGGTATGGACGGATGATGGCCAGATGGAGAGAGGGGCAAGCAGAGTAAAGGCAGCTGATAAATCAGAGAGAGGTTCAGAGGTAGCTACTGCTGCACCACCAAGACCTAAGAGAGAGCAATAAAGAGAAAAAACAATATTAGCAATCTGTTCTGTTCATTTCACTGACTATCATCACATGTAAACATTTGTCAGGCAGAGGCGTGGCGTGCTGAGAATTGATTCTGTTGTGAAACTCATGCTTTAATGTTTGACCATTAATACATCAGTCTTGTTCTAGAGTTGGAAGTAAAATTATTCAACCCCCCCATCGTATATTAGGTTTATTGGCAAAAGTTACTATTTATCAGTTGTTTGCAATAAGCAAATCAAACAACTAGTTTAAATTGCTCAATGTAACATTTTATTTCCACATTCAACATAAAATGTGACTTTTATTGTAATGAGGACTGCAGTCTCAAAATTACTCCAAGCCCCTGAAGAGCATCCCTCATAAGAGACACATTTATAAATCAGATGTATTAAAACACTGAGCCAACCTTCATAGACTTACTTTAGCAGTAGAGTCCAAAGGTTTTTCTGTTCAGGCCTAAATTTACATCAGGGCTCCATGAACTCCAAGACCTTCACCACTGCTGACCCAGAAGCTCCAGAAAAGTGGGCTCCAGTAGCTCAGAACCATCTGGATCAGACCCAGAAGTTCTGTATGTCTGGAGGAGGAAGAATGAAGCTGATGCTGAGAAGAACAGCCTACCTACAGTGAAGCATGGCGGTGGATCAGTGATGCTCTGGAAACCTAATGTGTAAAGGGGAAGATGGATTCCATCAGGAAATCCTAGAAGAAAACATCTTGCCATCTGAAACTTGGGCATCACTGGATGTTCTAAAAGGACAATGATCCCAAGCAGACCTCAAAATCCAAAAAGACCTGGTTTTTGGTCCAGCAACCAAGTCCTGGATCAATCTAGAGGCCGTCACAGTCACCTGACTTGAATCCTATAGAAAATCCCTGGTGAGGTTTGAAGAAGGTGGTTGCAGCAGGTAAACCCAGGAATATTAAAGAACTGGAGGCCTTTGTCCAGCAGGAACGGGCTAAGATTCCTCATGGCTGTGCAGCAGGTTTGCAGCAGGTCATAGCAGCAAACGGATGCTCTACAAAGTCCTAGAAATGCTGGTTTTTAAGGGTTGAATCATTTTGAGACTGCAGTAGTCAGTAAAACAAGCATTTTGTCTTATATTTATATCGATTGTATTGAACTATTTACATGGTTCTTATTTGATTTGATTATTGTTAACAGCTGTAAAATAGCACATATGGCCAAGAAACCAACATACAATGGGGCTTGAATAATTTTGCTTTCAACTCTAAATAAATAAACAAGAATGACCTGAGTCATTTTAGAAAATGGGTACAAACATGATACATTTGATAGCACAACAAGTGACAACAACACTGCAATATTATGACTGTATAAAGTGGATTTTCATAAAGAGAGTCTTATTTATTCATCCAGCAGACACTGAGCAGCATCAGCATTTATTTGGAGTTGGCTTTTTGAACACCTGACAACTTCAAGTCCAATGTTCACTCCTGAGACAAATATCTGGCTCTTTAACTGCTAAATGCTCAGATATGTTCACCAGTTAATCTCTAACTGTGTCTGTCTGACATTTAGTGCGAAGCAAGCTTACGGATGTTGTACCTGCTGTGTCTGCAAACGACACAACTTTTTAAAAGACTCTAAAGTGCTCCAAGGAGGTCAAAGGAGCTGCAGTGTTGGTGAGAGAATATACGTTTCACATTGTCCTTATTTCCTCCCAATAAATAGCAGCTTTAAATACTTTTAAAAAGCCTTGTTCTTAAAGTGCAAACAAGATCTTGGACTGACAAATCTGTTTGCAGCAAGCACCAAAAACAATTTTCTAATACGTTGCTTTAGCATTCAACCACTAAGAAATAAAAATGATGGCATTTGGAAGTTTCAAAAAAAGCCTTCTTTTTCATCTGATATGGATGTCATTACATCATCTCTAAGTAAACCGTTACAGGATGAAATAATTCTATAGAACAAAGTGTTAGTCTGTCTTTTAAGACTTTGTACCATCTCTGCCCTTTCTGTGACTCTCAGCTCAAGCTCACTGGCTTCCACTTAAGACTTCAATCTAGTATCTTCTTTAAACCACTGCTGAGTTGGTATGTTTATTATCTAAAGGCTCTCAGTAATTGTTGCTTTTTAATTACCTCTGCCAAGGAAGTCATGTTTTCATCACTATTTGTTTTTAGTTAGTCAAAAAGTTCTTAATGAGTTTCAATTAAATTTTGTAGAGAAGTGGCCCTTTGAGTGGAGAAGAAGTGATTCGATTAGCAGCCAATCCAGGACTTTTGTGCAGCCTTGGTGGAGTTATGCACTCTCTATGTCAAGGTTAGGTTGTGAAGGTTTTTTTTCTGCTTCCTGTTTTATTTTGAAAGTTATTTTCTGTATGTCATGTCTTTTTACTCTTCATTGTTTTTCCTCCACTAGGATTGTTCATTATTCCCACCTGTTCCCAATCCGGTCTCGTCTCCCTGTGTATTTAGTCTGTGTTTTCCCCTCTTGAATTGCCAGTTGTTTGTGTTTGTGATGGCTGTTTTACACACATTTTCCAGCTGTCTTCTCATGTTTCTGTCATGTCCTTGTAAGTTTTCGTAGTTTATAACCTTGTCTGTATTGTGGATTTTTGTTTTTCCCCTGGAATCTTGGTTTTGATCATTTTTGGACAAATTGGATATTGTCTTATGTTTTTCCTTTTTCATGGACTTTGGCTCTGCCTTGATACCATTTGGGACCTTCGGGGGTCCGTGGGGGTATGGGCTGTTCTGGGTGGGGCGCCTGTTCTGTCTATCTATCTATCTATTATCTATCTATCTATCATCTATCTATCTACCTATCATCTATCTATCTATCTATCTATCTATTATCTATCTATCTTTGTATCATCTATCTATCTATCTATCTATCTATCTATCTATCTATCTATTATCTATCTATCTATCTATCTATCTATCTATCATCTATCTATCTATCTATCTATCTATCTATCTATCTATCTATCTATCTATCATCTATCTATCTATCTATCTATCTATCTATCTATTATCTATCTATCTATCTATCTATGTATCATCTATCTATCTATCTATCTATCTATCTATCTATCTATCTTTGTATCATCTATCTATCTATCTATCTATCTATCTATCTATCTATCTATTATCTATCTATCTATCTATCTATCTATCATCTATCTATCTATCTATCTATCTATCTATCTATCTATCTATCTATCTATCTATCTATTATCTATCTATCTATCTATCTATCTATCTATTATCAATCTATCTATCATCTATCTATCTATCTATCTATCTATCTATCTATCATCTATCTATCTATCTATTATCTATCTATCTATCTATTATCTATCATCTATCTATCTATCTATCTATCTATCTATCAGTCTATCTATCCGTCTATTAATCTATCTATCTATCTATCTATCATCTATCTATTATCTATCTATCTATCTATCTATCTATCATCTATCTATTATCTATCTATCTATCTATCTATTATCTATCTATCTATCTATTATCTATCATCTATCTATCTATCTATCTATTATCTATCTATCTATCTATCTATCTATTATCTATCTATCATCTATCTATCTATCTATCATCTATCTATCTATCTATCTATCTATCATCTATCTATCTATCTATCATCTATCTATCTATCTATCTATCATCTATCTATCTATCTATCTATCTATCTATCATCTATCTATCTATCTATCATCTATCTATCTATCTATCATCTATCTATCTATCTATCTATCTATCATCTATCTATCTATCTATCATCTATCTATCTATCTATCTATCATCTATCTATCATCTATCTATCTATCTATCTATCATCTATCTATCTATCTATCATCTATCTATCTATCTATCCATCTATTAATCTATCTATCTATCTATCTATTATCTATCTATCTATCCATCTATTAATCTATCTATCTATCTATCATCTGTCTATCTATCCATCTATTAATCTATCTATCTATCTATCTATTATCTATCTATCTATCCATCTATTAATCTATCTATCTATCTATCTATCTATCATCTGTCTATCTATCCATCTATTAATCTATCTATCTATCTATCTATCTATTATCTATCTATCTATCTATCTATCATAAATGGATTTCAATGAGATTTTGTGGTTCTGTTAACATTCAAGATAGGACATAATTTAACATTTTCATGAATTTCTCATTAAGGTATGGATCAAGGAAAAAGACATCAGGTACATTTAGTCAAATAACGTTTATTATTTTTGCTATTTAAAATTAAAATACTACGAAATATTTAAATGTATATGTCTAGAATTTCAAATTTCATGACTGTTCTTTCAAATCGTAGTAATATTTGTATGAATGATTGTTTTCTGTATAAATATAACTTTTTTATGTGAATGAATGTTTAACAGTATTATTAATCCAGTTTTACTGACCATGACCTTGGTGGAAGTATGTGCAAAGTGTTTCTATTAACTTTAGAGCTACACTGTATTTTATTGACAGACATTGCACTCTAATGTAATTCATCCATTGTTTTCACATTTTATCCTTTGTGTGTTTTATTTACTGTTTTAATTATCCAAGGTAAGTGCTTTTCAAATTAACTTTAGCATTGTCATCATTATTATTGCGTTTGTAGAGGACTATTTTCAGCTGCGGACTAATACGTATTTGGTGCTGTGGTGAGTGTTTCTGGCAGGGAGGTGTATGTGAGATTGAGTGAAAATAGACTACAGTGTATGTTCTTGCAAATAAAGCACCTTGTCAGTCAGTCCAACAGTGTGACTCATTGATGTGTTTTTAATAGCTGCTGGACAACAGTTGAGCTCCAGCATGTACTATTCATTGTTGGGTTTGGTCTGTTCCTGGGATTTATTGATAATCCACAAAAGTAAAGATTACGAGCCTGGTTTTTAGCCTATAATGTTACTTCAAACCAGAGAAGTCCAGGGCTTCTACTGTGACACAAACAATTCCATCAATTCATGCTGTGTTTGATCACTCTAATAAGAGTCTGAAGTGAAATACTTTTGTTGAATCTACTAAAAACTATTTCCTAATCACTAATTAACATGTCAGCCCATCTCAGGAGCTGATTGAATTCAAATGAATCTGACACAGATAGTGTTCAGCACTGCCTTGTAGAAGTGCAACTTGCTTTCTGTCAGCCACATTAAAAGGAGGGAAAGTTTCTTCCCACATGGGAAATTAGCACCGCCTGTAATCAGGAAATATCAGCATCACACATGACGACATCGTGATTTCCCTATCAGGGTATTTTACATAAGCATGAGCAGAAGTGAAGCTCATCATTTCTCCTCCCGCCTTTCAACGCCTTACCCCTGAGCTCCCTCTGGTATCGTCTCCCTCTCTTCCAAACCATGCCTCAGTCCTGACTGTTATTTCATGACTGAGTCACTCTGGTGTTTTGAAGCTTCCTCTTGCTCTTTTCGTCTTTGCCTGCTCTTCCATTTACTATCTGTCTACTCTATCTGTATGGCTTTTCTGTCTTATTGCTTGTTATTATTTCACCGTCCTCTTTTTCCCCTCTCCTGACTCCCTCCTTTTGGCCCTGTCTATCTGCTTCCTGTTTACTGCAATCATTTATTTACTCAGCCAGGTGCATTTTCTTTCCAGCCAGGTCTTGTTCTCACTGATTCTGTCTGAATTTATAACGCTCATGCAAGAAAAAGCTGTTCTGCTCAGCCTCCCAACTACTGCAACTACCTCTGACCATGTCTTTCTGCTGGTCTCGGAGCTTTGGTGTGGATTGTGCATGTGTCTCTGTCTGCACACAAGAGCCTGCACTACATAAATTGCAAGAAAAAAAAGAAGCATTTTGCGACTCAATTTGCAAGGCCTTCCTAACTCTTATATATACACAAAGAAAATAGGGTTTGCTTTAGCCACAGGATGCAAGCATCATTAGGATGCAGTAACCACACAAAGTGGTCACACTTGTTCTCATGCCCAGAGATCACTTATGATCGATGTCATGACACAGACATAAATGTGCTCTATGGTGCTCTCAAAATGAAAGTGACACAGAGTTACACTGAATGCTAACCCTGATTTTCCACCATCCTTAAAAGGGTCGGAGCGATTGGATGGTTTTATTTTTGTTTTCTGAGAAGAAAGTGGCCGATCTTTTCCCTCGAGTCATTTTCTCTGTATTGTGGAAGCAAGAAGGTTGAGAAGAGTAAAGAGTGATGACACACGAGAGGAGGTCCTCACGGGATTTGCTGTGCGTGTGTGTGTGTGGTTGGTGCGTGCTGGATGGGACAACGAAAGCCTACAGACATACACCTGAGCATGTGTGGAAAAAGTATGTGTTCCTTTCTGTACTTGTTGTCATCCTAGATCAGTAATTCCTGAACTTTTTCACATCAATGACCCCTAAATTTAAACAAATTAATTTTTGTCTTTGTCTTAGTTGTTGTCCCAGGGTCATTGTATTGTGTTATTGTGTTACTTAAGGATGGAATTAACATAAAAAAAGCTAATCATCTTTGGTGGGGACCCCTTGGAACCTCCTCAAGGACCCCTTGGAACCTCCGGACCCCTTGGAACCTCCTCAAGGACCCCTTGGAACCTCCCCATATCCCAGTTTATAAAACCACTGTCCCAGCTGACTGTGTTTATACTGCTATGTGTGTGTGTGTGAAAACTTGTCAGTATTTCATCCCCCACTTATACAGGCTAGACTGCAGTCCACCTGTATACCTGCATTCCTACTTTAAGACAGGCATCAGAGGGGTCACCTTAGGCCCTTGTATCTGGGCTGCAATGCCGAGCAGGAGAAGCACACTTAGAATTAAACACAAGTAACGGAGCCGTGGGTCGCCAACAGGGCACGGATATCTGATAAAGCACAGCAGAGATACTGAATAATGCTGACGGGGGTGAGGGGCGACAGAAAGTGTTCGGACTGATCGATGCTCACACGGATGTGGATCCATCGCTCTTACATCTCACACACGCAAACACGTCCCATGTCCCTCCCACAGGAATATCCGCTCCACCCCAAAGCTACACACACTCACATACTTCATTTTGTCAAGAAACTGTGTTTCCACACAAAACGACCTTTCCTGGTCACCTTCAAACGTGCCTAAGCTTCATCCCTCTGCTCATCGCATAAATGGCAACAAGAGCAGGTCCTAATTATTTCTGAGAAACTGCACTATACGCCTACAAAGCGCAAGGAGAAAGATACCCTATGTTGCGCCACTTACCGTATGTCCCTCCGCAAGGTTACCGGCCCGGAGGCTCTGCCCAACTCACACCCACCCTGCGCCGGGCGACATGTGGAGGTCCCTCCAGCCAGAGATCATTACAAGATCAAACCCCCATCCCCGCTGCACAGCGCTGCAGGTGCGACGCGCCGGAGACAAACAGCGCAGCTGCTCCTCAGCGGTCTATAGCATGGTTTGTACAGTAGGCTAGTAGCGCTCAGTGGAAACCAAGAGGCTGGAGACAAACCATCAGCTGACAGGACACGAAGGGACGAAATGGATGGATATGTATCATTAGCTCTGCACACGCGCGCATGCACATTCACACGCGCATACGCACGCACACATACTGCCTCATCATGTCATAGCGCTGTTTGCTAGGGTATTATGGTATGCCCTACAGTATAGACTATTATTAAAGCCATGGAAGGCCTGTCATAAGAAATACCACTTAAGGCCCTGTTTTAAAGTACATTAAAAACCTCCCTGTTATTAATGAATCACACAAACACATCTTACCCAAAACGGCGCTCGGGCGCCCGGGGTAAATAACAGGCACGCACTCACCGACTCACCGTGCAGGCCGAGCTCAAGGACATCACCATCATCGCGCGGGCAGGGAGGCAGAATCCCCGTTAATCTGTGTGTGCGTGGAGCGGAGAATGTCCCAAACCGGATGAGAGGATACAGGGGAGACCGGGGCTGCGACAGCAACCTAGAGTCCCAAGGACTGGGGGGATGAAAGACGACGACGGTGCTGATGAATATACCGCTCCGCGCGGTCACCTGATGGTTTGTCGGCGGAGTTCTGCGGCGGTTGAGGAGAGGGAGAGAGAGAGAGGGAGAGAGAGAGAGAGAGAGAGAGAGAGAGAGAGGATGCGCCGGGTTGAGGGTTTCAACACCTCGGTTGCGGGAAGGGGGCAGTCCGTGCGCCGAGAAGAGGGCTAGCTGCTCCGAGTGAGAGCTGCTAATGTTCACGAATTCGCTTAACTCTTAAGGGCGCTGAGAGAAAAAGAAGAAGAAGAAAAAAAAGAAACGTCGCGGTGAGAAGAGAAGCTCATGCGACATCCTCGGAGGAGGAGGGGTCGAGCCGCTGCGAGAGCCCGCGAGCGTAGGAGCTCGGCTGCAGCATCCGCGGGAAGAACCGAGCGAGGGAGGGGGTGTAGGACCGCTCCATACGTCACCCTCACCTACTCGGCGGCGTGATGACGACAACAGACACGCCGCAGTGTAGTCTTACTGTGTCTGTAGGGTATCAGTCGATCTTTAGAACCATCTTTAGAAACACTAACAATTGCACATGATCTGCTTTTTGTTCATCTTCTCCCCAACAACATACATATGATGCCGCAAATCGAAATCATTCTACTCTACTTTTATAGTGTGCTGGTGAATAACATTAAAGTTAAATATTGGTACATTTGCTCATAAGCAGTCAAAAGGAGTTGTTGATGGGAGAGGACTGGGAGAGATGGTGGAGGCAGAGGGTTGAGCAAGAGCCACATACCTGACCCTCAGCGAACAGAGTGCCACTGTTTAAATCAAAATGAGCCAGGTGTCACTCCAACTGCTTTATTTAATGGAATACCCAAAAACACATCTATGAATACTTTGTGCACCATCTAAAGAGAGCTGGACATGCCCTAAATTAATTCATTCCCTGTTTGATTGACAAGTGAACTCTGTGAAGTGCAGCCAAAAAACTATAATGTCTTTTCCATGGGGACACCGAGGAGCACACTCAGAGAGCAGTGGAGGATTTGGTCACTGCAAGTAGAGCTCATGGGTCTGGGGGACCCCAGATCAGGTAGTGACCCCTTCCTATTCTGTCCTGTGTGACCACCCTCAGTCATAGCCCAAGGCACCGCTGAGCTGAAAGCTAGCACACCCTAATGCTGAATAACAGAGAATCCTGTGGATTTCATGAGTCCCCCCCCCCCCCCCCCCCAACAGTGTGCACAAAGCAGGCCCCCCACATTTACATCCTCTTTCCACCTGTATGCCCAATGTGCTACTGTCAAAGCTTTTTGTGCAAATAGCCAGTGTGAGGAGAAAAAGGTGTACTTATTAATAGATAATTCTATCCCCATGTAAACAATGACAGTCAATGGTAAAGAGAGCATCTTTAAACATCAGTTTCTCACTTAAGCAATCAATCTTTGCAAAAACAAAGCAGACTCTCTATTCTTTAGATGAAGTACAAAAATTCTCAGAATTTTGTCTTGGTAACTGAATTTTTGAAATTATTTCCATGCAACTCTGCTGATGCCTCAGGGGCTGTTTGCATGACAGTGGTTTTACCCTAAAACAGCAAACAGCCATCCGTTTACACGACAACAGCGTTTTGGGGGAATGAAAATGCAGACTTTTGAAAAAGGGCTCCATAGTGTAACCTTCGCTGTGTAAACAGGTAAAACGCAACTCTGAAAATGCAGCCCCACTTTGTGCATGCTTATTATGGTGCAGCCTTCCTCCTTTTCTTCTTCCTCATCCTCGTTTTCATCTTTCTCTTGTATACCGGGACATACATGTGTACAGCAGTCTGAATAGCTCAAAATGAACATGATGTGCCAAAATGTGGGAAAGATTGTAAGTTCAAGACCCATACAGAACAAACATCCTTCCTCCCCCTCCTCTAAAGGTTCTCTAAGGTTCAGTCCTATGCCAAACTCCCTCAACTGGATTTGTGGTCCAATAGTCCTGATGGTGGTGCTACAGCAGCCCTCTAAAGTTAACTTTAAAAAGTCAGAACAAATCAGCCCAATATAAAATGACACCAATATTTAGGCCCAGTTGAGCAGAAACTTCTACATGCTTTGACCGGACAGGAATTATGATTATTTATTTATTTATTTTCAAAAACAGTCAAACTTATTAAAGTTATCACATCACACATTTTTGTGCTCAATCAACACCAAACTTGCAACACTGCGTCTTCAGAATGTTCTCCACAAATGATCCAGATTTTGGAAATAGCAAAAATTGAGCCAATTGAGCCAAGGTCCATCAAAATGTTTCACTGTAAACAAAACTCATTCTGCAAACTCTAGCAAAATGTACCTCCAATATTAGGATACAATATGACAACATGTTGGGGTCATGACTGATGTAGTGCAGTGAATTTCAAAATTGTGTCTCCAAAAGTTTTGACAGAATTTTGAATTCTATCCTCATGTAAATAATGACAGTCAATGAGAACAACAGCATCTTTAAACATCAGTTTCTCACTTATGGACCAATCAATCTTTGCAAAATTAAATTACAGACATCTGTATATTGTTCAGATGAAGTACAGAAATTCTCAGAATTTTGTCATGATAATCAATTTTTTGACAGAATTTTGAAATCTGCCTTTCCATGCAACCCTGGTGATGTCATAATGAGAAGCTCCTTCAGCTAAATGGAAGGCTTCTAACCTTCAATATGGTACTTTGAAGCTTTTTGTCTAATTTTTCACTTTTGTGCTCTTGTAGGTTCACTTTTATATTGCATATTTTATATGCAAAATCTCCTCGTACATTTGAGTGTCCATGGTCCTTGACTGATGACAGGTTAATTAGCAAAGCTGCGACCTTAGCTGCCATCATTTACACAGTGATACTCTAGGCTTCATGTGTCTTTGAGTTGTGAATGCAAATTCTCAGGAAGTATGTAAAATATAAATAATTCTGATGTTGACATATTTATGTTTATGCAGAATATACAGCTCAAAAATCTATAAATGGGATCTATGAGATATAACTGTATTGGTGACAGAAGAGGAGATGTGTTTCTCATAAGCTAAGAAAAAAATCAGTTTCTCCTTAATCATACATCCACCAATTAAATTTGCTGTGGTTACTATGTAAATAAAATGTTATCATCTTTAAGTGTTAAGGTCAACGTCAAGGTAAACTTTATTATCTCCAAGGGGCAATTTGTTTTACAGCCAGCAGAGAATAAAAAACAGTCATAATTACAAACACACACACAAGAGTACACACAATACAAGAGTGCAGATGGGACCCAAAGTCACATGATGCCATTAATGAGGCCAATGGTAGGAGAGATGAAAGAGTTCTTACATCTCATAGTTTTGCACCTATGAATGTGATGGATATGACACATGATACATTTGTCTACAGCTGTCACAAATGTGCTTTTAAGAATGTGTGGTAGCAACATGACCCTGATGTAGACACTATCGTCATCCACCCACTGATAGGGCACTAGGAGTATGCTACCTGTGCAAAAATATAATGACAAACCAAGGCACACTTCAACTAAAACACCACACTAATAAAAATGTGCCACCACAAACTATATCACCATCTAGAGTGAGTGAACTCTCAGCACCCCGACCACAATGAATGAATGGAGGACCCCACCAGCCATAGCACTAGAAACACAAGAAGACAGGTGGTTAAAACTCTCAACTAAACAAAATCATCCTATACTAAACAAGACAACAACACAAGGGATAAGGCTGAAATATGCAACGCTAAAATAATACTACAATAAATGGCAGTCAGTACTCCGCCTTTGTATTAGCCAGAACATTTCAGGTCTTGTTCCAGGGCCACATGGAGAGAGCAGAACAGAGGTCCCTGTCTGAGGAGAGTGAAGCCTGAAATCTCACCTGCTGCTCATCAGCTCATTTATCAGCTTGCTGGCTTTACCTGATTGGCTTTTGGGCTCTACATGGTCCTAGTGTCCCTCTGCCACATAGAGATATTTATAACCAAGTTTACAGCGGCTGTTTCTATTAATGTTGCCTTTACAAAAGGTGCATTTTAAAAGGACTAGATAGACTTTTGACTAATGGTGTGACGGCTTTGTTTGTCTCCGGACCCATCCCTCTTCTCATCTCCCTGTTTACATGGGTGATGACTCATGTAGACAGCTCACATTCACACACACACACACTTACATACTTGTATCCTTGTGAGGACCCTCATTGACATAATGCATTTCCATGCCTAACCATAACCCTTACCATGACCTAAACATATTCTACCATAACCAAAGTTGTGAGGACCGGCCATTATATCCTCACTTTCCCCAAATGTCCTCACTTTGTTGGTGAAAATTTAATTCCCCATGTAGCAAGCACAACTATAATATCTCTCTCTCTCTCACATACACACACACACACACAAACTTGCTCTCTTAAATCTATTGTCTATTACACATTACAAGTGCTTAGGAGTGCTTGGTTGATGTCTAAAAGGTCTGAGGCTGAATGCTGCAGAGCTTTTATCAGTTCAAAGGCTCTCAGCTCATAGACTGCAGGCCTGATTTAACATCAACATCCTAAACTGTCTTTTCAATATGCAGGTGCACACAGAGACATACACACATAGCTGCTCATTTGTGTGTCACATCTGACTTCCCCTCAAGCCCAGAGTTGATGTGTAAGCACATCTGAACCACACATCGGAGAGGACAGGCTATCGAAGCGGCCTGGAAAGTGTTGAAGTGTGACACAAACATAAGCTCCCCTAATTCATTTGCCATTTTACCTCCTCACAATCTCTTTCTCCTCACCCCTGTTTCCATCCGCTAAGTTTCTCTTTCCTCACCCCATCCACCTCTCATTCATTCGTGTCACTCTTTTCCCTACTTCTCAGATTCCCTCCCTCGGTAAGCATTCCCATCTGATGGTTAATTCATGAAGACAAGCAGAACATGCACCCTCTCCATTATTAATATAACATTAGGGAGACCGAGGGAGGAGGAGAGAATGAGATAAAGGAGGGAGAAGGGATGAGACAGAAGAGGAAAAAGATGTGGGAGACAAAGGGAAGACAGAGGGTGAGAAGAAAAGGAGAGATAGAAAGCAAAGATGGAGAGGAAAAAAACATGGTGAGGGGATGACAGGAATGGAGAAAATGAAGAGCAGCAAAGATAAAGACAGCCAGATTTTTCCCCAGCAGCTACATAAGGGAGGGAAAACTGGAGTTGGAGGAGAACGACAGATGAGAAGGGAGAAAATGTGTCAGGAAGAGAAATATTGTATGACATGTGATGCAATTGGGATGCATGCAATGTCTGTGTCCTGTGAGGAGAGGCAGAACGCAGGAGAGGAGGAGCAAAAAGGGAGAGAGGAAGACCGAAAGAGTGACTCAGAGTTCATCATGGACACAGACATCATTTTACAAGATGAATAGTTAAAGGTAACTTTTCTAAAACTGTCAAGTCTGAGATGCTTTGTACAGTAAAGGAATCAAAATTAAAGCATCTGCTCTAAAAAAAAAAAAATTATTATTTTCCAATGATAAGCAGCCAAAATGTGTTTCCACCACACATACAGGTAATGTTTGAGGACACGCCCAAAAACATTCCTCTCAGCTCTCTGGGATGTTTGTTGACCTGTTCAGACCAGGTATGACCATCCGTCCTGAGTGATCCATCACACAGGGGCAAATGCAGCAAGTGATCTGATCACTCAGACCACAGTCAGAGGCAGTGAAGGCCACACATTGCTAATGTGTCTGTTTCATGCTCCTCTCTATTGATTGGAGGCTGTTTACATCACGTCTCATATTGTTCTGTGCTCCTTCCTCATTCAGGTGTTCTTAGTTTGCACTGATGAAGGGAACAGCCAATAAAAGGAGGGTGAGAGCCTGCCTCTCTGTCTGTCTCTCTCTCTTCCACTTCCTGGCCTGGTAACCTGCAGTCAATCAGACGGCTGACTACTAGTAGTATACTCTAGCTTTATTTGAATTTTGTTACTTTATGATGGGTCCAGTAGTCCTATTTTCGCAGCTTTATTTTTATATTAGGTAAGAATATGGTCCACATTGTAGGAGCACCCACTCCACTGATATCCTCTGAAACAACAAGCAGCAGCAACAACAGAATCAGTGGATTACACTGTTTGTTTTATCCGATTTCAACACTGATGTACAAACCACAATATCCCCAGACTCCCTTAAAAAACACATTACTCTGAGAGGAGAAACTACTTTACAAAATGTCAATGGCAATTTTTAAATCATTCATGTCTTTTTGCAAATTCAGCATGAATTGCAACACATTGTTTTTTCTTCGTTGTAAAAGCACCAGTTTGTTGCTGCATCACTGCAACAGCCTGTCTACTCTGTGTCTAAAGTGCATCTTACCTGCCAACATTAAGCTGTTTGAATGCAGTTTCACATAAAATTTATTAAAGACATTTTATTTATGTTAAGCATGTCATGTTTTATGAACATAGTCAACACTGTGTATAAGAAAATTCATTATTATCTTGACCTTCTTGTAAACCTATCAAATACAATAAATTATTTCTTTGTGTGAAAAACGTTGTGTCTGCTTGTCCTATATATCCTAAGTCTGAGTTAGAGTTGTACTGCACTCTTCTTTGTTTGGTTTAGCTGAAGAGTTATGCTGTATTTTATCTATATTTTTTGGTCTGTGACACTCTGACTATAATTTTTATAAAAGCAGGAAACAAAGAAGTTGTTGTTTTTAAAGGCTCAATAGTTTCCAAAAGCAACAAGGAACTCGTTTTTAACAAAAACTACTTCAACGGGAGGAAATAGTGGATTTGTTGGGGACTATTTATAGCAGTGAATTAAACCACCTTTAGTGCTCTCCTGAGTATTTGGGGCAGCAGGACAGTTTATGTAGGATTAAATCAAAGTCAGCTCCAGTGTGTGTTCATTGTAATGAAGGACCAGGTCACCCAGTACATGAGTGTGGCTTTAAAATGTGTTTTTATTGGGTTTTTGGACAAAATCGAGCTCGATCACGAGGAAGAAAATATATCAAGATTTGATGCACACATACAAAACTTTAGTATTGTTTTGTTTTTTCATGGGGTTTAGAGACAAGAAGAAAATACAGAATCAGACATATCCTTAAAATAGGACAGGGCAGGTTCTCTACAGTGTCCAAATCCTAATTAGAACATTTTACCAGAGGACATATTCACATTAAACACACACCAGATGATGTCCTCACATTTTTCATCTGCTTGGTCTCAAGCCAAAAATTACAAACTGTCTTTTTCATGAAGTTTTCTGGGGATGGTAGAACCACAAAAACACACAAGAGAAGACTTAATAAACCAAGAAGCCTTGAGCAGCTGTAGTGCTTTCCACTTGGATATGGAGCAGCCAGCCAGCGAGAGAAAAGCCACCTCGGGCTGGGTCCAGGGGCAAACCCTCATCATGGAGAACAATTCTGCCCCGAAAAGACCAAATCTTTGGCCTCTGGCATATTCTAATGCTACTTTACGATTATGTACATAAACTTTAATCAGTTTACCTACCCCACTGTAAATATGTAATGAATCATTATTAAACGGAATCGATCTTTTTGTGTGCAGTAAGCATGTATGATTTAAAAATGAAGATTCACATTTTTACACACAAAGCAGGAGGAAATTACTCAGTGAGTTTAACAAAATGTAAACCAAGGAAAAACTGCACAATATGGAAAAACATATTGATTATAAGGCCTTTATATTACTGTAAGATTTTCTATTACACCATATTTTCTTTTTACAACATTAATTGGGGTAAATGGAGGACTAGGGGGGATTCTAGGACCAGACCTTCAGAGATAAAATTCTGTTTTAAATATTCCTTTTTCTCAGTAAACAATTCCTGTTTTACCACAAAAAGAATCTTGTCTTCACTATCAGTCCTGTTTCTCACCTGGTTCCTCATGCTCCTCTTTCTTCCCATCCTCCTCTCTCATTGTAGAGTCCACTCTGATAAATGATGGTAAAATTGTGGCTGGAATGTCATTCCAAATATGTAGTCTGTCTACTTTCTCACCTGTTTCTTTCTTTTTCTCTCTCTCTCTGTATTCTCCTCTATGTGTGGTGAACCAAAAGGTATACACAACAGAGCATTTCTATATATACTGAAAAAACAGTAAAAATGCAGAATTTTAAAAACCCATTATTTTCCTTCCACTAGCCCTAATCTACTGAAACAAACAGTTTCAGTCACTCAATGTGATCTGCCTCCACTGTGCAATGAGCCATAACACCACCACCACCAAACGATCCACTTCCTGGATCTATACGACAGGATAGCGGTCTCCGCGGTGATGGTACAAACACCAACGACCATCAGCTGTGTACAAGTTCAATCTGGACTTGTCACTAAATGTGATCTCCGTCCACTTTGCAATGAGCCATAACATCTGTAACATCTGTGCTGCACGTGTCTGCAGAGTTCAGACCATCATCATCATCATCATCAGCATCCCAACTGTAAGTTCTTTCAGGAATCATGACATCATCAGTTGTTTCTCTAGGACATTAATTAGACCCAGTAAATTATCGTCTTGACCAGGTCTTTTCAGTCATGCAGAAAAAAATCTCACCAACATCATGGTTTACTCTGAAATGCACCAATGACTGTTATTTCTATGTTATGACTAAATGATGGTTATTCAGGACTTAACATGTTTTGGTTGTGGGTACTTAAAAAAGTCTATTCAGTGAATCACATGATTGTTTGTTTCAGTAGATTAGAGCTAGTGAGTAGAAATTATGTGTTTCCACTGTTGCTCAGTACATATAAAAACATCACCCTCACCTGAACTTGGCTGTTTTATTGAGAAAAAAAATCATATATTAATCTATGGAAAAAACATTTCTTTAGGGAAATGAAATTATTATGAAATTACAAAACATGAAATATAAATATGAAATTAAGGGTTTCAGAATAGCTACAGCCTCTAAATACATGCTGCATGTTAAACAATAGCAAACAGAGGAGGTAGTAATGAGACATAATGTAATTACTCATTAACTTCAAGTAAGACACATTCATTGATGGAGAGTTGAACCCTCATTAACATCATCATGTCATTATTAGCTAGTTGGATAAGTTGTTGTTGGAGGTAACTGGGCTTTCTTCACGGTCTTGGGTGAAGTTAGCTGAGCATTTTTTTCTAGTGTTAGCCAACACTCACCAGCCAGCCACTGACTCCGTCTCAAAGTCATTACTGAGAGATTCTAGTATGTCTGAAACCAACAGTACATGAAGTGGCAAGGTACTGGTGCAGAGTTCCAGCTTCAAGAGTGATCGGTACCCAACCCTAATGCAAAGGTGAGTTCAGTACCATAAAAATTAATGACATATCTTAACTGTAAACAAACATGTACAGACAGTTACTGATTATTTCTAACAACTAGAATGATAACCTTTAGATTTTCCCATCTAATCGATACAGTGGTAAATATACTTAACAACTTGCTATGTGTGAAATCTGAGGACTGGGATGTGTTTCAGACACTCATGCTAACAATGTTTTCCAGAGTATATCAGTATTCTCCTGGTCTGAGATCAGACCTGAGGGACAAATGTCTCCCCATGGTGGCAGGAATTGGTAGTGCAGATGTGTTTTTGTCACAGCTCATACAAAAACACAGCACTCACAGACACACACACACTCGTGTGTGTCCCGTATGTGGGTCTTGTAAGTGTGTGCTTCAGATACACTTGGCCTCCATGTCGTACAGATGAAGAAGGTCCGAGATCACAGCATCGATGTCGGCTTTGGTCACGTCTTCACACAGAACCTGCACACAAAAACAGAGACTCAAAACACACTTCAGATCCACACCTGAGCTCATTAACAGTGGACATCACAGGTTCACACACCACTTCTGAAGCAGACAACATATTGTGAGTCTTTCCATTTCAATTTGGTGACTTACAACTTCAGACAAAGGTTAAAACTTTGTATCATTACTTTGTATCATGGTTTTTATTGCCCCTGCATATCATACTTATTATCTCTGTTCTGCTCATCTGTTTGTCCTCAATCCAGCTGTCTGAACATATTCTGTCTGGGGCATTGCACACAAACATTCTAAATGTTTCATGAAACTTCAATCACATGCACGTGCCTTTTGATGTTTGATTATTTTTAACATTGAGTTTTTCTTGTTTTGGAGAAGAATATTCACTGTGAGCAATTTTGAGTGTGGAGTGTTTATCCCGAAGACAATTTGTAAAACTATTTTATTAATCCTCCACAAATTGTGCGTACACATCAACCATATGCTGGAGTGGTGCCTTTTGCAATTAAGAATTTGACATTTTTGTTTTGCATGAACTGGCATCTTACTGAGAAGTCATGGGCAGCAACAATCAGTGTTACACTGGCACAAGAACAGGGAGGCAGTGGGTGAAAGGTCAGCGCAGTAGCAGATGACCCCCGTCTTTTTTAGGACATGTTTTGAGGCTGCAGCCGTTGCATGCAGGTGTCCCGCAGCGGAGTGACCCCCCTCGGCAACCCCACAGGAGACAAGTGTATGAGAGGGGGGCAACTCCAAGCTTAGCAGAGGAGGACCTGTTGGAGAGATGAACCAGTCCAGAGCTGCATCACTGATACAAGCAGTTTTTCAGATGACTGATTAGGAAATGTTGTTCCTAAAGGCTGAGGTGAGGCCATGGAGAATTATACTGGGGTACAAGAGCAGTGACTCCAGAGACACTGCCTACCTCTGTGCCACACAGAGGTAGGCAGAGCTGCTGGTGTGCACACAGGTGCTGCTGCCAGTCCTACCTCTAAAGCCACATGGAGTTTGCCTTTGTTGATGATACATGATGCGATTTTTATGCCCCTGCCATAGGGAGCAGACAGCGTTCCCCTTTTCCTCCCATCCATTCGTCCGTGAGGACGTTTGATAGGGAGTATGGTCTATGATGAGGACACAGTTCAGTTAGATTTCACACATGCTTTGAAGGGGCCCTGAAGTTGTGCATCTCATAACTGGTTTCTTCATTTTGTTTAATTCTACATTTTTAGGCACATTTGAACGTAGATAAATTCATGTCAAAAATCATTGTCATTCCGCCAGTATTCTGCCATGATTGGGGGGGGGGGAGGTCTATGTACGTCCCTTTGGAGAACGGTAACTCTGGTAACAATCAGGATGGCTCTTTTCCTCTTTAACCCCTAGGACATGACGTCCATGACTTCAAAAATCTACCTGAAATGTGGACTCGTCAGACCACAGGACACTTTTCCACTTTGTGTCGGTCCGTCCAAAATGAGCTTCAGGCACGGAGAAGTTGGCAGCATTCCTGGCTGATGTTAATACGTTGCTTGCGTTTTGCATGGTAGAGTCTTTACATGTTTGTTGATGATAGCAATCCTTACATATGTATTAATATGCTTCACATTGTGATGCAGTGCCGTCTGAGGGCTCGGGGTTCATGGGCAGTCAGGGTTTTGATCCTTGGCCTTCAAATGCAGAATGTCATCACATTCTCTGACTCTTTTGATGATATTATGGACTGTAGATGGTCAAATCTCCCGTCTCCATCTGCTCATTGAGAAACAGTCTCTTTAAACTGTTGGACTGTTAGCCCTTGCAGATTTTCCCAAAGTGATGATCCTCTCCCCGTCTTTGCTCGTGAATGAGTGAGCCTTTTGATGATGCCCCTTTCATACTCGTTCATGACACTATCACCTGTTATCTTTACCTGTGGAATGTTCCAATCAGGTGTTTTTAAGCATTTCACTGCTTTCTTCGTCTTTGTTGCCCCTGGAGGTCCAGATAACCAAACTGTGCTTTTAAAAATCTCCTCTTATAGCACACTTTAATCTCATGGATTTTTTTAACTGGTAGAGTATTTACTGGAACTATGTGAATTATTTTATCTTGGGATTTTATTTTTTTTATTGTTATTTGTTTTCACTGTATAGCAAATTGTGACTTTATTTTGAAAGATGCTAAATTATCATATTATGGTGTCATTATTCTGTAACCTAGAGATTTTCTTTCAGTGGCACAAAGGACATTCTGTTGGGGTAGCAGCACAGTGGCTAAGTGGCCACTGCCTCCTCTCAAGAGGGTCCTGAATTCTATGCTGGGTCAAGATCCTTCTGTGTCAAGTTTTCATGTTCTCCTTGCACTCAGGTGGCTGTCCTCTGGGTACTGTGGTTTCACACACTAGTGCTCTTGACTGAGACAGTTGCAAAACTAAGGAATCTTCTTCTTCAAAAAAAACTCTGCATCTAACTGGGCAATCCAAAATTATTGCTATAGCTAGATACCATTGCAGATAAATGAGAATAGGTTTCTTGTAAATTCATGTTAGCATAAATTAAAAGGCAAACCAATAAAGCTCTAGAAAATTAGAGACTTTTTTCGGCCACTTGAGGACCATGAAAATAAGATGCAACAACACTGACAGATTATCATCTATTAAATTGATGTGGCTAACTTGTTACAACTCAGTTGCTGAATTAGAAATGTGGCACAACATTAGCATTCATTTTCAGTCACTGCACCAGCACCTGGTGCACCACGCGTTATGCCACCACCACCGTTGGATTGTTCAGAGCTAATACACAAAAGTGCCATAGAGGAATGTCTTAGTTGAAGAGGGATTATACTATCTCTTGGTGAATTGTTTTATTTTATGAGAAGACCCAAGACAATTCATTAATGGTGATGTTGCTGCAAGTCTGCCAGATAAAGCATCTGCTGGAAACTGTTTGCTTACACCCTAACTTTATATCAGGTGATGTCGTCACATTTTATATCACATTGCCTCATACATTTGTTCACATGCACATATGGTTTCATGCACACATTCTGTTCATGTACAACAATCACACACCTGGGTTCGATTCTTGCTCACAGCCCTTTGCCGCATGTCTACCCCCTCACTCTCTCCCCCCATTTCCTGTCACATCCCCCCCCCCCCCCAAAACAACTTTTAAAAACAAAACAGTCACACACCTTCCACCACTCTTTATCTCCAACAGGAAGCTCCACTCCATAGCTGTTTAGGGCCAGGTACAGTGTTGCTATGGCGATGTGTTGGGGTGTGTGGCGGATGCACATGGCTCCGTGGTAACAGTCTCTAAGCAATGCCCAGGAAGTCTCAGCGACGGGGGTTCGAGACCAAGCGTGGCGGTTCACAAGTGACTTCACAGACAAAAGGTAGTGGAGTAAATACTGGGGAGAAAATATATAATATGCATCTATTATTGGAGTCAAACAGCCCAGTGGTGATCAGCCAAATACAGACTCACTTAAGAATCCCGTCAACCCATACGGCACAGGAGCTGTATGCACAAACACACTGAGACACCCATGTCGACATCGGACAGTAACAGAGACAGACAAGGAGAATCAACACGAAATCAAGAGGACAGGAACACACATACATGCAAACACAAGTGTACAACATGTGCACCCACACCTACCTTATGAGGATGTTCAAAGGAGACATGGAAGTTGAGCTGTCGGAGGATGAGGAGCTCACACTGCACCACACTGTCCCTGAGGTCCCAGAACTGCTTGTCACATTCTAGAGGACTGCTGCCACTGTTGAAATACCTAGGAGGGATGAACGGAAAGACAGAGGCCGGGTGTGAGTGAGGTGGAGGGCACTGAATATGACCAAACAGTGATAAGTAAGTGAGTATTCTCATGTCAGAAAACTCACACCACTGAAAACATCAGAAGAATATTTCTGTCTCATTGTTGGAAGATATGACATCAAAACAGAACTAGCTCTGTAGGAGACATGTTATACCATGTTATCACAAGGTAACACAACTCCTGGTGGTCTTAATGAAGTATCAGGGATATGCCCAGGTTAAAATACCATAGAAATGCTAATGAGATTCTTCTCACCCACCCCCTCAAATAAGGGGAGCCCCGGTGCAAGTACTGCATCTTGTTTTCATGGCAAATCATGAGCGAACTTTACATCCCATTACAACAGACTACACATACTTATCACACTCAGAGAAAGGTTAGAGTCGAACGGATTAATCATTTATATCTAAAGGGTACTATGACCTTATTAGTCAAATTAATGACATCATTTTTTTTAGATCATGCCATAGTTACTTGTATTATGTCCCCAAAACCAAATTCAGTGTCCCATAAGACACATTGCTGTGATTTCTTATACTTTTGTGTGTGTCTCATACTAAACTGTGTTGGATCTTCAAAAGAATTTAACATAAAATTTAAATGATAATTTTATCTAATAGGCAGAAAGGTTATCCAATGCCTAAATCGCCAGTATGAAAAGGTTATTTGCCCCCTAAGAAACTAAATCCAAAAATCAAACTGGATTAATGACTGGTTGCAGCTGGAATAGACACACCCAGGCCTGATCAATCAAATCAGCACTTAAATGGAACATTTCAGAAGCATGAAGTTAGCTACCAGGTCTCACCAGTAGCACACTCCGTCAAAATCAAAGGAAATTCCAGAGGAGAAGAAGAAGAAGGTGGTTGGAATCCATCAGTCTAAGAAGGGTTACAAAGCTGTTTCTAAGGCTCTGTGACTCCACAGATCCACAGTGAGACGCATCATCTACAGATGGAGAAGACTTGGAAAACACAGCGAAGGCTCATTCAGGAAGTCACAAAAGATTTAAAACATCCAATGAGCTGCAGATCTCTCTCACCTCAATAGAGGTCATGGCTCCACTGTTTCAAACACACTGGGCTAAAATGGTATCCATGAGAGAGTGCCGAGGAGAACGAAATGATGACCTCAGAGCTTTAAGGAGAATATTCTCTGGACTGATGAGTCTAAAGTTGGACAGTTTGAAGACAGGGGACCCGTTTCATCTGGTGTCAACTAAACACAGCATTAAACTACGGTGGCCTGGAGGTGGCAGTGTTATGTTGTGGGGATGTTTTACTACTTCAGGGAAAGGACAACTTGCCATAATTGAGGGAAACTTCAATTTTATTTTTTTTATAGTTATTTGGGGGGGGGGCATTTTATGCCTTTATTTGATATTGCAGCTGAAGAGGTGACAGGAAATGTGGGAGAGAGTGTGGGGGGGAAGACATGCAACAAACAGCCAGGAATCGAACCCGCGCCGACTGCTAGAGGACTATAGCCTCAGTACATGGGGCACAAGCTTTAACCACTGCGCTATCTGCACCCTGGGAAACTTGAATTCTGCGCTCTATCAGAAAATGGAGAATGTCAGGTCATCAATCTGTGAGTTGAAGCTGAAATATAAGGAAGTCATGAAGCAGGAAAATGATCCCAATCATAAGAGTAAGTTTAACTCTGAATGGCTCAAAAGGAATAACATCACAGAACTAGTTTTGGAGTTGCCTCAAAGCTTAGACCTGAACTCCATTGAGATGCTAGAGCAGGACCTGGAAAGACCAGTTCCTGCTCACAAACCCTCCAATGTGGCTGCACTAAAGCAGTTCTGTAAAGAAGAGTGGGCCAAAATGCACCACAGTGATGTCAGAGACTGATGTCCAGTTATCAGAAGCAAGGTGGCACAACTGGCTATTATGTTCATATGCACATCCAGTATTTACACACACACACACACACAGTATATGTACACAGACAGAACTTGGTGATTATCATATGCTGTTTCACCACTGAACACAGGGTGGAGCATTGATACAGAAAGGTCATATGGCTAAGTGACAGTTTGCTGACCATGACCATTTTCGTTTGAGTTGGACAATAATGAGTGATTGTTATATATATATAAAATGCCTGAAAATATCAGAACATGCATCACAACTTTTGAGAAAAGCTGCAGTGAAATCAGGCATTTTAGGCCTCAACAATCCTAAAAAAAAAGGCCTGTGAAATCCTGGAGGGGCTGTTTTAATGTTATGGCTAATTGGTGTAAATGAAATGACTTATATGTCGACATATGAGATTACAGCCACATTGCACAGCCCTAGTTGGGAGCATATACTCTTTTTTTATTATTATTATTTTTATTAATGCATTTTTTGTAAAGATATACAGATCACACAAAAATCAATACCCAAACCCCACCCAATCACACACCCATAGGCACACGCACACATACACACACACATTCCAGGGCGGGAGAAACATAAATGCAATACAAATAGACAGGACAAGCACAAGAAACCCATGTCAAGGACACAAAAGCACACAAGTGCACACATCATACACATGTAACAATACAATAAACCATATACTCTTGACCAGGAATATTACCTGTGGCTTACGTTGATGATGTCACGGGTCCTGATGTGCTGCTCCTCCACTTTTCCAGCCAGGTACACACAGCTCATGGCCACCAGGTAGTGTTCATATGCACATGTGTTGACACGTTCAAAGAAGTGGTGGTACAACACGCATGCTGTAGCCACAGGAACAGAGTGCATACCAAGCTTCACTCCTAAGCAAGGAAACACATTTTTAAATTTAATATGGCATTTCACTGTCTGACAGTTTTATCCACATGTATTGTCATCTACTATAATCTATTGCAGATCCATCTCTTATTTAGTACGTTTGAATATGTTAATCATATAGAACTGACAGATTTTTTTATTGCTGCGTAAAAGACTGTGATAATATCAAGCAAGCTAGAAATTGTCACTTTTCAGCCATAATCTTGCTATCTTGGGCAGAGAACTCTGATATGCTAATCAGATTTTTTTCTTCAGTGATTCAAATGAAATGTTATTCAATTCAATGTGGCATAATTTATTCGGGCCGGGCCACTGTGCTGCTGGTCCCTACTGTTTCATCACAATGTAGGCCCAACTGAGCAGAAACTTTGATCTGCTTGACCTGGCAGGAATTATGAAGTCCATCACTCCATTTCTTTTCAAAGACTGTAAACCCTATTAAACCCATCTTCTCCCACATTTGTTGCTAAATCGACACCAAACTTGTTGCACTGCATCTTCAGACTGTCCTCCACAAACGATCTGCCCGGATTTTTGAAATATCAAAAATTTAGCCCACAGTGCATCCAAATGTTTTACTGTAAACAGTGCTCTAAAGTGATTCTGCAAAATCCTCCACAATAAACCTCGAATGTTCATGAAAGAAATGGACAAAATGTTAGGATCACGGTAGATGTAGTGAATTTCAAAACTGCATCTCAAAAACTGAATGTTTTGACAGAATTTTGAATTGTGTTATGTTTTAATTACTGTCAATGGGAAAGAGAGCATCTTTAAACATCAGTTTATCACTTATGTAGCAATCAAAAAATATATTACAGACATCTCTGTTGTCTAGATGAAATAAACAAATTCTCAGAATTTTGTCTTGATAAATTAATTTTTGACAAAATTTTAAATGCCTGAGTCATAATGTGAAGCCGTCTATGGTTTGTCACTTGGCAGGTAGCTCAGGAAGATCATGACTTGCCCTCAAGTGTCTAAGGTTGTGAGTTCGAGCCCTGGCTGGAATGCAAACATCTTATATTCACTCAGGCACTGTGCTGGGGACCACCTGCCCTGCATTGTTTAATGTGTTTCGTTCTTCCAGCACACCTGATTCAAATGATCAGCTCGTCATTACGTTCTGCAGAAGAACCCTCATGTAGTTGTCATGCGTCTCCTCCATCATTTTCGTCTTCCTCATCCTCACTTTCGTCTTCCTCTTGTATACATGGATATACATGTTAGGGATGGGCACGTCAAGCAAAAATACTATTCGACGAGCTAAATAAGTTAGCAGTTCACGTGCATTATATTCCTTACAAACCCTCGCCTTCAACAATGCTGATGTGAAGCATGTCTTTAGCTACCATCTTTGAGATGACGGCCATTGTTTATTTTGCACATCTAACATCAGTTACATAAGTTACTTCATCTACCAAACAAAACTAGCCATTGATTGTTGAACTGTAGACAGACCTTCTTCAGCTGGTGACCATGTAAGATATATCCATATTACATAATATATCCATATTACAGAAGCCCATTTCCAAAACAGCAAAGGGGAAAAAAACTGCATATCAGACATGATTTTAAAAAAATGTCTGATTAACAGACATTAATCAACATTATAACACAGTATTTTGAGAGAAGCTCAAATATTGGCCTGAGTAAAAATGTTATATTAATAAGTAAAATTACCATACTAAGTAGTTTATCAGGTTTTTGAAAAAAGTCAAACGTAAACAAATCAAACTCGTTATCCCATCATTTTAACTTAGCAGACCACAATTTCATCAGTTATTTTTGTATATCACAAAGAACTTTTCATCTTTTTAATTGTCCTGGCAGAAATGGGCCTCGATACAACACCACTAACAGTGAGGGAGGGTGCAGTGCTCTCAATTTGCATTAAGGCAACAGGCACTGTCCGACCAGTTCCGAGGGCTAGCTGTTACCTGTTTCCATAATGAAGCGGCAGACGAGAAAGTGCGTTTTTATGTCGCCGGCAGGGTCAGACTCTGCAGCACCGCCGGATTCTCTTCTCCTCGCGGGGCACAGCCTTCTGTCCTCAGTGACAGGCAGGCGAGAGGACGGACCCTCCATGGCTTGTGGACCTTCTTCAGAAGTGTGTAACGTTGGCTAGTACAACTAAAACGAGACTCCACCATACGGCAATTAGTTACAGCCTGAGATACATTAGACTTAATGGCTGAGACTTCAAAGTTATCGTTCTGCTATGTCGTGGTTGGTGCACGAACCCACCTCCCCCAGACGCGAAACAACACGGAACAATACAAGTAAAGAATAAAAGAGAAAAATGCCCAGGTTAGCTGAGCAGCGTTGACTACCTTCATACTATTGAAATGCTAGCTTGCGAGCACTGTTGCGAGTTACCAGAGGAAAAGAGTTAGACTTCCGGTGAACAAAACCAAAATAAATGTCGTTTGCGAATCGAAGAAAAAGATGGGTTATTTTGTGCCTGGAAAACAGATTAAAATAAAAGTTGTGAATGTAAATAAAAGAATACTTAAAAATGATTTAAGTGGGAAAGTCGCTCCACGTCACAATTATCCTGGAACAAAAAAAACTTCCGGTTAAATCTTCCAAAGTAAAGGTTTTGTTGGAGGATGCGGGACGCTCGACTACAAATCCTACTATGGCAAAACCATGACCCACCCTACGCTACCTCTGATTGGCTAGTATTTGTGTCTTGGCTGATTAGATTGGCTAGGTTTAGCAATGAGGGTTGATGATTGGTTAGAGTTTCAGTAAGAATATTAAGGTACGCCAATCAAAGGCAGAGTAGGGCGGGTCGTGGCGTCGCAATAGTTGGACTCGATATTTTTTTCCTCATGACTTGCTTTCGCTAAAAGGTAAATCATGAGTATTTATTGAGTGTACAACAAATATCACAACATTCATCCATTTGTGATAAACAAACGTTCTAGACATAAAATACTCAATAACAAGACGTATACAGCCTTCATTGGTTCTCATTCATAAATCATGTGTCATATTGTCTACATTTGCCCAAAACCGTATTTTTAAAACTCAGTATTCTAGGAACTTATTGTTTCACAGTAAGATAGATTGTTAATCAGTTGTCAATTAACCTATGTATAATTTTGTTTGAGATGTATTAATGAACTTTAATCTAATCTGAGGCAGCTAAGACCTGGACTTTTTGGTTTCCTTTATGTGGTGTTGACGTCAAGAACGTTTATTTGTTGATACTCACCTCAGAGATAAGGCGTGAGGCATTGTCTGTGATGGAAAGATCTGGAAAGGAGTCTGGAAAGAATGTTTAACTGTGTTGCCATGCAACGGAACAACAAAAACAGACGGTGGCTGTAGACAGAAGCAGAAATGTCGTCCAATTACTCAGCAAACCAGGTAACTGAAACATCTGTGTTGTGAAAATTGGTAATAGGCTGAAAATCCTCTGTTTTACTCATCCGACACATTTACTCTATCCATTGTCAGTATGACAGTGCTTTTAGGTCGCAGAGGCTGCAGAACTGGTGTGAGACTAAGCGTTCCAAAGAGGTAGGTAACTTAATTTTTCTGTTTTATTATACTAGCTATAGTTGACATTGCCTTGTAGTTTCAAGATTAGCATTGTCATCTAAAAGCTCAGCTCAATTTAGCTCAGTGTGTGTGCCATGTGCCTGTTTATAGAGACCCACTGCACAGAGGGGTCACACCACCTTCATTGTCAATGACAGAGGACATCTGCTGCCTGGAGTGATAAAGGTGAGAGCATACCAAGCTTCTTTTTCTGTCTTTATCATATGTCACGTCTTTCTGCCATGGTGAATCGATTTATGATTCCACTCCATTGTGTTTGTATGTGTGTGTATGATGCTGTAGAAGGGCAGTGCATGGTCAGACTTTAAGGGAACTTGGGATCTACCTGTTCGTATCCCTGCCCACCGCATCAACTCTACCAGCCGCTCTGTTGAGGGTCTCGACAGGCTGAAGTCCTGGGGCTTTGACCCAAAACACACTGGCAAGTCTCAGCCACATGGAGTCATCAAAAACACAAATAGGCTGCAGGATTTTGGCGAGCAGGTTAGGCCCGAAGTCAATTAACAGGAGACAATGGACACACACATACACGTATGGGTTGAAGTGTTTTCCTTTCCATGTAGAAAGCTTCGCAGTGAGCTCTTCCAGTTTACTGTCACCCTGCCTTATCTGTTCACAAAAAACTCATATGGCTTTTGCAGTGTGGCATAAAATCAATTCTAAGTTACTGCGTGATATTTTATTTATTCAACAGCCTTTAAGCAAACCACTTTCACTCAAAGACATGAAAATTATTAACTTCATCACATATAAATATATATATATAAATTTATATATATTTATATATATAAATATATATATATATATACATTTATATATAAATACATTTATATATATAATATATATATTTATATATAAATATATATTTATATATTTAATATATATATATATAATATATATATATATAATAATATATATAATATTTTTCACCCCTTCTCCTCCCCAATGATAAGCATGCCACAGGTGCATTTCATTAAAGAAAGACAAAAGTCTAATATTAAATTGATGATACTTGAGGTGCACAGCTATGGCCCTCCACGAATAACAAACAGTCCCTAATATAATATGAAAAGAGACTCATTTTTGTTGTCAAAAATAAATATTCAGATCTCCAATTAAGCACAGGGTGAGACATTTAGTTAATAGTAATATCTTTTGGTTCATGGGCAGACTCTCACACACACACACACACACACGATTCTTATGATTTCAGCTTTTCATTTGAAAGAATAGTAATGTGTTTATTCCTCTAATAAAAGTAATATTGTGTTAAATTTGCCCCAATGGCTGTTTGGATTGGCTTAGTGGTCATTGTCTGTTTTCATTCCTGTCAGACCAATAGGGATTTACAGAAAGATGGTGCTGTCCCGTCCTCTGCTGCTGAAGCCCAACCAGAATCTCAGAACCTCCCTGTGACTGTAGCTGCAGGAACGGTCAGCCAAAACAAGGACTTACAGCCAGCTGTGGTTGGATGCATTGATCAGCCTGTTAAAGAAAAACAAGGTATTCAGGCTACTGGGAAAGATGGGCCGCTGAGCCAGGGCTCTGCAGCTGAAGAGAAGCCAGCTTTGAGACCTGCTGCTGGAGGGGGAACCAATACCAGGCCTGATACTGGCAAAGGGAGACCAGCGAGCTACATGGCGGAGAAAGTAGCAAGCCAAGGAGGGCCATCATCCTCCAAGCATTAGCAAAATCAGTGACCCTATTCATTTTATTCTTGGTGGATAAAAAATACCAACAAAAATAAATGCCCATTAACTGTACCAGGTTTGACTTCTTAAGCTCATAAATCATGAAAAGTCAACATACTGTATGTCTGGTCATTAAGGGGGGGAAAAAATCTAACAACCTTTTCTTAAAGTATCTTTTTGTCATGGATGTATGTCTTATAATGATTACCACTGCCAAGGTACTTATGATTTCATCACCATTTTCAGTAAGTTAGGCTACGTTCACACTGCCAGTCTTAATGCTCAATTCTCATTTTTTCTCAGATTGGATTTTTTTGTGTAGCTGTTCACATTACTTTTAAAATGTGTCCTATATCAGACTCCAGTATGAACAGTTCACGACCCTAAACTGACCTGCATGTTTTTAAGTTTTTCATGATGGCGTTTTGTGGACCAGTGTCTGCGACGTCAGTACAGAGGTCTGTGTGGATGCAGATGGACGATGACGTCAAAGTCGTATGAATTCTGATCTGACGGTTCAGACTGAGGTCACATTGCAAAAAATCCAACCTGTGTCTGGTTTAGGACCACATATGGAAGTGGCTCAAATCGGAACCAGAAAAGATCAGATTCCATGTGGTTTGTTTGTTCACACTGAAATGAAAAAGTCACATATGAGCACAAACATCTGACCTGGGCCACATTTGTCCTGCAGAGTGAACGTAGCCTTAGTTAGCAGAATTTGAAAAAGTTCTAAACAGATCTCAATGTAATTTTGTAGAGAGGTGACCCTTGGAATAGGGAAGAAGAGATTAGATTTAGACAATCAACGTAGTTGCAGTCCTGCACACTGTTAGACTATGTCATAAATCTATCACAAAGAATAACCCTCAGTGTTAGAATGAAATTTAGTGAGTTACTTCCTTCTCCATACTTAAGGATTCAAAAAGAATGGAGAATACAAATAACCATCTCTTGTTTGTGTGTGTGTCCTAAAACAGCAATAAGCAGCTACAGTGTGGGGGCTGGATGGTTTAATGATGGGTCCACAGAGTGGAGAGGATGGAGTTGGAGAATAATCTGACTCTGTACAATGGATAGACTATGAATTATAGACTGTTTGACTCACTGTCAGAGGTGTGTGAGCTAACTGACGATCACTCTCAGAATGGACTGGCTCTCTTCTACTAGCATTTCCTGAATACAATATTTTGCAGGCTGGATAGGAAGCTGTGGCGGTCCAGGTGCAGGCCGCCAGTTAAAAAATATGACCCATGGAGTTAATTGATTTGAACTTTTATCAGTGCAGAGCTCTCATATTGTCTCAAGAGACACAAGTAATCACAGAGCTAGGTCAAATATTGTTCATATTCAGAATGTTTCTTCATATTGACAGTAGCTTCATGGTTTCATTAAGCATTGGACGTTAGTTAGTTGTTTCATCACTCAAACTATTCAATGAGGCAAAAAGTCACAGGTCCAACCTTTAATACAAGGTCCATCAGATCAACACAAGATTAAAAATATTAATCTTACAGGAAGGAAGCTTTCCCTCCTATGTTTCATGTGTACTCAGTTTTATTGAAATCCTGATTTTCCTAATGATCAGCCAGTCATTCTGCCCTTCTAGGACTTGAATGCGCAGACAGGAAGAGACGGAGCTATACTTTTTGTCAATCTCCAGCATCTCAAACCTTCCATTCTCAAATGCCCCCACTGATTGGAACTCTTTACAACTCTTCTCTTTGTTGGCAGTAACCACATCATGGCCAATCTCCACCTGAGCTGACTCCAGGAGGTCTCTACCCCCGCTCCCTGTTTCTACAACTATCTTTGACACCACTCTTGGCTCTGTGAACACCACAGTCAGGTAATTTCCTTTTTGGGGGGCCTGTCCCCAGAAGAATCCCTCCCCAGCATCCCATGCCAGTTTGGGGTAGTGCGTCTTGTAAGTGGTCATGTCAGAGTAAACCTCAGCTGAAGGATTGGTGTAGTACTCCTCGTCAAAGTCCTTGTCCTTGAGCTTATTGAATGTCCCTTGAAATGAGGAGAAAGTTCCCATGTGTTGGAACAGCGAGGGTTTTAAGATGATCGTCTCTTTCTGAGTCAGCAGCACTCGGAAGTGAGACATCAACCAGTCACAGGGCATTTCCTGGTAAAAGAGGAAGAGGAAGCGTGCCAGGAGAGGAAGATGAGCTGATTTGTAGAGTTTCCCGATGTAGCCAAGGGTTGAGAATTCCAGCATTGTCCAGGTGATCTTCTTTGCCTCTTGCTCCTCAATGCGCATCTTCATTGTGGTAAGGAATTTTGTTGAAGCAGAGATGTCATCCTCCAGCTGGAGGTAGTATCGGCTAAGACTGGCACTGTAGTGGATCAGGAAGGAGTAATCCACGTTCTGCTTGGAGCGGAAAGATACCCTTTCTGGAGCATCATTGTAGTTCCTCTTTAAATCTGCAGGAGAACCACAGAGACTTCCATCAGTATCACAGCCTCAATTAAAATATGTACACTAGTAGGATCACACAAGCACTGCACCTTTAAGTGGAGGGTACCAATCCTGAGGAACATGGAGGACCACCAGCTGGCATTGTTCCAGCTCAGAGGCAAATGTACTCTTGATCTCCCTTAATGTAGTGACTCTCCAGCTGGTATCAAAATCTGCTAGCAGCACTACTATCACCATGGAGGAGCGCTCCTCAGGAGACGACTGGGAGAAGAGGGACTGCAAGGTCTGGATGAGGTAGTTTCCTTTTGTCCTTTTCACTGATGATAATCCAATAGTTAAATACCCTGAAACATGAAAAGTGAAATACATTTTCTAGCTTTCAAACCCATCGATCTGTAATAGTCTTATCAAATTTACTAAATTTCAGTTCTAAGCCCTTCTAGTGAAGCTCTTATATATATCATTTTTTATCAGGTGAAATCCTCATTGAGATTAAAAATCTCTTATCCAAGGGTGGCCTGTCCAAGAGAGCAGCATAGAATTTTTTACAAGTAGTACAATCAAACAACTTTACACTTGAAATGAATAAATACAATACAATTAAATCAAGGACTAATTGAAAACAAGTAAAAAAAGAAAAGATGCCAGTGCAATTTTAAAAGCAATCACATTGACCATGAGTACTGGTAACGAGTTCTGACCGTTTCAGATCCTTCTGTAAATTATTCCAGGAAGAAGGGGTCGTGTATCTAAACGCTTTTTTCCCCCTAACTCTGTTACACTCTGTCTAAAGCCCAATTCAGACCAAAGACTCACAATAACAAAGTACTGGTTTATAACACTGCAGTAAAAAGTTGCAGCAGTGTGAACTGGCCCATCTCAGCTGCAGCCAGGCTGGCTGATGGTGTTGCCTGCTACGCACCTTGCCAAGTCATCATTGGCTGGCTTTAGAACGAATGGTGCACCGTCAACAGTTTCAACAGTCAAACCAGCACCTTGACTGGATTGTATGGTACAGCTGTGGCTGAGTGGTAGAGCGGTCTTCCACTCATCAGAAGGTTGGCAGTTCAATCCCCAGCCTTCAGTCTACATGTGGAAGTGTTCTTGTGCAGGATAATGAACCCCAAATAGCTCCCAGTAGCTGTTCCATTGGTGTGTGAGAGTGTGTGTGAATTGTTGCCACTCCCTGTATGGTATGAATACTACTGTATGAATATATGGGTGAATGCTGGGTGGTGTTGTAAAGTGTTCATAAGACTAGAAAGGTCCATTTACCATTTTAAACTTACTGCCAAAATGATAACTTCACTGTCAGCCTTTTTCTTTGCTCCACTCACATCCGTCACTTACTGTCACTCTCTCTCACTCAAACGCAAACTCACTTGACACACATCTATAGTTTCCCCCTCTTCCTCAGTACTACAAATACAGCTGTATTTCTTGTACTAATGAAACAAAAATACTTTTATCTGAGTAAGTAACTCACCATTACTATGCACAACGATATTACTTGTATGAAACACCACAAATTCAGCTTTTCAGCCAGAAAAAAGCCTGTAGGCTAAAGCTGGCGGACGTACAGACACTTGTTGTTATGGAAACAATACACCATAGTCTAGCTGCATTGGTGTCAGTGGTTTTCAGAATGCTTGTCTAGTGGTCTAGTGAGGGACATTTCACAATAGCACTGAGAACACAGTCCTGTGATTGTCTCTCAACACTGCATTCTATTCTGCATCTGCTGATGTTTCCACTTGACTAATTCAATAAAACATTAATTAGACACTGGAGACTTGATTAATGTCAAATCCTGACTGTTTCACACTGTTAATGACAGTAAACCAAGTACAGATTAATTTGGGCTGCAAAATTCATAATGTATTCATGTGAATTCATAATCTTACACAATACTGATATAAATAGACGAGAACAAGTTTTAAATACTACTTTCAATACTTTTATCTGAGTAAGTAACTCACCATCACTGAGCTCAATCATATTTTAAGACACTATTATAATATAATTATAATCAGCTACAAACAAAATCCTAAAAAGCTGACAGAAGCACAGAGCGAGTTGCTGCTATAGAAACAATACATGAACATGTCTTAAAATGTATAAATTCAGAAGAATGTGCTATTGCCACTTAAAAAATTAAGCAGAACCCCAAAATTAAATACCCAACCAACAAACATACATCCAAATATTTGGGTGCAGTTTGGTTATGTGATCACCCATGTTTCTAAAATACTCACATTTCACTTATTTAACACTGACCTGTCTGGGCCCAGAGCCTTCTTCAGAGAGTTTTAAATATGGAAGTACAATTTGGTGACATGCAAAAGGGCAGAGTTCTTACATAGCTGGGGCTTGGACCCAAACATCTCTCCTCCTGGTTCTAGATACTAGAGCCAATCACAACTATATGGTATATTTCTCCCTGGACAGAACACTGTTTCTGGTCATCATTCAGGGCATACACTAGATGGCAGTAATGGAGCAGGAATAGACACAGTCTTCACCTTAAGAGCATTTAAGGTCGACGTCCATTTAGTGTCATAGTGTTGAGTGCATATGTTACATGCTCCTCCGTACTGGTTAGAGGCTGATCACACATGTCTCATTGTCCTTTGTTCCTCCCCTATTCAGGTGAGCTTCATTTGCTCTGATGGAGGGAACAGGCCATAAAAGGAGGGCAAGAATCCTGCCTCTCTCTCTCTCCCTCTCTCCCCCCTCTCTCTCTCTCTCTCTCTCTCTCTCTCTCTCTCTCTCTGTCTCTCTCTTCCTTCTCCTGGGTGGAGAACCTGCAGTCAGTCAGGAGGCTGACTTTATGTAGTTTGTGTTAATTGCATCTTATGTTTGTTATATTCTGGTGGGTCTGGTAGTCCTGTCTTCGTGGCTTCATTTCCAGGTTAGGTAAGAATGTGTTTCCTTGTTTAGGGTAGAGGGCTAGTGCCCAGGTCCGACGGCCCTATGTGCGGGTTGGCCTGGGTGGCTGCCCTGCTTTTGTTTATTTTGGCCGGCCCATCAGCTTTGTTCATTTTGTTCTTGAGATGCTTGGGTTTAGATTATTTAGGTTGATTGATTATTTCATGTACCTATGTTGAAATAAATTTAAGTTATCTCCTTTTGACCAAACCCTGACTCTTTAATGTTGGTCCTCCTTTTGAGTAAAGGTTTAGCTTTACTGGGGGTCGTAACAGCATATATCCAGAAAATCTCTGTCTGAGACACTTTCTTTACAAGATCACCTCAAGTAGGCATCAAGACTTTCTCAACCCACAAAACCTTTAATGAAGAGAGTTGGATTATGCAATGGCGTAATACATTCACAGACTGCGCTCCACATGTTTGAGGAATCTTTTAGTTTGTTCTACAGACACCAGACCACAGCGACAAACAAACATATAAATCACATGAGTTGACTTATAGTTAATAATTCTCGAAGAGGAAGTCTCTTCCCAGTGAAAGGATAACAGAACAATTTCATATTTGTTGTTCTGTTACAACAGACACTACTTCCACATGTATACATGCCTGTCTTTGTTGGCCATGTGGTCTTATTTTGAGGCATATTTTAATACATGTTCATATTTTCTCCCCTGAAAGACAAAACAGGTGGGAACTGCATGAAGTCCTTAAAAGACTTAAGTTCTGTTTGAAGCCCATAAATGAAATAAGGAAATAGATGTAATGACACCATATCAGAGTCCCTCAAAAAGATGAAAGAAAAATGATTTTTCCCTCGATACTGAGAGAAAGTAACCCCAAAATGAAATGGATGAGGAAAACAAAAAACACCTGCATCTCAGTTGTGTTCACATGACCGTAAACACAACAGCTGTCAGCCCCGTGACACAAAGCTGTGGGTCTGTCCTGTAAGGTCTGCTGGCCACCACTTCTTTATATATTATACTGTGTGTATATATGCTGTATATATATGTAGACACACACTCAGAGTGGGGATCTTAATGTAACAGCCAAAGTCAACATGGAGTGTCAGAGTGGGAGAAGAATATGGTGCCACAAATCAAGATGTTTAGTAGAAGCAAGGGATGCAGCTGTTATAAGACCACTGAAGTTATTTCTACTTTAAACAGAGTTGTCCAGTGCTTTTCTCCATCTCTCAGCACATAGACTGGTCCATAATGAAAACCGGTGCACACACAGCTCCAACATCACAAACCAACTAATCATGTTGTTCTGTATATTTTACTTTTATATCCCACCAGTAACGTAATCTATGGAAATGTCCGTGTACAGCTGTACAACTATTAATGTGACTTAAGCAGGTGTGAAACATGTTAGATTAATATTCTTCAATTGTCACGGATTGGATCCTGGATTTCAAGGAACATCAGAACTTTTGTTGTCTTTGTCGTCCACAGCTGGCGGTGAGTGTATTTAATACCTGCAGCAGCACACAGCAGCTCAAACAAGTTGTCTTTAACTTGACAGAGAGACGTGTGCTTGTCTGTAGCTTTGGTCAAGCACTGATGGTAATTAATATTCTGTGTTTGGCTACACATGTGACACACTGACTCCAGGTTTCTATGGTGGAACTGTTTATAATAAAGCAGCCTTTATGAATGGAATCCATCAGAGATATTAGGGCATTCTAATTTTATGTCTGACTGAAGATTATGCGCATGCCCACCCCAACACCCCCCCTTACCAAGGCTTATGTCAACTCCAGGATTTTGTTTTCACGTAACTTCTGATCATCAAAGGGAAGGTTTTTAAAACAATGGCAGCCATGCCAAAGTACTGTTCTGGCCACTGCTGCAACTGTTGTGGATGTCATGTTCTTTTGGGTAATTAATATGCACCTGATGCTACTGCTGGCAGTGTGTGATGTATAGGCTTATTACATGGTGTTGGTTTGTGTGGTGGGAGCGGTTGCTGTCATGCACACATATTCAGCTGAAGTGAACACACCATGTACGATGATGTGATGAGGATTTGCATTTTGCTAAAGACTTGTTTGTTTCGGTGACGGCTCTCACTCCCTCCGTGAAATTTGTTTGTTGCATTGGCTCCAACACCAC
This sequence comes from Chaunax sp. Z400, assembly GCA_037577475.1. NCBI lineage: Eukaryota > Metazoa > Chordata > Actinopteri > Lophiiformes > Chaunacidae > Chaunax > Chaunax sp. Z400. The sequence continues at coordinate 28,952,557 of CM075195.1, forward strand.
CTACATTTGATGTGAATAGAAAAGATGATGCTCATAGGATCGAGGGCGGGGCATGCATTTTTCACAGTCACTCAGTTCACTGGGGAGATTGTGCAACAGTGGAAACACCCTGAAACAGTCCTGACAATGTTGGAACAATGGCACTCTGGTGTGTGATTTTTAATAGCAAGCTCACATTCCGCAAACGAAAGAGGCGTAACGTACAACATGGCAGCATCTTTGACATCTAATGTACGCGTTGAGCAGCGCTTTGTAAAGAATGCATTAACATGTTGAAAAAATCATTTACCTTCCCTAGTACATGACGGCTGATCTCGTCCCTAATCAGAGATTAGAACAAACATTGTGCTGTCTCCACATTTTGAAGACATTTTCCATTGATTTTCATCTTCTTTGAGCTAGTCACTAACTGCTACTGGCTGCTTGTTAAGTCTTCCAGTTTGGGCCTCAGCAGATTAGAAATATCTAATCTTAATACATTTTAATCAAAGGTTAATTCAGTTTTCATAGTCACAGTCAGTAGCCCCATTCAGACAGCGTTTTCTTTCCGGGCCTGTTGTCTTTATTCCACCCTGACGTCTGAATGCAATGACGGTGTAATGTGGTGTCAGTTTGTTGCACCTCTGCAATGCCTCTGGATGTAGTAACAGCGCTGAAACAGGTGTCTGTCTGAATGAAGTGCCCCGGCGCTGTGGAGCAGGTGTGACGTTGTAGTAATATGTTCAGCTGTGCGACATAACCGGGGGATTTATCGATGCAGTAATAACAGAAAGTCAGTCCGTTAATTGAAGAACAAGCACGGAAAATGATGCTAAACTGGGGAGACAGTGAAATATATCAGCTTTTATGTTCACTGTTGCAACATACGTCACACCTCTTAACGCACACATGGAGGTGGCGTTGTGACGCCTTGGGCTGGTCCGGTTTGAACACACAGAGGGCATCACAGAGAAGGGAATTCATTTCTGCGCTGTTGCGCAATGCCTGTCTGAAAGTGGCTATTGTGTGTCACTCACTTTGTTGAGAGCATGGCGCTCCAGCAAGCAGCTGATACGACACATTGAGAGGCAGGTAATCTCCCTGTTCAACCCAGGACTCCTTAACAACCAGCCTCTCCGCTTTCCAAGTCAAATCATTTGGAATTGGTTCTTGTGACACTGCTGGGCCCTGCAAAACCAACACACACATTTATTTATATTATAGAATATCATATATACAGTAAGAAGAGCATGAAGTAAATGAAGAGCAGAAAACAATGAAGAAGTGTAACCTTTGCTGTAAGAGCAGTGCAACTATACAGTTCAAAGTACACTTTCCCGTGACACTTTGTGTGGTTCTTTGTTTCCTGTAAGCTTTGAAAATCTAAGCGCTGCAGCTCATGGGCTGAAATGGCCCTGCTGCTCATCGTGTGTGTGTGTGCGTGTGTGTGTGTGTGCGTGTGTGTGTGTGCGTGTGTGTGTGTGCGTGTGTGTGCGTGTGTGTGTGTGCGTGTGTGTGAGTGCGCGTGTGTGTGTGCGTGTGTGTGTGTGCGTGTGTGTGCGCGCGTGTGCGCGTGTGTGTGTGTGTGCGTGTGTGTGTGTGTGCGTGTGTGTGCGCGTGTGTGTGTGAGCGTGTGTGTGTGTGCGTGTGTGTGTGTGTGTGCGTGTGTGTGTGCGTGTGTGTGTGTGTGTGCGTGTGTGTGTGTGTGCGTGTGTGTGCGTGTGTGTGTGTGTGTGTGTGTGTGCGCGTGTTTGCTCATGTCTACTTACAGTCATGATGAAGACTCTACGGCCGATGAAGTAAAATCCCCCAAAGAGGAGAAGCACTGCCAATACAATAGCCTTCTTCTTGAAATGAAGCTGCATTTCCTATCATATACACAGGTGTACACACACAGACACACACACACAAAAAACAAAACACAACACTCAGTCATGCGGGTGAGTAATTCAGTCAGTACAATAGATCATAGTTAATGATTAGTTTCAGAAGGGCTGGACACAAAAACAAGTTAGACTGGCCTGTACATGTGTTGATCAGAAGAAGCTTAATTTAGCATTTAACAGCAGCTGTCTGTGCTGCTTAGGAGCCTAATGTATTCATTAAAATGTTTAGAATTACCTTTGCCAAGGAGGCTCTTTTTTGACCAGCGACTGTTGGTTTGTTGGTTAGTCTGTCTGTTTGCAGGATTACATAAAAACAACTTGATGGATCTTTCCGAAACGTTGTGAGAGGGCTGGGCATGTGGCAGGGATGAACCCATTAAAGTATGGAGTGGCTCTGGTAGATAAGACTCTTTGATCATTTTTGTCAGATTACCATGAAACCAGGATGAAGGATGGGGCATGTGCCAAGGAAGAAAACATCACATTTTAAAGTACATCCAGACAAAGTGCATAATCATGAATTTTTTTCCCACTTTCTTGAACAAGATAGGGCTTTTTCAATTATGCATACACTACTTGGTGGATTTTCATAAAACTTGTTAACTGGAGTTTGGATTAGGGTTCATTTTAAGTATGAAGGACTGCTGGGCCTTGGCAGAGGTATATGCACTACTGACTTCCCTTCTAGTTACAGTATGAGTCAGATACTGTAGTTAGTATGGTCTAGTGAGGGACATTTCACAAAGTGCTGTTGACTCTACTTCTGTGAAAGCTGCAAAGTCCTTCAACATTGCATTGTATTTTGCATCTGCTGTATCAATAGAACATTAAACACACTCTGTAGAATCTGGTTAATGATAAATCCTAGTTGTCTCAACCAACCAAACACAGATTAATTTAGGCTCCTACATTCAGAATGTATAACCCCACCAGTCAATTGTAACACTGTGACAAAGAATTACAGACGGACAGAAATTTGACATTTGACCTTGGAAAGTTAGACCCACCAGCACATATGTGCAAACAACACCACAACAAAAGACATTTGAGAATATGTACAATCAAGTAAAAGTGAAAGATTAATCAATAAATAAATAACAGTTAGACCTGAGACATCTGTTCATATGCGCATTAGTCCTGCTGCACAGCTCCTAGAACCTCTGCTTACTTTAGGTTTCTGTTTGAAATACCCACTGATAAAAGCACAAAGGAGTTCTCAAAGCGATTCAGTTTGCATAACTGAACTCTGCGTCATCTGTCTGATATTAACAGCTCATACTGAGAGTGTTGAATATGGGATGGTCACAGAGGATTCTCTTTACCTGTGTAAGGACACACTGTTCAAAAAGAGACTGAAGATTATAGTGGTCTTTGTCACCAATGATTTTCATTGCAGTCTGAACCAGAATGGTCAACTTCAATTCTGATGACACAGGAAGGTTCCCAAACCGCGCCGACACCCCACACCTGACTACACTCTACAAAACAGCCTAATAAAAAAAACCATCATTTTTATTTTTACTCCAAACAGATGTAACCTAGGTAAGATATTTACTCAGTTTAGTTTCCATTAAGAATGATGGGATTTCTGTCACACCTATCAACAAAATTCATTACTTCTGAGTGACACATGTTTATATCATCATGCCTGTACAGTAACTTTAACTTAGCAGAATATTTTGAGCATTTAAAAATAAAATTGTGAGTGCATGGATGAGTTCTCATTGTTGGTGTATGACATAAAAAGAATGGGTGAGCTGACAGAGCCTTGTGGAGCTACTGTTAACTTTAACCCACTGTGTTCTGATTATTAAAAAGTCTCAAACCTTTACTAATATTACACAATCCTGATATACAGGAAATAGATGAGAACAAGTCTATAAAAAACTTAAATCTGGCTGAGACTTATAGTAAATCAGCAGAGCCTTTACTATTTCCTGAATTGATCACTACAACTGGGTTAATTGTTTTATTCCTCTTTCATATTATTAGGCTAAAATTTTTGTTTAAGGGTTTGTAGTTTGTAGATAGACTTAGTTGAGTAAAATTGTTTAACACTATTCATTTAAACACATAATTAGATAATTGAGACAGGTAGGAAGGTTACAGTGAATGAGAAAGAGAAAACAGGGACTGTTTACATAGCTAATAAAGGCTACTCCCTTTTGCCTTTTTACACACCCTGTCAGGGTTTCATTATTTACAATTGGAATTTAAATTATTCAACCCATGATATATTAGGTTTATTTACAAAACATACTATTTATCAGCTGGTTGCAAAAACCAAACGACAAAAGAATAGTTTAAATAGATCGATGCAATGGATTTTATGGATTTTTTTTTCCAAATTCAACACAAAATGCTACTTTTAGTGACTACTGCAGTCTCTAAATGATTCACCTTCCTAAATATCATCCCTGTCAGAGCAAACATTTACAACTCAGATGTTAAAACACTGAGCCAACCTTCATAGACTTACTTTAGCAGCAGAGTCCCAAAGGTTTTTCTGTTCAGGTCTAAATTTACATCAGGGCTCCATGAACTCCAAGACCTTCACCACTGCTGACCCAGAAGCTCCAGAAAAGTGGGCTCCAGTAGCTCAGAACCATCTGGATCAGACCCAGAAGTTCTGTATGTCTGGAGGAGGAAGAATGAAGCTGATGCTGAAAAGAACAGCCTCCATACAGTGAAGCATGGCGGTGGATCAGTGATGCTCTGGGGCTGCTTTGCTTCCTGGACCACTGGAAACCTGCAGTGTGTAGAGGGTCAGATGGATTCCATCAAGGATCAGGAAATCCTAGAAGAAAACGTCTCCATCTGTGAGGAAGATGAAGCTGAGGAAGGACAATGATCCCAAGCAGACCTCAGAGTCCACCAAGGCCTGGTTTCAGAAGAAGTCCTGGATCATTCTAGAGGCCGTCACAGTCGCCTGACTGGAATCCATAGAAAACCTCTGGTGGGATCTGAAGAAGGTGGTTGCAATAGGCCTATACCTAATATACAATGGGGTTGAATAATTCTGCTTACATAGCAAAGATACTTCCCTCTGCTTTGTTTACACACACCTACAGGTCTGAGTAAGGTCCAGACATCCTTTTGAGGTGGATAGTTTAATGTCACCTCCCCTGACACAGGACAGGCTCTGCCTTTGTTTTGTCAACAAGTATGCTGAGCCTCCACCTCCACTGATCCAGGAACACTCATCTATACTTAGTAGTATGTAGTCCTCTACTTAAAATTCCCATATCCAAATAATGTTGGCCAAACGCAACTGACAGGACGCGTGTGCGCGCGTTCTCAATGGGTTTGCCAAGAGGAGTTTATTTAAAGCAAAACATGATGCATCCAAAATAAAGCAGGTCCCATGACGTTTGAAGAGAAAGTGATGTGACAACACTGTAACTCCTATCACTGAAGATAAACAAAGTTGTCAACTCATTTCAGTCTCCACATTTATTCAAAAATACACATCATTCTTCATCATAATAAAGTTAGTGAATTTTCAGCCGAGGCGAGGTTCCGACTTTTAACTTGACGCTCTTGGACTAATTAAGTAGCTTATTGACATTTACCTCCAACGTTTCCGCCGAAAGCAGCTTTACTGGCGATTTAACTTCAAACCAGAGTATTAAGTACTTCAAAAGCAACATCTTTCTCAAAGAGGCTGAATTAAAGAGGTAAAATACAAGTACAGAGTAATCCAAATGTATCGTTCATGGTTAATACTGTTAGTGTATAATAGAAGCTGAGTGAGTCAGATATGGTTCAGCTCCTGTTAAAATAGAAACTTCTGTCATACTCCTCACCAGTTTGCCTCAGCGCCCCTCAGTCAGCCGGTTTGCTCCTTCATTGACTGCTTAAAGGCAAATAAGGCGTCAGCAGAGTCAAAATGACTTCGTGATGGTGTGAAATCCAGTGTCACTTTTTTTTTCTACTCTTTTTTCTACTCATACTTCTGGTCCTTCAACAACTCCACGCGTCACACGTGCGTTACGGACAACCGGTTTGGGAACCTGTCAGACTAGGTTTACAGAATTTAACTAAAACAACAACCGCTATCTTCACACTCCAGTTGATTGTGAAAAAATCCAGTTTTTTTCCACAAATCTCATCTTTTAGTTTTGACTGTTTACATTGATTTTTGTACGTGTCCCATATCTGATATCAGTGTAAATAGATACCTGACGTCACACTTAGGAGGCAGCAGCGACTCAGGTCGCCACCTTATAGGTAGGGGAGAAAATCTACTGACATAAGTTAAATGTAAATTAATTAGAAAATGGGAAATACTCATGAGAAAAACCTGTTTGCTCATATAAACGAGCCTGGTACCACTCATTTAAAATTGTTTCCAAATTGTATTCGGTTATTTTCTCTGTGAATGCATGTGTAGGTCTAACTCCTGGTTAGCCAGCCAAACGAGTTTTCAGCGGTGTCCCGTGCAGGTCATTCCAGGATCCTTCTACAGAGAGCCTGGCCACTTCCTATTAATACCATGGTACTGAAATCAGCTGCCATTCACCTGTAAGGCGTTCACCAGGTAGTCCTCAATGAATGGCAATGAATGAACGGAAGTAAGCGGCTACAATAATTATTCGAGGGCTTTACCGATACCCAGTGATTTCTGTAGTTCAGTTTGAAGTTGAAGTGTTTGATGTTGATGGAAGGGCACAGAATGCTGAGCCCAGTGAATGATTTGTTTAGTGAACAGACTGCTGCTGCATGTTTCTAATGCTGTGTTCAGGCAAAGGGAGCAGCAGCCTACCTTCACACACTAAGTCTGACTTTCTGATGAACGACGATTCATTTTCTGTGATGTTTTCTGAAGTCTTTCCCAGCTTTTCGCTAATTGTCACCTTATTATGTTCTTGACATGCTGATCCACTTCCAACAAGAAAACAGCATGCTTACCGGCTGACATCTGTAACTTAAACAACTAAACTAAAAACTGTCGCGTCCAACTGCCTTTAGTCGAGGAATACCTTGTTTTCCTCTCCCTTTCGTCGCTTCCCACGCTCACTGGGTTGCAGGATTGTGTGCGTCTGTCTGACTGCGGAGGCGTGTTCCACCTGCAGAGTGACGGGAGTGCAGTGTGTGAACTTCACCAGTCAAAAGTTTGGACAGTTTTCCATTCAAGGAAAGCATGACAGTATCTCAGTTTCTTGTATTCCTGCATTTACATTCCTTACATTACCTTAATTTAGCTGATGATTTTATGCAAAGCAACTTATGATAAGTGCACTTAGAAGATAAATAGTCCCATCAATCCATTCTACACTTTGTTCTTTAAGTCCTCAAAAATAAAATTGCACTTCCAAAAGTAAACTACATTACAAAAATGGCATGTTCAAAAATAGTGCCTCTCATTTTGCTACTTTAGAATTATGAGGTGGCCAATCACGATTCACCCCTTTCTTGAGATGCCCCTGAGACAGAGATGCACTGCAACCTAGCTCATCAAATAATTTGCCAACATCAAACTTAAAGAGGAGACAACACAAGGTTAGCTGAGTGCTGTTTCTTATGCATTTGCACTGGAGATATCTGTGGTATTATGTTTTCATGTTATCTGTTGGGTCCATTTTTTAAACAGAATATCTCAGGTACGCCTGCAGGGAATTCCTTTACCTCTGTTACAAATATCCCTTTGTGCTAAAGGATGAATTTATTAGAATTTGGTGGTCAAAGGTCAAAGTGACCCCACAAAACATGTTCTTTAGTCGTGTCTCAAGAAAACCTACTATAATTATATGAGTTTCACACAAATGTCTAATAGGATAAAATGATGAAGTGATTTTATATCCAAAACTTCTTTTTTGGGCTTTATTCAGCACCATAACTCAGCTATATATCTTTAACCTTGATTCTAAAAAAGTTGGTTGCTCTGTAAAACATTAATATTACAAACTGTTATCATATTCTAATTCTTTTTGACATTCAGTTCAATTGAAAGCAATACAAAGACAATATATCTAAAGTTGTACCTCGTCAACTTCATTGACTTTTGTAAATATATGATTATTATTAATTCTATGCCAGCACATCTCAAAAAAGTTGTGACAGGGGCAGCGGAAGACTGGGAACGTTTTGAAATACTCAAAAACACCCGATTGGAACATTCCACGGGTCCATGCATCCTTTTTCTTCCACTTATCTGGAGTCAGGGTCGCCAGCAACACTTTCCAGCTCCTCCCAGGGGATCCCAAGGAGTTCCCAGAACAGATGAGATATGTAATCCCTCCACTGAGTTCTGAATCTACCGTAGGGTCTCCATCCAGTTGGACGTGCCCAGAAAACCTCCAAAGGGAGGTGCCCTGCATGCATCCTAATCAGATGCCCAAACCACTTCAACTAGCTCCTTTTGACGCGGGGGAGCTGCGGCTCTACTCTGAGCTCCCTCCAGATGTCCGAGCTCCTCACCCTTACTGTGAGGCTGAGCCCAGCCACCCAAAGGACACTCATCTTGACGGCTTGAATCCGCAATATTATTCTTTCGGTCATTACCCAGAAGTCATGACCAGAGGTGAGGGTTGGAAAGTAGCTCTACTGGTAAATTGAGAGCTTTGCCTTATGTCCCAGCTCTCTCACCACAACAGTAAAATACAGCACCCACATTACTGCTGATGCTGCATCAAAATGCCAGTCCATGTCACGGTCCATTTTCCTTTTACTCGTGAGCAAAATGCCAAGATATTTAAACTCCCCCACTTGAGGCTGTAACTCAACTCCCAACCTGAAAGGGACAGTCCACCCATTTCTAACAGAGCACATGCAGAGAGAGAAGCAGAGAACCATGCCCAGTTTCCTCAATCCATGTGACGTGTCTAAACGTCCCTGTAGCCGATTCATTGGGGTCTTCTAATCACTCTTAAGTATTGCCCCTGAGACCAATTTACCTTGGGAGACCCTACAAGGGACTATTGCTCTGGCCAACTCAGCTCCCAGGATCACAGTCACACAAACCCCTCCACCAACTTAAGGTGACAATTCTTTGGCAGGCATTCCACAGGTAAACAGGTTAATTGCTAACAGGTGATAGTAACCTGATTGAATATGAAAGGGGTATCCTGAAAAGGCTCACTCAGCAAAGATGGGGAGAGGTTCACCATGTTGTGAAAATCAGCGTGGGCAAATACTCCAACGTATAAGAACAACATTTCTCAATGCAATGCAATCTCAGTTTCAAGCACTTTGTGGATTTCCCCATCTACAGTCCATCATATCATCAAAAAATTCTGGAGAAATCTCAGCATGCAAGGGATGCAAGATGAAAACAAACACTGAATGCCTGACATGAATCTATTAAGCATATTACAACATGGGCTGAAACGGACATACATGTTTTGGAACATATGCTGCCATCCATTTTTGTCTATTCCAGCAAGACAATGAAGCCACATTCTGCACACCTTACAACAGCATGGCTTCAGATGAAAATATGTGGTGCATTATGAAGTGCCAAATATGACAACAGAGACATCAAACTGTTGAGGAACTGAAGACAAGCAATATAGCGATGACCTCCAGTTCACCATTCTTCTTAAATGTATGATTTGAAACACTGTAACCACTGACAGGTGAAGTGAATATTGATTATCTCATTACAATGGCACCTGTCAGAGGGTGGGATATATTAGACAGCCAGTGAACATTTTGTCTTCCAAGTTGACATGTTGGAAGCAGAAAAATGGGCAAGCATAAGGATCTAAGCGACACTGACAAGGGCCAAATTGTGATGGCTAGATGAAAACTGCAGGTCTTGTTGGATGTTCCTGGTCAGCAGTTGTTAGTACCTACCAAAAGCGATCTAAGGAAGGTCAACCAATGACCTGGCGATAGGGTCATGGGCGCCCAAGGCTCATTGATGCACCTTGTTAGCGAAGGCTAGCCTGTTTTCCGATCCCACAGAGGAGCTACTGTAGCACAAGTTGCTAAAAAAGTAAAAGCTGGTTCTGATGGAAAGGTGTCAGAAGACACAGAGCATTGCAGCTTTCTGGGTATGGGGCTGCAGAGCGGTCAGGGGGCCCATACCGACCCGTCCACCACCGGACACGCCTACAATGTGCATGTGAGCATCAGAACTGGACCACGAAGTAATGGAATGGTTTCAGGAACACAATGAGTTCAAGACGTCGACTTGGCCTCCAATTCCCCAGATCTAGATCCAATCAGTTATCTGTGGGATGTGCTGGACAAACAAGTCTGATCCATGGAGGCCCCACCTCACAACTTACAGGACTTAAAGGATCTGGTGATGACGTCTTGGTACCAGATACCACAGCACACCTTCAGAGGTCTGGTGGAGTCCAGGCCTCGATGGGTCAGAGCTGTTTTGGTGGCCAAAGGGGACCTACACAGTAGGAGGCATGTGGTTATAATGTTATGGCTGATCAATATGAGTCTGGACAGACACAGAGGTTAACTTCAACTTGAATGGTTGGTGAGGGAATACAGCAGCGAGGCAGATAGAATCATTTTTTCACTTCATAAGCAGACAGTTCCACTTCACCTTCTCATCCCAGTAGTAAAGACAGATGCCTGCTTTGACACAGGCAGGAGGCGGGGCCCTTGCTCAATTTCTGGGGCCCTACGCCACTGGTGTGGTGAGTGTTTAGGGCCGTCCAGCTCTGGTCACCAGTGGCCATGCCTTTATGTTCAGAGCCAGACGTATCAACACTGATTAAAGTAGAAAGCACAGAACTCCACCAATGCCATTCTTATATTGTAGGTGCATTTAAATGATTAAAAAAGAGAGTATTAAAATAAATAATAATAATGCATTAAGATCACTCTGGCACACACACAAGTCCCACACATACACACATTTATTATATGTTTCTGTTGTGGCTTCCACGGGAAATGGTTTCCTGATTTCTCCAGTTTGTTTTCTCGTTGTATTTTGGTCTCCTGGAGTCAGATAAGGATCTGAATCCATGCAGGTAATGATACCCAACCGCCTGCATACAGAAACTGTAATTAAAACTAACTGAGTCACTGTAGGCCTACAGTGATGGAACTCAGGAGCCTTAAGCAACAGATCTAATGACTCAGTAAACAGACACAAACTCCTAACAATGCAGAAGAAATCCAGAGGCTTTATTATTGTAAGTCAAATTCATGTGTTTGTTTTTAACTTCAGGCAGCTTTTATCATGATGGCCTCCAACGTACACAACAATCTGTTGAATATAACAGTCTGACTTACTATAGCTTGACTGTGAAAAAACAGCTAATGGAGGTTATTATTTCTTTACTGAAGTCTTCTTCAATCAGGTTTTACTCCTGCATAGTCCTGTCACATCAATAACTTCACCTTTATCACTCATTTATTTCCTTCTGTCCGTGTATGATCTGTATCTTATTTATGATTATTATTCAGAGTGAATAATAATCATAATAATAATAATAATTAATATTATTAATTATTATTCAGAGTGAGACGACTTTGCAGAATAGGAGCATTTTTACCAGTGCTCGGGTTTAGGCCACAGTTATGTTTAGGAAATGAGTGAGCATGTTTGTAAGAACATACAGCAGGTACAATGATGTGTTTGTGATGAGTGTGTGAGATGCACATTTAAGTTCACTCTGAGGACAGGGTGTGCAGTACAGTGGTAAGGATGGTGAGAAACTCCTGCAGGGCTTCGTCATCTCTCGGGTGCTGCTTTAGAGTCACTTTTACTTCCCTCTCTCCTCCCTCTTTTTGGACTGAATCTCTCCTTCTCTGCCTATAAGGTGAATCCTCCTCTTCTCTGCCCTCCACCACCCTCCCTATGCCACACATGCTTTTCTTTACCTCTTGTCTCTGATTTGCCTCTCCACCATACAGCAGCTCCCCCAGTATGAGCGTGCTGTGCAGTGTGTTGTCAGAGTGTGTGTGAACGGTGTGTGTGTACAGGTAGACCCGCCAGGGGAGTGTGTGTGGAGGCGTGAATGCCAGTGTCTGGATATTGACCAGCTGCATTGCTGCCTGAAGGCTTTGTGGTGAACATTCAGGTATTATAGTGTTCTGGACCCATTCCTCCAAGTACACATAATCCTCCTGCTCCATTTTCTCAGCATCTAGTCACAAAAAACAAGGAACAAAGACAGAAATCTCAGTCAGGTGAAATTAAATAGAAGTATTATGTGGCACAGCAGAAAACACAAAAGAAACTGGAAGTTTTCCCAAGAAATTCTGAGTTTGTCTGACGCTTATCTCAGTAGAAACACTGCCAGTACTAAGTATTAATAGCAGTATCATTGAATTCATGGGTTGCCTGTAGTAGTAGTGTTACAGCCCTGACTGAATAAGGGAAGATAAAATGTGAATAAAACACTGTTGGGCTCTCATGTCTGTGTAATAATGACTGAGGCACAAACCCGATGCTGCCCTACAGGCTACAGAACAGAAGTGAGGTTGAATGAATGAATTTCCCTGTGATAATTGTCACCTAGATCCCAAAGGGGTGGAGTTGTTATGGGTGGAGTTGTTATGGGTGGAGGTCTTATGGGTGGAGTTGTTATGGGTGGAATTCTTATGAGTGGAGTTGTTATGGGTGGAGTTGTTATGGGTGGAGGTCTTATGGGTGGAGTTCTTATGGGTGGAGGTCTTATGGGTGGAGGTCTTATGAGTGGAGTTGTTATGGGTGGAGTTCTTATGGGTGGAGGTCTTATGGGTGGAGTTCTTATGGGTGGAGTTGTTATGGGTGGAGGTCTTATGAGTGGAGTTCTTATGGGTGGAGTTCTTATGGGTGGAGTTCTTATGGGTGGAGGTCTTATGGGTGGAGGTCTTATGAGTGGAGTTGTTATGGGTGGAGTTGTTATGGGTGGAGTTCTTATGGGTGGAGTTGTTATGGGTGGAGGTCTTATGGGTGGAGTTGTTATGGGTGGAGTTGTTATGGGTGGAGGTCTTATGGGTGGAGTTGTTATGGGTGGAGGTCTTATGGGTGGAGGTCTTATGGGTGGAGTTGTTATGGGTGGAGGTCTTATGGGTGGAGGTCTTATGGGTGGAGGTCTTATGGGTGGAGGTCTTATGGGTGGAGTTATGGGTGGAGTTGTTATGGGTGGAGTTGTTATGGGTGGAGGTCTTATGGGTGGAGTTGTTATGGGTGGAGGTCTTATGGGTGGAGTTGATATGGGTGGAGGTCTTATGGGTGGAGGTCTTATGGCTGGAGTTCTTATGGGTGGAGTTATGGGTGGAGGTCTTATGGGTGGAGGTCTTATGGGTGGAGGTCTTATGGGTGGAGTTGTTACGGGTGGAGGTCTTATGGGTGGAGGTCTTATGGGTGGAGTTGTTATGGGTGGAGGTCTTATGGGTGGAGGTCTTATGGGTGGAGTTCTTATGGGTGGAGCTCTTATGGGTGGAGTTCTCCTTGCTTCCAAACTGACATCACTAGAACCACGAATTTCAGCACAAATTTTACAACGTTTAGATGCCAAAATAAAGGGTGTGGCGTAAAAATTGGTCGCATTTTTAGACAATTTTACAGCTCCCTTCCACAATGGTCTCCCAGTTCAAGTCTCAACATTGTGCATTACACACTCATTATAAAATCTGAAATGGACAAAAATCAACTGTGAATTTTCAAAAACCATAGTTATCAAAATGGCCATTTAGCACAATAAAGCCTCAAGAACTGCTTCAACTTTGAATCTGTTTTTATGTCAAGGTATTGTGAAGCAACATGGCTTCAAAAGATGTTGATTTCTCATTATTACTTTTATTAGAACGTAACAAAAGACATTGGACATCATTCCTGATCAATCATTATGATTTGATGTGTTTTGTGTGTATCTGCTGACTAAACGCTTACAGAGGTCTAATAATCAGTCATTTATGCTTAGTTTTGGTTTTACACATTTTAAGGCAGGCCATTTTGCCCCCGTCAACCACAATTTTTGTCACATGAAGAAGAAGCTTTTGACATGAAAGAATCTCTACACATTTTAATGACCTTGCTCAGAATGCAAAGAATGTTGCTGCAGCCACAGGCACTCAAACTCCTCTGGACTGAGAGGCGGGGAGAAGGACAAACTGAGGGGGACAGTCATGCTGGACGCTGGGACATCAGCTGAGGAGTCTGCACACTGACCTTCGCTGTCCGAGCCTGGAGCAGATGTGGATATACAAGGAGATGAAAAAGGAGGAAGAAAGGGAAAAGAGAGGAGGATAAGGATTCAGCAACAAGCAGCCAAATGGTAAACAAAGTGAAGGAGGCGAGGAAGGATACGGATGAGGTATGAGGGATATACACAGTCATCACAGTAGTGTTGGAGGAAGAGATTTGGGATTAAAAATGGCACAGCATTCCCATAAATGGACCTAAATGTTGGGGAAGAAAACATTGTCATTATTGTACTAAAATAACACAACTTAGTATGTGAGCTTGAGCCACGAGGACCCATTTAAGGTTGATATTTGAGGCCCTCTCAGTAGTGTCACAGTAGAGATGAATAAGTTATACATACCCCTTTACTTATTGCACACATTACTGTGTTATGGGTTATTTTTAAAGCATTTTTACCTGAATTTTAAAAAATATTTCACCACATATTTATGCATATGACACAAGAACATTTGCTCTAAGGCAAACAAAGAAGAGAGAAAATAACTCATAAGCAAGCCAAAAAGAATGCATGCATAGATGCTGAGATTCACACAATAAAAAAGGATCAATTAAAAAATTAAAAATATCTCCACATCTTCTCTAGGAAGTGTTACTTTTCCATGTTTTCTATGCCACTCCTGATGTAGCAGCATATGTTGATTCTTAGCTGTATGTCACTGCTGACTCAGGACTGACATAGGACACATTATGTCACTGTATGTATGTCACTGATGTTACACTGGTTTAACGTGTTCATCCAACTTCTGACAGTTCTTTACTGGCCTATGCTGGTGCTGAGCTCTGGGATGTTGCTGCTTTGTGCCATATTAACATGCCTTTCCACTCATGTTTCACTGACATGTTTCTGATCAAGAAATACAGCAGTACTGCAATTAATACTGTGTACAACCACAACTAGTCTGTTACCATGGTGACAGTGGCACATGCAGATGTGGCAGGCCAGGAGCTCCCTAAAATTTCAGTGCATTTTTGTTTTAATTTGATAGTTTTTGTTTCACATATTACTAATGACTCAAATACAGTGTCAATAAAAGAAGGGATTGGACTAAGTGCAGCAGACCTTCAGACAATTTTTGTCCATGGTATCCACTGAACAGCCACATCAAACATCACCATAACCGCTGTGATCAACCCAGAAATACAGAATAAGAGTTCAGGTTAGCCAGCTTGTACCAAATGGTTTGTCCACACCAAATGCAAAGTGACTTTTTCATGCACTTTGAATATGCAAATCAATGTAAAAACACATGCTGGGGCCAGAATAACATTTTTTGTTGCTTTATGATCCAAAACATCAGGTGACTATTTGTACACACATGCACGTTGACATAGAACACAGGGTGGAACATTCATGTAGCTAAACTCCAGGTGATGACAATCAGGTGTGTGTGTGGAACAGGAAGCAAACACTTTTTTGACCGGGTCAGTGCGGCAGCACTTCAACATATTTAGCATGCATGACTTTGAATTTGTGGATTGAAATGATGTAAAAAAAGATCATTGATTGAAAATGAGCGATGCAGTTATCTGCTAATGCTAAGATGAGCTGAACTGGGAATAAACGGATGACTGAATCCAAAGATATATCATGCATTAGATACTGGTTTATTGTTAGCCCAGAGCCTGTGTCCAGTTCATCCATTTACAACTCAGGAGCTCATTTGAGTACAGTATATTAGTATATCTGAAAGCTGCTACAGCACATTGGAACCAAACTTCCACCATCACATCCTCATTCACATTCACATCCACAAAAGGGGACAGAATAAAATCATGTTGGTCTATCAGACCATACTTCCCCATTTCTCCTGCTAAATTACTCCCTGCAAATGAAACGTGTGGAAACATCAGAGAAAACTGGAAGTGTGGACAGATGAGGCTACAACAGCACTACAGGACTGCTTTGAGTGCAAAGACTGATGTGTTCAGAGATGCTGCTGTTTGATATGGAAAACCATATCAAACATTAGCTAAGATGCTGATATGGGGATCATAAAGAACAAAAATTCACTCATTCCCCAGTCTGCCTGTGCAAAGTCCAATAGATAGTAAAATATAACATCAACCCAGCCACAGCCAGTTCAGCCTGTTTACAGAAGTATCTGCTGCTGGACCAGCAGACTCCTACAGTCATCCTTCACTGATAACTTCATCATTTAAGCATTTAGATGACTTTGGGTTTTTTAAGGGAAGCAAACCAACCATAAGACCTCCACCCGTTCAAATTGTGATGCAAGCATGAAATTTGGCACAAATACTCTTCAAGGTCCACTCTTTTGAAAAAGGATGCTGGCCACTCAAAAAATTCAAAATGGCCACCATTTTTCAAGATGGCTTCCAGGAGTTGTACCAATATGTCCTATTTCAGCATGTAATTATCAAAATAAATTAATTTTGGTATAAACTATTTTATGGATCTGTTTTTGTCATAACTGCTATGTGAACTGCTATGTTGTAGCAAAGATGGTGTACAAGATGTCCGCTGTACTAGTTGCAATGATATCTCATGATCTATAAAACATAGAAACATAGTTTTTGGGTGTATACACAGGTTTTTTGGGTTGTAGATTCCAGTAGACCTATTAGTTTTCTTGTCAGAGCACAATTTAGTAGGTGGAGGAAAGCTTAGTTCAATAGAGTGAATGTCATTACAATGGTGACATCACTGCTGTGGAACTCAGCATGGGGTTCAGTGTCAGCTGATCTAGTTTTACTAATACTGTAGTTGTTGACTAATGGTGATAGTATAGCTTAATTCAGTGTCCCAAATGCTGTCTAATAGCCCCCAATCAATTAGCTAGTAATAGCTAGTAGATGTAGTTGGATAGCCGCGCCTGAATTGACAGGGTGTGCCAGCGCTGGAGAGCCAAGCCAAGGGTAAGCGGAGCTATACAGTACATGACTTGTTGAAGTATACTTACCCGGAAGGTGTACAGATCACACAGGACCTAAATGACACTGGATGAATGATCGGGCTAGGTGTAGGTCACCCGAACCTAGTTGTATCCCATACCTGAATGTGCGGTATTACTTTGATTAAGGTGGTAAAAGGATAGCCCCTCGGCCTTAATCAGAAATCAATCCAAAAAAAATGGCAAATGCAAATCCAATGTTAGCCAAGAGGCAAACTGATTGGAAGAAATGTTGTCTTTGTCAGAAAGACTAAAGAAATGAAGCCCTAGTATCACCTCCAGCCCATCATGTTCCTCAACATGACGGCTATACCATGCTTGCCACCAATGTTCCACTCTTTCATGAGATCAATCAAATGTCAATGATCCTGGACCCGGCAAGGCTGGATGAAGGTGGTGGTATAGAAGCTACTTTGAGAAGGAACCAGGCAAAGTATCACACAAGTTGTCGACTAATGTTCAACAAAACCAAATTAGATCGCGCGAGGAAGCGACAATCCGATGCTCAAAGTAATGAAATAGATGAAGGCCACACAAAGCACCATAGAACCAGTCATGATGGTCAGGCTTGCATATTTTGTGATAAAATATCCCCTGCATCTGACCTAGGACAGGTAATGACAATGAATCTGAACAACAGACTACATGAATGTGCCCGGACACTAAATGATGGTAAACTATTGGCTAAACTGAGTGGTGGCGATGCCATAGCACAGGAGCTGAAATACCATTGTGTGTGTCTTTCTGGTCTCTACAACAGGGAGAGATTCCACCTGAGAGGCCTTGAGAAAGAGTTTTCTCAGAGTGAACCAGAACCAGACATCTTTCCCCTGGTTCTCTCAGAACTGGTCAACTACATTGTAGAAACCAGTCTCAGTTCTGATGGTCCTGCCATCTTCCATCTCGCAGATATGAGCAACCTGTGCCAGCAGCGTCTGGAGCAACTGGGTGTAAACTTACCTACTGTCAACTCTACCAGACTAAAGGAAAAACTGTTGGCAGAGATCCCTGAACTTGAGGCTCACAAAAAGAGCAGAGATGTGCTCCTGGCTTTCCAGGTAGATGTAGACATGGCTCTCTCTCAAGCTGCTGAATACTCAGAGGCACTAAAATGGCCAAGGCTGCAAAAATCCTGAGAAGGCACATTCTGGACCATCAGTCCAGATTTGATGGAACATTCCGTGAGGGATGCATCAAAGATGCCATCCCTCCAATTCTCCTCCAGTTCATTGATATGGTAGAACACGGAACTGACATCAAATCACAGCTGAGATTTGGCACTTGAAGGACTGACCAGGCTATTGCACAACTGTTGCAGTACAACTGCTACTCCCGATATAAAGAGGGAGCAGCCACTCACAGACATTCCAAGGATTGGGAAACTCCATTCCCAGTATACGGTATGTCTGTTTATGCCAAAACCAGGAAGAGAAGCCTGGTTGAAATGTTGCATGAACATGGCATGAGCATTTCCTACGACTGGGTGCTGGAGATATCAGCTCAACTGGGAGATGCAAGTCAGCAAGTATGTTGAGGAGGGTGTGGTCTGTCCACCAGTGCTACGGAAAGGGTTGTTCACCACTGCTGTCATGGACAACAGTGACCACAACCCGTCTGCAACAACTGCTACTACATCTTTCCATGGCACCGGTGTCTCTGTATTTCAACATCCGACCAAGGCAAACAGTGGTGAAGAGTGTCAGCAGCTCAGGTTTGGTCCAGAAAGAGTAAAGTCTGTTCCAGAACTTCCTGACTCAGAGTCCTGACTCTGACTGAGTCCTGACTGGGGATGCAACAAGGTTAGTGAAGAATGGCAAGTCTTCTGGACAGTCAATTCACCACTTGCAGAGAGTTGTCAACAACTCACCAAATGTGGCTGCAAATCAGGGTGCAGTGGAAGGTGCAAATGCTTCAGATTGGGTTTCGTCTGCACAGCACTGTGCAGTTGCAAATGTGAGTGAAGTTAAATAAACCAAACTATCAGCATCTAGTAAACTAACCTGGGCAAACTGGAGTGTAGCAATCAATGTTAGGTGCAAGACAAGCTGTGATCCAGTTCTCAAATGTTGTCCCCGGTAGAAATCATACCCCAGGGTAGACAACATGGAAAAAAAATTTTTTTTTAATTCTAGGTGGTACATTGGGCCAAAACATCATGTCTATCCAATTCCTTGACAGCGAAAACCTAGATTTAAACCAAAGAAGCAAGTCTCTATCTTTATTAGTTGCTGAGATATTGCTGAAATTATTTGTTTCACGGCGGACATCTTGGACGCCATCTTTGATACAGCTGTTTTGAAGTAGCTGTTTCAGGCAAAGTAACATTCCTACTAAATTCTTTGACCCCAAAAATCTGAGTTTAGACCATAAACAGTTTGATTTATCCGAAATACTTACATTGATATAATGAACATTCGACAGAAATGGTGGCCATCTTGAAAAATGGTCGCCATCTTGAATTTTTGAGTGGCCTGTGCCTTTTTCCAAAAGAGTGGCCCTTAGAGAGTATTTGTGCCAAATTTTATGCTTGCATCAGCATTTGAACAATTCTTACAGTTATCTGCTGCACTATTTACCACAGAGCAGTGAAGCACTGCTATAGTGGTCATTGAGTTCTTGGTCACCAACAAAGGGCATCTGGTACAGACTAATGTAAGTCAATATAACAGGTCTGCCATGAGTTCTACCAGTACCAGTTTTAGTTTTTGTTGACATTGCTATAAATCAATAAAATTAAATATATATTTATTACTGATTACCCCAACACCAAGCCACAATAACAATAATAGTAATAATAGTAATAATAACAATAATAATAAAAGAATAAAAATCCAAAAAAGTGTGCAGACCTCAGAATTCAAACTCAAGTCATCTGGGTGAGAGTCAGCTGATATAACTATTACATCAATTCACTTGATGCCATTCATGAACTAAAAGAATGTTTTATTTTCAGCCTTCAATAATAATAATTATAATCATTCCCATTGTGTCAGAAGGTTTTGTGGTCTGGATGGGGATGGAAGCCTCTTGTGGTTTGGATTTTAGCCGCCGGCTGGCCAATTGTTAAGATGAGCCGATCTAGTTACACACTAGTTATGTTGATGGGACAGATGCTTGGCAAACAGTGGAGGCAGAGGGTCGACCAACCTAAATAGCAATAGGAATTCCAATAGGAATTCAGGTGTAGGTACAGGAGCATGAGTAAAAACTATGGAACTGCATAATGGTGGCAGATGAAGGTAACATGGTGCCTGTTCTGGTGAGAATCTGTTAATGCAGTTCTTGTCAGGTGAGGATTGGTACAGCTGAGATAGTCTAGAAGAAGAAGCTTTATTTTTGTCACATACAATTATATCGTATACACAGTACAATCTAGCGAAAGGAGGATACTTCGACATTTAGACTGGCGGAGGTGGGGATGGAACCACCGACCTTCTGATAAGTGGACGACCGCTCTTACCACCTAAGCCACAGCCTCCGGTCTCATGGTAATATAACAAAAAAGGTATTAAATAAAGGACTTGCCACTGAATAAGATAAACTACAGAAATAATTTAACATCTTCACTCACCTGAGTGGACCTCCTCTACTTGGCTACAGTTAAGTGTGTCTGAGAGGTCAGTGTTAGACTTGGGGTCAAAGGTCACATGTTCAGGGCTTCCTCTGCTGCCTGACTCTGTCTCTACAGTGCTCTCCTTCAAAGGCTCCAGAGTGTTGAAGCTGCAGGCCCACCGGCTGATGGGCTCCATAGGGTGGCCAATCAGAACACCCAGGGAAGGGTCTGATCTCCGAGCCTGGAGAACCTTTCTCGTCTCTTCTATCCCACAATGCAACAGGCGGTAGTAGAAAAGCGCCTGGTCATGAACGGACATGTCTGTCTCCTCCTCTGGAACACAGGAGTGGTTACAGTGTCATTTCTATCTCTACTCTTCTCCCTTTTACACACACACACACACACACACACACACACACACACACACACACACACACACACACACACACACACACACACACACACACACACACACACACACACACACACACACACACACACACACACACACACACACACACACACACACACACACACACACCTATGCAGTAGTGCAGCAGTCTTCCAAGCATGTCTTGTGTCTCAGCAGGTCGGCACAAAAACAGCCTCATGGTAGTTGTCAGCAGCTCCATCTTGACTCCTGGTGAGGCCTCGCTCCTCACTCCATCGATGAACCCCTCCAGTGTGTAGGGGGCACTGGAGACTTTCTCCCCATACACGCCCAGCAGCCACAACAAGGACTGTCTGCCCTATTGGAAATGAGAGGAAGGAGTCAATTTAAAGGCCCTGGACACCTCAGATGTTCTGAGCCACTCAGGCTGATCCAATTTCTGTTAAAGTAACATTATATGCTAGTTTGCCATTGGCTGCAGTCTTTGTAGTCGCGTCCAGTGCTGCGGTTCATGTCTTTCTATCCGAACAATAAAGAAGTACAGGCAGGGGTATACTTAAAATGAACAAGTTCATATTGAACAAAAGGTTATCCGTTCATGTCTGAACGCAAAACTGTTCATTGTTCCAAAAAACCTCATTCAAAGATGGAAAAGCACTGTAGATAATTTTGCAAATGGTTAGTCTTTCTATTTTATTCTGTCAATGAATCCCAAGGATTTGTCTTAAGAATTTGTTAAATTTATTAAAGAACTGCACTTTGTTAATTGTATTAGACAGGGATGCCTACGGTGGCCTTTCCTGTTTCTATCATAGAGTAAGGGTAAGGGGGTTACAATCTGATGGAGAACAAACAGAATACAGTGGACAATGTGGACACAGCTGGGTGACTTTGACTTTGCAGATGACATAGCACTGTTGGTGCACAGTCGTCTACAAATACAAGACAAGGCCACAGTACTCTAAGTCACCTCCTCACAATTAGGACTCAACGTCCGCATGAGGAAGACAAAGATCAGAATGAACACAAATAGTCCTGAACCTGACATACTCAAGGAAAGTAGGCTTGAAGAAGAACCACATTTTAAACAAATGTATATGTCATGAATCTCATCCTAGTTTTTGGTTCCTCTTATTTTGTAAAGTTCATTTCATGATTTAGTTCCTCTGTTTCGTGTTTTATTTTCTAGCTTTATTCCTTGCCTCATGTTTTGCTTCACACTTCCTGTTGTCTTCTCTTGTGGTCTGTTGTGATCTTTTGTTTCCCCTGTCTCAGTGTTAGTCTTCTGTTTTTAGTTCTGGTTTGTTTTCTCTCTCTCTGTGTCTTTGTATTTCCTGTCTCATGTGAGTTTATCGTTGTATCCTCCTTGTGTCTCCCCTTTAACATATATATTCCCTCCGTGTGTGATTGTCTGATTGTCTCCTCCTCCGTGTCACCTGTTTGCCATTGTTATCTTAGTGTATTTAGTCTGTGTGATTCCCTCTGTGAGTTGCCAGTTCGTCGTCTACGTTTCGTCAATGCATCTTCTATGTTTCGTCATATCTTCTCTCGTGTCTCCAGTGTCTCCAGTGTTTCTCCCAGTGCTTGTAAGTTTTCTGTTAGTTGGATTTTTGCCTGTTTTTGGATTTTGTTTTTGCCTTTTGTTGTGGATACTGTTGTTTGCTTTGGACTCCCCTTGTGTGTTTTTTTGTCAGTGGACTGTCTCTGGGTTTTAGTTATTAAATCCTTGAGCTGCACTCTGCCTCTGTGTTGTCTGCATCTTTGGGTCCTGCTTTTGTGAATCCTGACAGTATATTCACAAAAAAACATTTAACTGCTTAAACATTAGTTACCCTATCATCCACCTGGTGCAAAGTGGTGCACAATGCAACACAACTGTTATTGCTTATGTCCAACCAACTCAGTCATTATATTTTACCGTCCACATTGGGCAAGAAGCAAATGTACCCGGGTCTATCTGTGCATCCATGGGTGTGCTGATCTTAAAATGAGATGCAGTCAGGCTCAGTGTCTGCCCATTGCCATTGTGAAGAAGCAGAAAGCAATTGTGATATTGACCAACAAATTTGTGGCCTAAAGTCAACGGTGCAGTGATGTTCTTGCTAGTTAAAGGGTGAATTTGGATACTAAAATCACATTTCCACTACGTAGTACCAGCTCAACTTGAATAGACTCAACTCTTTTGGTTTCCATTAAGTAAAAGTTCTGGGTATCTGGTACTAGGTACCTACTTTCTTGGCATCACCTTCATCAAGGTTCCAAAAAAGTGAGCAGGTACTAAAAAGTGATGTGAAAACACTGCAGACCACTGACTGGTCAGGGAGAATCATTACTGCCTTATCAACGCGAGGCACGCATGGAAACCACTGCAAAGCACAAATCAATGTCTGCCATTTTTAAACAGCCAAGCTACTATAGCAGCCCTAATTTATTTTTTCAGCCGCTATATTGAGGTGCAGACATTCCTTTCTTTGATAGCTGATGAGCGGATCATGAGAGGTGGATGAGAGGTGTGTGTTGCGTTGAAAATGTCAGGGCAGTTTCGCAGTGTCGCTATGACGACCAGCTACACTAAGGCGGTACTATCCTCAAAGAAAACGACCTCATAACAAAGCTGAGTAGAGCCGGTACCACATAGAGGAAACACGGCTCGAGATACACCTACATAGACGCCTTAACACACTTACATGCTTGTTAACATCATCCACATTTCCCTGCACCTCTACTGTTACCTCAGGATTTATGAGAAAGATGGCTGCTTTACTCCAAACATTTAAGCTGTATGAACCTGAACTGTGTGTGTGACCTAGTGGATGTGTAGAAGAAAACAGGATACTGATTATCATTAGATCCTGTCTGCGTGTTGGGAGATTTAAATAATGAAGTTAAGCTTGCTGAGCCTTGTGTGTATATGGTACAGACAAGGGAGGCATCCAGGCAGTGTGTGGGTGTGGCAGCGGCGTTAGCTGGGGTCTGACCTGGCTATCTTGCAGCACCTCCTCGCAGCCCTTTAGAGCCAAACACACAGTGTCGTTACACTGAGGGCACATCCACACCAGGTCACGCATTGTCTGCAGCACAGCTGAGGAAGGGAGGGAGAGAAAGAGTTGTCGTGGAGACAGACTACACGGAAGAGCATTTCCTGGTAACTATAACAAAATGATAAAATGCCTCTTTTATTTGAAAGTCAAACAAACGCAGCTACATACTGCAATGTCAACTCTAATGTGAATGTGTGGACAAACGGGTTTTACCAGAGGTGATGTGCTCCTGTTTGAGTTGGAGCAGTCCAGTTAGGATCTCCAAACATTTGTCGCTGTAGCTCCGTCCAATACGACCTGCATCCAGTCCACAAAACACAGGATATGAGTGAAAGTATGACTGTAGTCATATTTACGACTGTATTCAATGAAAGAAGTTAAGATGCTGTGCCTTGAGGATAAATGGCACACAGACGGCAGAGACATGTTTCTGTTGCTTGGAGATCGCTGCATGTAATTAATATTTTCCTCATTACTGGTGTATTATTTCATCCACCTGCATCACATCAGCTATTAATCAGAATTAGAACTTCATGGGCCACCTGTTCTGCAGACTGCAATCCACATGCAGCACGAGGCCTATTACATGCACAGGGACGCATAGCAGCCCTCCTGCACTGAAATACAGTCACAAATTGGCTTTTAAAGAGAATTTTGAGTAAACAGCCTGGTATGATTGTCATAGAAACACACTGTCTGACTCATTATCTGCCTGTCCTCTTTTACTGTTTAACATTTAGAAATAAAGTGTAAAATAGAGGAAATAGGTGAGAGCAAAAGCTAAACTTCTTATTATGAATAAAATATGATATTACTACAGATGTTTGTAACGATGAGCTCGGTGAACAGATGCTATGTGGATAGACCACACCCCGTATCAAAGGTGAATATGAGTAAACAGACATGAAAATCACCTCAGTTCAAATGTGCCTAAAAAAGAAAAACTAAGCAAACTGAGAAAACCAATTATAAGATGCACACTTTTACAGTCCCAACAAAGCATGTGTGAAATTTCATTGAATTCTGTCGAGCAGTTTTTGAGATGTGAATAGATATGTACCCCTCATATACCCCCTTTGGTGGGTCTTAAAGATATTTTTTTTAAAAGTGATAGTCTGGAAGTGTCTTGCAATATAGACACACATTATACCTCCAAATAACAGTGAGCCATGTGTGTACCTATAGCTGAGATTGCAGCCTGGGCAGTGTCAGTGTTGACATCAGTGCAGTATCCTTTCAGCTCATCCAGGAGGACTGGTACATTCTCATCATTCACTAGCTCCACCAGCACCTGCAAACACAACAGCTTTGCTACTATAAAAGTACTGGACTGCTTGTGCTAATATTGTGTGGTAACTCTGGATATACAGCAAGTTAAAGAAGTTAAAGGGACACTGAGATATCCGCAGACACTGAGATCTCCTACAGTGAAGTCACATGCATACCCTATACAGGACAAAACAATGACAGAGGTGACAATAAAAAACACTTGGACTCAGGAAATGGAATCACCTGCATCTTCCTTTGCTTGATGTAGGCCGGCTCAGCATAGCTACAGAAGAAGCGTTTGTAGTGTGTCCTCAGCAGGCCAGGCAGAGAACGCAAAAGCAACTGCAATAAGACAAATACACAATTTCATGTCTCAACCTGGATCAAGGTAAACACATGAGAAGAGAGTTTCACTAACAGAGAAACTAATCAACTATAATAGTGATGCAGAAAATAATGCCCCCCCATCACACTAACAAAACAAGCATGAACAAAATATTTTTCTCCTCAGTATTATAGATCTCATATCTCACATCCACAACTAATACAAATAATTCTATATATCTAATATCAAAATGAGGTTTTAATAGCTATCAAAGAATGACTCAAAAAGAGAAATCAGGAGACAGAACTGTTCTATTATTATTCATAATTATCATTATTATTATCATGGTAAGAGAAGGTAATGAGAATATGCTCAGTGTGGCACTAGTCCAGTGTTGGTTTCTAGTTTGACTCTGGTATGTCAGACAGAACACCACTTAAAGCCAAATTAACCAGACTATGAAATGAAGAGCTTGAAAGATGGTTGGAAAGCTGCTTACCTGTCTCTTTTCAGGAACACAGGAGTCAGACAATAACAATAAGTGCCATATAAGTAACAAAAAGATGGACATTTAACTTTGGGGCCTTTTCTGCAACTACCTCAAATTCATGTAATACGTTTGCTCATCAATAAAGGCAACAGAGTTCTATGGTTGGGATGCAGTCAGGAGAGCAGAAGAACTCCTCATCCTCTCCAAATGGAAGAGCAGGGAGGACAACCAGGCTGCCAGCTGGCCCAGTATAGATCCTCTCCTTCACCTTAACGTCAGCAGACCTGATGTGACCGTCAGGGCTGGGATAAGTCTTGACCACCCTTCCAATGGGCAAGAGAGCCCTGGGGAAATGTGGATCAGAGATCATCACCACCCAGCGGTTCATCCCATCCAATGCCCCTGTGGCACATTTCCTGTAGTACTTTCTTTCCTGGTAGGAGGAAGGGAGCCAGGAAGCCCAGAGGGTCAAACACAGAGGCCACAGTCGAGAGGATTCCACGCTGTGTTGCTGGATTCTCATCCAGGGCGACTTAAAGGTGAAGGTATCACTGTTCACACTCCATTTAACTCCTAACACAGTTTGGACTGGGAGCTCATAATAAATAATATCCACATCCTGAACTCCTCTAACTCCTTCATGGTCAGGAAAACGCCTCTGTTGTTGGAGATGAACTTGTGGGAGTGTAACCTCCCTTCTGCTCACACATGCTGTGCCTCTGTCATTAATGTGATGGTTGTTCAACAGATTCTACGCTGACGAGGCCATCAGAGACGTAGAAATTCTTTTTGATGAAACTGGCTGCTGATGGATGCTCCTTTTCATTTTGACTTGGAAGATACTTCATTAGATAATTTTGCCCAGCTACCTCCATGTGAGATTCCTTTGTATCGCCGTTCTCCCACCACAGGAACCGTAAATAATCTCTGTCCTCTTGGCTCACATGGAACCTGTGGAATATTTTCTACACATCACAGATGACTGGGATTGGGTGCCTATCAGTCTGTTTGTGAGATCAGGTCCGACTGTAAGTGATCCTTCAGGCCTTTGCCATTATATTTGGCAGAGCAGTCAAACACAGCCCTGATTTTTCCAGGCTTTCTAGGGTGATATACTCCTTGGTGAGGAATATACCAAACACATCCTGCTTCGGGTTCTGCGTCTCCATCCCTGAAACACCTTCTGTTGACTTTGTGACCTGTGGTGAGCTGCCAACAATGCTCCAACCCAGGTCAGTCTTAACAGCTTACGGCTCATCGTCACCTCCTGTGATGACTTGGTGTGGTGCCAACGCTCTGGAGCAATCGTATCCAATAAGAAGTCCGACCTCACAGTCCATCAGCTTTGGTATCTCCTGGGCTATTCTGTTCAGATATTTTCCCCCTTCTGGCACTTTCAGGTGTAGGAAAGTGGGAACTTTCGAGTGGGATGAAATCTCTGGTATAGACAGGTGACAAACTGATGAAGCTTTGTGAGGAAAACCCTCCAACTCTACTGCTCTGGATGATGGAGTCTCTTCCCATCATAGTGCTAAGCTTTAACTTGACTGGCTCTAAACCTACGCCCATCTTCTCACATACCTCCTGGTCTATAAAGGTGTTGCTACTCTGTGTATCCAGTAGGGCAAACACTAATGTCTCTGTTTCAGGGGTGGTGGTTGAAGATATCCAAACAGGCACCCACCATCGCTTCTGTCTACACAGCAAGACAGGGAAGATGTGTTTTCTTCTGCTTGCATAATATGAGAAGATGATGTGACTGCAGCAGCAGCAGGACGGTCTTCATGAAGAGGAGCTGGATGATGTTTCTCACATATGTCACAAGTGGTTCTATTCTTACGGTCTCTTCAATTGTGTCCTCTCCTAAGACGGCCAAAGCACAGATTATTGTCAAATATGAACTTTCTCTTGTCCTCTGCAGGCTTATTGGAGAGACTTTGGCATTTGTGGATGGAATTATTTTCTCCACAGCACAAGCATGTGACTGGATTTGAAGAAGGATGTGTAAGTGTTTACTTTCTTGGATCCACTTCAGTCCTTTGAACTGTTCTCCACAGCACTATAAGTTTCCATCACTGTACTTGATTTATCTGGTGCCTTCATGTTTGTAATGAAGGCGTTATTCTTTGGCCACTTTATATCTCTACATCACTTCTCTTCCGTAGGTCTGTGGGAAGTTGCAGTCGATTTTTACCCAGTGATCTATCGGTGGTTGTAAAGATATCATTGAGCTAATATATTTGATATTATATTATATTATATTCATTTTAATAGTGGAGATGCGGGAGTGGAAAGATAAAGGGAAAGTTTTCCATCTTTCTAAATCTGCTTCTTCCTCTGTCATAAGTGTTTTGTAGTTGCTTTTAATAGTGTTTGCATTTAAGGGTAGATTAACACTCCTAAATATTTGATGTTCTGAACTACAGTGAACTTTGTTGAGCACAGATGATAGCATTTTAACAATGCTAACGATGCTAACCATGATGTTGGTGAGATTTTTTTGCATGATTGAAAAGACCTGGCCAAGGTGATAATTCACCAGGTCTAATTAATGTTCTACTGAAACAACTGATGATGCTAAGATCCCCGACAAAACTCACGTGAACGGGCAGTTGGGATGACGATGATGATGATGGTCTGAACTCTGCAGACACATGCAGGACAGATGTTACAGATGTTATGGCTGATTGCAAAGTGGAGGCAGATCACATTTAGTGACAAGTCCAGATTGAACTTGTACACAGCTGATGGTTGTAGGCGTGTGTATCGTTGCCGTGCCGCATACATCCAGGAAGTGGACCGTTTTGGTGGTGATTTCATGATGTGGGGAGCCACTGCTAATGGATGACAGTCAGAACTTGTCCAGATCCACGGTACACTGACAGCTATCTGTTACTGAGATATGGTCCTAGGTCCACATGTCATTCCCAGGATACAGCAATCAGGCATCACCTTCATGCAGGACAATGCCAGACCACATGTGGCTCATGTCTGTCAGGAGTAGCCTACCTGGACCAGAACAATGTCTCTGTCCTTCGTTGACCAGCATATTGACCAGATCTCAACCCAATAGAGCATCTGTGGGATGTTCAGGATCACCAGGTGAGAGAGAGAGATCCTGCTCCAGCAACACATGAACAACTTGTCACAGCTCTGCAGGAAGAATGGCATGTCATCCTACAAGTCCAGAATAACATCTTATCCATTCCATGCAAAGGAGATGTGACGCTGTGATAAACGCTGGAGGTGATCACACATTACTGGCTGCTGTTGTTGTTGTTGTTCTCTGTCTCTTACATACATACTTGCATGCAGGAACACAGCAGTATGAAACTATATGAGGTTCCCACCCTGAATGTTAACTTGTGATTTGCAGCTCATGACAGAGGAGAACATAGCAGAATACTAGAACTATTAAGAGGTAGAGGCAGATGGCAGGGTCTCTGTGGATATCAACACTGAATTACATTTCCATTGGGT
Organism: Chaunax sp. Z400; assembly: GCA_037577475.1. Taxonomy (NCBI): domain Eukaryota; kingdom Metazoa; phylum Chordata; class Actinopteri; order Lophiiformes; family Chaunacidae; genus Chaunax; species Chaunax sp. Z400. The sequence goes on from CM075195.1 coordinate 28,981,992, forward strand.
TATAAGTGAAGACTGAGAGGGAGTATGTAAGCCTATATTGTCTTTTTTTGACAAAAATCCTGCCTAGTGTACCTTTAATGTCAGGTGCATATACTCTAAGACATACATTCAAATCTTCTACCTCCAAATTTGAATTATTTCCACTGACCTGTAAGTGGCAGAGGGCAGTGAACCTCATCTCTCTAGACTGGCTCCCACATGCAGCCAGCAGGGGCCCACACACTCGCTCCAGGGCAGCTACACTGACAGTCGGTACACCAGAGCAGAGGCTGAGGAAGAGGCTAAGGGTAGCAGCCATGACTGGGGGGTGGGGGCTGACCAGGGAGGCATCCAGTAGGGACAGGATGTCAAAGAGTTCATCTTCTGACTGAGGTCGGTAGCGCTGGAGGATGCTCAGCACCTCACATTGACCCCAAACATCAGACTCCTTCAACCTGGGACGACAGACAGAGACTTGTCCTTCAGCCTCAGTATGCTACTGAAGTGTCTTTGAGCAAACTGCTTACCAACAGTACCTGTTCATTCTGTCAATGGAAATAAGAGTTAAAAGTTTAAAGAGTGAACGGTCACATTTTTGGATATTACACACACAGCTCTACAGGCTATTCATGAGCACAGCTCTGTCACAGTAATCACTGTTCAAACATTGGTAGGGCAACGTTCAATAATGTGAAGAAAAAATCCATCCAAAGGATCCATCCCTTTATCCTGATCCACTCCAAAGTTCAAGGGTTCTTTCTTTGGGACAATCTTCCACCAGTTTCACGGTAATCCATCAATTAGTTTAGGTGGAATTAACAAAGTTTTGAAAAAGACTTTTTGTAATGTTTAAAAAGTGAAAAAATATTCCAGGGCCATCTCTTTATCCAGATCCACTACAACATTTAATGGGATCTTCCCTGTCACATGCCCAACCTTCCCATCAAGTTTCATGAAAATCCATCATGTCGTTTTTGTGTAAACAGGACAAATTCTTTACTTTATCATTATTATTAATATTTTAAGTTACCATGATTTCTAGTTGATTGTGCTGTGAAATAAATAAACATCATCATTTAGCTGGATCTTTGTTCCTATTTACAATCATTTACATTGTGTGTTAAGATATCACCATTTTGTATGGTATAATATATATAATATTGGGTGCACCTAAATTAAATAAGAGTTACCTGAAGATGACATATCTCCCTGACCCCCACTACAAGTTGTTCAACAGATGCATCAGTATATGAATGTACAGTTTGTCCGATATGCTGCACACCAAAAATGATTATGCACAATTGGACAAACAGGTGACTATATAATCCCCTGTTTGTTGGAGGGGATAAAAAAAGGGGTATAAGCAATTTCTGTTACTTGTATTAATAGACAGCTCTTCCTAAAGCTTTCCCAGAAGCACCAGGAGGCAATTTGTGGAACATTCTACATGAGGCTCAAACATCATGAAATAAATGTGTCATTATTTGTATGTAAATTGTATAAATGTATAGTTATTGTGCAGTTAATTCTCATATTGTTTTTTCAGAAACTGTTGGAATATTTCTCCTTTTCCAAAATATATCCCTCCTGAGACAAAATAAAATATTATCTATTGAGAAGGGTTAGATTCCTCTATTATGATTTGGTTATATAGCGACTTATAAATACTGTAAATATGTTTTAAAATTTTGTCAAGAAGTTAAAAAACAACTAGACACCTCTCAGAGAGGACAAACCTCCATCAAGGCATCTGTGTTTCTTCATTACGTCATTGCACCTCAAAGCAGTTGTCCCAGTCTGACCGTCATAATATGACTCCTAGATGATGAAAACCTGCCCTGAGAGTTTAAAGTCACATTAATGTCATCATTAGTTTGATAGTTGTTCAAAACACTGACAAACCAAACTACGTTTCTGCCACATATCTGATCATTTAGCAGCTTTATCATCTTACCAGCTGGCTATGGGTCAGCTAAGCTCCCATCTTCACTAATATTGTGTTTTATACTCATTAAAAAGATCTTGTGTCTGTCACTGAGGTACTTGGTGAGGTTTAAAGTGTTTCTTCCTATGACACAGTCTTGTAGGACCTTGCATACAGGCTAGATTGTCAGTGGAATCTCCGTCCTTTAGTAGCTCATTTTGTTGACCAGTACAGGGTGTGGAGGTATTATTTCTAAAGATATCACACTGGTGTCACCAGTAGTAGAAATGCTGAGGCATTACTTCTCTCTCTCTGTCAATGTGAGCTGTGGTTCATCCTGTATCAACAGGGATGACATACATACTATATACAGTCCTACACAGAGTACTACAGATGAGTTAGATGCAGAAAAACTGAAGAAGAAAATCCTTACATTCTACTTCTATGAAAAAACATTTATCAAACTTAGCCAAAGGTTCTCTGATGTTCTGAGCCAACCTGTTGAGGAGGTGATGGGCGATAGGTTTGTTAATGGCGACTCCTCCCTCCTCCTTCAGGATCTCCTCTAGAGCTCGGAGGCAGTTCACCATCACCACAGGGTCTGGGTCCCTGAGCAGGCTGTACAGCTCGTTCACCACTGCAGCATCTGGAACATTCAACAGAGAGTTGATCAGATTTGGAGGCAGATCTGGATTTTGATCTCAGATTTTTTTCAGTTCTGGTGCCATATTTTGACATTTTCATGAGTTTCTTAATAATAAGAAGTTATAATTTTCAAGGAAAAATAAATGAAGCATATTTAGTCAAATAATATTTATAACTTTTTGCTAATTAAAGTAAATTATTAAGAAATATTTAAGTGTATGATTGGAGCTCCAAATGTAATGACTGTACTCTTTGTATGAATACTTATTTTCTACATTATTCTCTTTTATGTGAATAAATAATTAACATTATAGTTGTTGTTTTAAGGTCACTGATGCACATTTATCACAATCCTTTGTTGTAGCTTGGTCTGGAAACTATTTCCTGATTGTTCCAGTTTTAATGACACTGGTGGAGGTCTGCTCTCACTAAGTCCTTTCTGGTTTCATAATAGTATTTATTGTCATACATCTGTTTAGGGGTGTGTATTCATCCTCTGAGCATTTATAAGAAAATATCATTTGTATGTGTGAAGCTTCCATAAACAAAATAATGCCCTAATTCCTCAGGGTCCAAAGCAATCACCCATACAGTCACTGTTTTTAAAATCTCCATTTGTTAAAGATGAAACATGTGTTTTATGTATGTACTTGTATGTATATTTTACATGTACAACTACAACATTTGAAGAAAAGAGTCAGGAAGACCAAATAGACACTGGAGCAGATGTAGTTTTAAACACATTATATTTAATGTGTTTAAAAGAAGACGAGGGTCCACGCGACGTAAACGTCTTCATCAGAGGTGTGAGTCCATTCTGTTCAGATGTCTGCGTACCTCTGATTGTTTCAGGTTCTCTGCTGAAACAATCTATGAAATACTTTTGCAGTTATTTACTCCCCAACTGATACATACAAAAAGGATTTCAATTGATAGAGCAGACCTAATCATTACCAAGATGTCCATTCATTCTTGTTCCCAATGCATAAGATGGGTGAGTGATAAAAAGAAAGTGAAACTTAAACATATGAATGTCCTAAATAGATGACACTATTACCACTATAACGCTGTGTCCTCTCCAGCATTGCACCATCACAGCCCAGCTGCTGTGTCCTGTGGAAATGATCTCCATGCCACTAAAGGTCATTTGAGGTGTCGGGTCAAGCCCAAGTTTCGAATTTATATACTTTCTTTCATTTGATTAAAGTCCTTTTTCACTAGTTTGTGTGCAAAACTATCCACCACCGAATCCTAATAAAGCAATAAAGCAATCCATCAAATTATTACAGAGCCACAGGTCTCATTTATAAAGTATTCATATAAAGGTGAATTTTTCTGACACAGGAATCAAGGTGTTTGTAGATGAGGTGAAGCTTATAAAGATCACGGTGTTATTCTTAAAGTCATGTCATCCTCTATCAGTGCCAGAGCATCCATCATGCAGCATTACACATGAGTGTCTGCACTGTGTTTACAGCATCACACTGACTGCTTCAGTCCTGTCCCCCACCCTGGGATGTTAATGGAAAAAGGACATTTGGTCAGTGAACACAATTTATTGATTTAATTAAGTTTGCTTCAGGTAAACTTGACTTACATTATCAATAGGACTCATTATGAGGATATGAGTGTAATTATTATTAGTATTTTTTAATGTTATCATCATGATGATGATGAAATAATAAGCAGACTAAATTTTGCACTGGCTTACATCACACTGAAAGGTTCTTATGGAATATGGTTCAACACAGGCACAAATAACACTGCTTGTGTGAATGTTTATGTTAGCATGGGTCTATAATTAACATTTGGTATAAAATGATGTTAAATGTGTGAACATATTACAACCTGCCTTTGTGTTATCACCTGTTCATATGTAGAGTTTACATACAGGTGCAGACGTGCTCCTGTCAAGTTTGGCCTCTTTCAGGCCCGTTCTGTGTGAACTCATCAGTTATAAATGAGACTCTACCTACTAATACCTCAGTCTATACTCTGCACAAGGTTTCCTTCTTAGGATATTTTATTTTCACACATTACTTTACGATCTGTGCAGCTTATGGTACAGAACTGATTCCCCCATTGATCGCCTCATAAACTCTGACTCATTTCGATTTGTGCATGGATCTGACTGATTGCTCTAAAAACCGTCTGATGAACCTGATAAAGGCCACAAGTTTGATGTCTCATGACAAACTTTCTACAAATACTACTTCAAGACTGTCTCCCTTTTCCATGCAACATACCAGCAGGTGAAGCTGTTTCAGAGCCCAAAATTATACTGGATTGCAGGAATAGACAGAAAGGCAAAAAGAAAATACAGAAAAGAGAACGCCACCCGTCCACATACCAATCTCAGAGCTGGGTTGGAGATTGTGTAGTTTGGCCCAGCCGAGCACAGCCACTCGTCGTACACAAGCTGCCCTGTCCCTCAGTCCAGCTATCAGAGGCTGCTCCAAGTACTCCACCAGACTGGGTAACCTGGGACACACACAGTCACAAATGTTATTATTCCAGCACTCACAGTCTGATGGAGTGACTTGCACTGAGGTCCATGTGTGCAGCACCTCACCTGAGGTTGGTCATGTTCCTCAGGGCCAGGCTGCGGACCATGGGGTTGGAATCCTGGCAATCTTTCCTCAGCGTATTGATGACCAGCAGAGACAGCTCTGGGTTTAAAGTGGCGTAAGAGCACAGGAAGACGTACACCAGTTTCTTCTGGACCAGGTCTACTGTGGCACATGCTTTCACCATCTCACTGAACAGGCCTGATACGTCCACACCCTGCGACATCGCCCTGAGACAAAGAGAGGGATAGAGAAAAGGAAGGTAGAGGAGGAGGAAAAGGGAATAAGGAATCATTTAGGTCCAGTGTGTGGGATTTAAGGGCTCTACTGGCAGAGATGTCATATAATATCCTTAACGATGTTTCCATTAGTGTACAATCATCTGAAACTGAATTACTATGTTTTCATTGCCTTACAATGAGCCTTTCATATCTACAGAGAAAGTGGTTACTCTTTCACCAAGTCCCCCATGTTCCTACAGTAGCCCAGGATACTGGCTCTTCACATTTGTAGTCACCATAGGGAGGGTGACACAAAGGGTGTTCAGCTGCAATCTGCAACCAAACTGCTAGATGCCACTGAATTCTTCACACTGGATCTGTAAAAGATTATTTAAAGAATTATTTCACAGGTGGAAAGATGGTCTTGTAATAATTTTTTTTGTGTGGAAAACACCGTACCCACCAGGACTGTACGGTGTTTTTCCAACAATAAACCGTGGATTAACCCTGACATAAAGGCTCTCCTTAAGGAGAAGAAGAGGGCCTTTAAGTCAGGAAATAAGGAGGAGCTGAAGACTGTACAGAAGGAGCTAAGGAGGAAGATCAGGGAGGGGAAAAACAGCTTCAGGAGGAAGATGGAGGATCAGCTGCAGCAGAATAACGTCAGTGGAGTTTGGAAAGGCCTGAAAACCATCTCTGGCCACAAGGAACCAAACTCCCAGGCTGTGGGGGACCAACAGTGGGTGAATGATCTGAACTTATTTTTCAATAGGTTTGATCGGTCATCTGCCCCTCCCCCAGCCCAGTCAGGCCTGCTGCAACCCCCTTCATTGGCACCTCCAGGACACTGCCCCACCCCCACCCCCTCCTCCACCTCTCTTCCTGCAACACTCAGCTCACAGCCACCCCCCACTGCTCATCTCATCAGCTCAACACCACCATCCCCCCCATCCACAAACTTCAGCACACAGCTCCCCTGCTCCACCCTGTCCCTCACAACTCTCCAGGTGAGAGATCAGCTTAGAAAGATGAAGGCGAGGAAGGCTGCAGGTCCGGACGGCATCAGCTCCAGGCTCCTGAAGTCCTGCGCAGACCAGCTGTGTGGGATAGTTGAACACATGTTCAACCTGAGCCTGAAGCTGGGGAGAGTGCCACAGATGTGGAAAACATCCTGCGTGGTACCTGTCCCCAAGACTCCGCACCCCAAGGACCTCAACAGCTACAGGCCGGTGGCTCTAACATCCCACCTGATGAAGACCCTGGAGCGGCTGGTCCTTGTTCATCTCCGCCCCCTGGTGAGCCCAGCGATGGACCCGCTTCAGTTCGCCTACCAACCTGGCATCGGGGTGGACGACGCCGTCATCTTCCTCCAACACCGAGCCCTCTCTCACCTGGAGAAGCCAGGAAGCACTGTGAGAATCATGTTCTTTGATTTCTCCAGTGCTTTCAACACAATATAGCCTGTGCTTCTGAGGGACAAGCTGGAGCACACCAGTGTGGACCACCACCTCACATGCTGGATACTGGACTACCTCACCAACCGTCCACAGTATGTGAGGTCACGGGACTGTGTGTCCGACATGGTTGTCTGCAGTACGGGGGCACCACAGGGAACGGTCCTGGCTCCGTTCCTCTTCACCCTCTACACTGCAGACTTCCACTACAACTCACCCACCTGTCACCTGCAGAAGTTCTCTGATGACTCTGCCATCATCGGTCTCATCACAGATGGGGACGACAGGGAATACAGAGAACTGACGCAGGAGTTTGTGGACTGGTGGTTGATTTCCGCAGGCACACACACTCCCCCCCGGACCCGGTGAACATTCAGGGAACAGACATTGAGATGGTGACATCTTATAAGTACCTGGGTGTTCACCTGAACAATAAACTGGACTGGACAGACAATACCACTGCACTTTATAGGAAAGGCCAGAGCAGACTCTATCTGCTCAGGAGACTGAGGTCCTTTGGAGTGCGCGGAGCACTCCTCAAGACATTTTATGACACCGTGGTGGCATCAGCCATTTTTTATGGTGTGGTCTGCTGGGGCAGCGGCATCTCAGTGTCGGACAGGAAAAGACTCGACAAACTGATAAGGAAGGCCAGCTCTGTCCTGGGATGCCCCCTGGACCCGGTGGAGGTGGTGGGAGGAAGGAGGATGACAACTAAGCTGTCATCCATAATGGACAATCACTCCCACCCGATGCGGGACCGAGTAACAGCACTGGAGAGCTCCTTCAGCGACAGGTTGCTTCACCCAAAGTGCGTGAAGGAGCGCTTTCGCAAGTCTTTCCTTCCTGCAGCTGTTAGACTGTACAATCAGCACTGCTCCCAGTAGACCAAACAATTAGTAGTACTTGTGTGAATTACTGAGACACTTTTTTGTAATAGTACTGTGAAATATTTTTGAGACACTTTACCCCCCTCCTTTATTGTATTGTATTTTTTTTTTAAAACATTATTTCCCCTCCTCCTGCTGTGTTTTTTGTACACTGTGCTGCTGCAATATTGTAAATTTCCCCACTGTGGGACTAATAAAGGGATATCTTATCTTATCTTATCTTATCTTATCTTATCTTAAAACTGGGCTGTCTAGGCTACAGAAAGATGAAAATATTTGTGAAATTAGTGCCACGTGACCAACAAAACAGGGGGGAAAAAAAAGAAAAGTAGAATGCACTGTGGTGCATTGGACCAAAGAACAATCCAGCAGGTCGATGACAACCCGTAAGTTGGGCACTACTTGGTTTTGGCTCTTCCATTTCCACACAGGAAACAGCATGAAAGTAGCCAGCATACCAATCTGGTGTTACAGCTAAACAGTGCATTTGAAGAGAAATAAGACCATAAACAGGAATGAGGTTCATATTTGCTGAGCACTGCTTTGTTACAGTTTGAACAGAGTACAGTTCTGTATGTGCAAATGAACAATGTTACACTCCTCTCCACTCTACCTGCAACCTAAGCCCCAGTGCTCATTTATTTTCCACATGGCATGAAAAATGCTGGTTCTAGGACTGTGGTACAAACTACAGATTGTGTTTCTGTTTTGCTGTGTGCCCACCTCCACTGACAGAGAGTAGAAGTGAGAGAGCGCTGCAGCCTCTCCCGACCCTCTCTCCATTCATATCCACATAGATCTGACTATTACAGCAGGGAGAGATGACTCTTTAACATGGCCGATTATTATTAATACTGACTGATATTAATATTGCGATATTTTAGCTAAATCAGAGGTTGACATTGGCAACAGAGTATTTGTAGAGGAACCCAGTTTTTCAATGATATGACATGTAATGTGTTACGTCTTATTGGAAGGACATTGCATCTCGACCCTGTTCCTGCTCACTTGCACACATCCAGCTCTACAGCAAGGCATCCAACTGAGTTGTATCCTGTTGTTGCAGGGAAAACTGCTCATACCATGTGCTGCATAAAGTCAGATTGAGGTAAAACATCAATTTCAAACAGCTGAGTCTTAGCTGTTATAAAGACCACTCTTGGTTTTACCACTCCGGACTGAGAGCTTTGCAGGTGCTGAATGGAAGGTTGTCAGGTGGATGAGCTGCAGGTGAGCCCAGGAACAAGTCATTTAAATATTTAAACACAAGTTTTACATAAACTGTGGCAGCGATAGTAGTGTATTTGCTTTTTGTCCAGGACTTTCAAGGCCAGCTTGTAACGACACTCAGTGGATTTTATCGGACTGGACTACATTTTATGCATGTCTGGAGGTGCGATTAAGCACATTCTTTGTCCTCCACTTCACATTAATGATTGAAGCACAAGGTTAGAAATATCACTGAATATAAACTAGACCAGTAAAACAACACCTGAATGCAAAAAAACAGGCAATTAATTGCTAGGAAACACATTACTTCTATTTTTACAGTATTTATTTGTATCTTTATCAAATGTGTCTTGTCATCTGTTTTAACATGTGTGTCTTTTTAAACTGTTTCCTAATCTCGTTGTATGTCTTCGTACAATGACAATAAAGGTTTCTATTCTATTCTATTGTTAAAAAACAACAACAACTGCTTAATTAAAGTAGACATAATGACCAGCAGTTGTACCGGATTGTATTGAACTGTACCTGATAAAGTGGCCACTAGATGGAAGGTGACGGAGGAGGACGGCAGGGGCCCAAACAGCCTGTGACATGTTAATGTGCACATTCAAACTGTGACTAGCGGTGTGCCTGATGGCCGTGAAGAGGCAGGACAGCGGTCCCTGTCTGTGACCTACCTGATGACTTTAAGGATGGTGTTCCTGTAGCGCAGCTGGTCAGACTGGACGTTGGGGTTGGACAGAGCTCTCCTCAGCTCCTTCACCGTGTCCTCACTGCTCAGATAAGGCATGATGGCCGCAGACAACACGAACACTGTGTGTCAAGCTATCCTACATACACATGGTTCTCCACGTTAGCTTACTGACAGAGTTAAATATAACAAACGTCAAAGTGATTACAGACCAGAAGAAACAAGATGAATGTCATCCGTGCACATTTAAAATACGACTTTCTCCTCTGCAGCGTTCTTTAAAGACATTATCTCTTACACTTTGAACAGTCCTGGGATGACTCGTTTGTTTACACCGTGAATACTTCCGCATTTCTTCTTCTGCTTCTAGCCTCTCTAATAAATCGTATTGCTGCCCTCTGCTGGTTGAAATAGGAACAATACGTGAAAAGCTTTATCAACCACCACAACAGAGGGAATATCTTTTTATTTCTCACATATTGATCTCAAGCTGTTGGAGAGGTGTGGGCACATTTGTAAAGATGATTTTCCTGCCCAGCAGGGGCTCAGCAGTGATGGTAAACAAGAAATACACTTATTCAGATGGAATTTTAATGTACTTATGGGCTAATTTAGTTGAATATCTTTGTGTGTTAGAGACTGTTTGTTATTTATGATGGAGGACAGGGCGCAGCAAAACGATGAAGGCTTTTCATTTTTAACCACTGTGGAGGATTTAAGATTTTTTTCAACCAGCTATAATAACAGGGAATATACAGTAGAAGTAGCTCTACCTGTCTGTCCATCTGTCCGGAAACATTTTCTTGTAGAGAGAAGAACTCTAAGAAACGTGAAATATTTTTCCAGGAAAGCTAGCAAACACATCAATCATATGATGAACTGGAGTGATACCTTTTTCTATTTACAAATTTCACAATTTCAGAAATATTCAGCATTTTTCAGTGAAAGTGTCCCATTCAAACATTTGGACACAATGTTCAACAATCCCACATTTTCACAGCTTTTCAAACACTATGCATTCATCCTGAAGTTAGGAACTCCATTCAAACTTTAAAAAATTCACAAAACCGTGAACTTTCTCAGGATAGTTCAACCTTTTCCATTTCATTCAAACCTTTTACTCAATCACAGGTTAAAATTCATGTTGTCAGGTCTTGGAATCTGTGACATCATCTTTATAGTGGAGAGGAGCTGGAAAAATATTCTAAAATCTTCTCAGTATATTGCATTCTGTCCCACAATTGTCAATCCACATTTTTACATAAAAACTTAAATAATTTGAACTGGTTCTATCATGGAAGCAAACAGACTTACAGTTTTGGCTTCAGAAGACCTGAAGCACCAGGAGTACAAAGAAACTGCCCCGTAAGATCCCATTATAAATGATTTTTTTTTTTGGGAAAAGCAGAAACTTGAGTAGAATCAATATCTGTTACCATGGTAACCTTAACTGCAGTTGGACATAAAGCTGATTCATATAATACATAAAGTCTTAAATGTCTATATTTTGCATTTATCTTTATTTGTGTTTCTATTCATAATAAACCGCTGGATGTTGTTGGTGTAGATTCTTATTCATCCAGGTCATGTTACTCCTGGAAGGTTGAATCTGAAGCCTTCACAGAAGCAACTGACAGAATCTGGTCTTGATCAGGATAAGCTTTTAGTTCAAAAACTGCCTGGGCAATTTTGTCCAAAATGTCCATCTTCATGTCTGTTGTAAGGTTCATACTTTTCTTGGTCATCTCATATTCCTTGTTACCCCTCTGCAATTTCAGTTCGACATCATCGGAGAAGGTCATAATAGGAAATGGTGAAGGCCAGTCTGTGATGCTTCGCATCAAGTTTTTGATGAAAACTGATGGGCTCTGAGGTGACTCTCTGGAGGATAAACTGGCTGTATTCAGTGATGAGCATGAGTTGACAGAGTCAGACTCCTGCTGAGCAAAAGCAAGTGCTTCATCCCAAAGAATGTGCAAAATGACATGTCCATCTGGTAATTCAGACATATCAACCAAATTACAAAGCGCATTATTGAAGTCTGGGTCCTCAAACTGTAGTGCAAAGCCTTTTTGAAGGTGGACATTTTCACAGAGAATGTTTTTCAAATCCTCCACTGATTCAGGCACATGAGAAACCACAACCTTCTGAGGCATTTGGGGGGGGATTTCACCAGCAGTATCAAACCCTGTGTGACATGAGAAAAGAAAAAAAGGTGGAAGGTGTTGGTCACAGAAGGTACAAATGGAAGGGAAACTTTTATTTAGAAAGCAGACAATTTGGACAGGTTCATTACCAAATGCATGAGGGAACAACATTTTGTACAACATCAGTACAACCTGAAAAACATGGCAAACCTGCTGCTTGGATTTGTACCAAATCACAATCATATGTTGTGAAGTGTAATATATGAAGACATAACAAATCCAAACTCATTAAGATTTAACAACTTTATAATTTGTTCAAACATGTTTCCATCTTTCCATTTTCAAATGAATATTAAATGATCATTTCCATTCATTAACTGCTTAAAGTAAAAGAAATCAGTTTTGTACAGCAAGGTTCAATTCCACTTACCCCTCCTCTTGGATATAAGCTCTATTTGTTCTTTCTTCAAAACAAAGTGTTTCAATATCAAGCTACCATGAGCTTAAACGCCACAATAAATATCATACTTGTTTCATTCATTGCCTTACATTTTCATCATTTCTAGCTAAGCATTTTTCAATCATATAAAACAGATGGAAACATAGTCACTAACATGAATTTAAGGCCATGTGCTGACTTTTTCTTTCTTGTGTGCTTACCTTATAATGTTTGTTGTTGCCATTTGTTACAATACTTGTAACACTACTGATACATTCACAGTGTGAATTGTTACCTTCCAGAGAGCTGGTAATTTGGCATGCTGGTCACTTTACATTTCTATAGAATTTGTAGATATGTAAAGGGTGTGTACATGCGTGTGGTTTGGAGTTTTATGTGTGGAGACGTGCAGCGTGGTCACATACTGTAGATGTGTGCATGTAACTTGGCAGGGAAAAGCTGAACTCTGATCTCCGTTCTGGTTGGATCTTAAATCAAATATGTCCTTGAATCCATCAGTTGTGTATGATTGTGGTGTAATGATGTATTCTACCAAACATTTGGTTACAAATCAGTTTGATGCACACCCCTAAGCACTGCCTATGAACTGCTATAGTTCTCCCACTTCATTGGCCAGTAAGGAAACAAACCTTATGAGACAGCCATAGTGGCTAAAACATGTCCAGGCGCTGAAACGGTTCCTGCTGCAGAGCTTTCATGCATCACCAGTGGCAGATCCCAGTCATTCATTGGCATTCATAGGTCACAACAGGTCTCTGCCATTGTCTCCACACAGGACATTCAGAGTGGATGATTTTACAGGCTGTGCAGGAGAGAGGATCCATCAACTTACCTCACTACCTCCAAACAATGAGGTTCAGGTAGCAGCAGAGTCTAAACCACTGACTGAGACGACCCCAAATCTTCCACCGGTGTATTATAGAGAAGGTTTTGTCTTTTTTTTTTACATGTGTAGTGGAAAACGCTGATCCCATCTCACACAATGTGCTCCTCAACAGTTAATTTGATAATATAGCAGCAGCAGACATGTCATTGCTTGCTTGGAAATCAAAGAATCAACTCATATGTGTGACACATGTGGAGCATGGAAAGATGAATTCCATAGGGAAAATGCAATCTGTGTCACAGACAAATAAAAATAAGAAACAACAAGCTGTTTCTGGTCAATTTATATTTGCAGGTAATGTTGACAAAAAAAGAAGCTGTGGCTACTTTTATAGAAACAGTTGTTTGTCTCAGTGATTTAGGAGATTTGGATTTGTGTTTGAAGATGCTCCTCTCGAAGGATTGTGATTGGTTTGACATAAAAAGCACAGCTGAGTCAGGAGCTCTTTCATAAACACACACAGTAGGCTACACATCACTACCACACATACACACTCATAGCACAATACAACTACACGTTTGGATGAGTCAAAGACAACCAAGATATCAGAGGAAACCTTTTTCATGTTATAACTGTAGTCTAAGAAATATTACAGCTAAGAGACAAATACTGACAACGTATTTCCCTGCATCACTTCTTTGTGTGTGTCTGTCTCTTCTCCTTTACATTTACACTCATGTGCATTCATCATAGAGCCTGACAAACTGCTGCTCTTGTCATTAAACCTGCCATTACCAAATATGCAGTAAGAGAACTTATTCCAGATGTTACCTCCTAACAAATCGGGGCTTAATCCACAATGGACAATAATTAAAAACAGAATTGTCCACACAATAGTTTTCCCAAAACTCAAAGCCCCTTTTCTGACACTTTACAGTTTTTGCTTAGAAATAGTACAGGATTGCATTATTAATATAATATTAATTCTATATATTATTTCTTGATGTCCAGTCCATTTGTTTGGTGGTGAAGGTGATCAAATAATGAATTTCCTGACTGATTACTTACTATAAGCCATACAGACATATTTTGTATGGATGATAGTATCATATTATTGGAGCTTGGTGCTACAACAGATGCCAACCTTGCATATTGCTAAAGTCGGCACCTGGGCCCTGTTAAGATGGGGAAATGGTTAAAGTATGGTTACATTAGCTTTCTGATCAATTCAACTTTTAAATTCAGGCCAGACACAAATTTCTCGTTTCCAAAGTACGTTTTGAGCAGAGACATAAGAACCTGTAAATATTGCATTAAGGCTTTACTCTGTTATTGGTCAGTACTGACAGACTGACTCCCAGGTCATCTTTTCTTACACCTCCATATGTATACGTTGCAGATTAGGTAAAATCACTTACTGCAAGCTAACACAACACAGAAGGTGCCCCTTATTTTAAAGACGGAGAATGACAGGATTCATCATTATGTTTTTATCTTGTTTTTATTTACATTATGTACACAATTATATAATTCAATTCAATTTATCTGAATAGCGCCAAGTCACAACTAAAGTTATATAAAAAAAAGAGCAGGTCTAGACAACCTCATTATTCTAAAAAGATCCAACAAATTCACCATGAGCAAGCACTAGGCGACTGTGGTGACGAAAAACTACCTTTTTTAAAAAGGTAGAAACATCGAGCAGATCCGAGACTCATGGTGGACGGCCTTCTGCTTTGACCGGTTGGGGTGAGAGAGAGAGAGAGGGAGAGAAGGAGGGAACATTTATATACAATACCAAAGGATATCTGGATGGAGGTCGTCCTCTCGGCTACATCACTCGGTGCCACGGCAGCATTTATATCTGTTGAAAAAGAGAGAAGAAAAACAGGGTTGTAAACCTTACAGGTTCATGGAGAAGCATGTGACATCTTTAGGGTAGGAATGGTAGGAAAGCAGACGTGTGTGCAGCTAGAGAGAACTTAGAGGATTCTATTCTTTATTCTGTGCTGTACCTGACGACGTAGATGGAGTTTAATGGCCCGTTTCACACTAGCGACAGTCTTGATGTTGCAGGAGGGTGAATCTGACAGCTCAACCGTGGGCATACTCTGAAAGGGAAGGAAGAGACGGTGAGGTCAGTCCCAGAATAGGAAGATCTTTACATCAGTTTAACAGTGTATGTTAACTTAATAGAACACCTTAGAAGATAGTTTAGCATACCAGCTCAAGTTTCTCTTTCTGGCCTGGTGTCTCATGCCCAGTAGCACCAGGTCTCCCAGTGCTTTTTGAGCTCACAGTGGGAGACGGGCTCTGGCTGAGAGAGACACCTGCGGAGGATTCTTCAGATGAGGTGTCTTCAGTCTCCTGAACTGGTTCCTCGCTGACTTTCAGCTTCTTCGGTGAAGGTGAAGCTGAATCAGGAGGAAGACGCCTCTTTGCTGTCTGTTGACTCCTGGGCGGTGTGACGTGTCGTCTATCGATGGATGATTGACCACTTGAGCCCTCTGTCACTGTCACCGGTTTCTGTTCAGAACACAGAAAACCTTATTTTATGTTATTATATAACAACTTAAGCAAGAGCTTCTTGGTGCAGTTTATTTTTATGTACATCTTACAACAATTATTAGCCAAGTTAACAAAGTAGGAAATTTACTATTTATTTACTTTCATGCCTAGGGTTAGACGATTGATACCACTCTCATGTTTATGTGATAAATATGAAGCTACTGCCAACAGACCGTTATTTTAGCTTAGCACAAAGACTGGAAGCAAGTGAAGCTGCCAGCAGGAATGGTCCAAGGGTAATCCATACAAAAGTCTATAATCTGTACAAAAACACAAGTGTCAAAATGTCTTGTTTGGGTTTTACGTAGATTATATACCAGACTATCTCTTGGTCAGCCACAGAAACTTTCAGTTTTTTTGTCAGAATTGTGAATTTCTCAGGCATTCAGCGGAGACTCCAGGAAGTAACGGCACCCAACCAAGAAATAGTCTGGCACATAACCCTCAGTAAAACTATGTGTCACTTTCACACTTCAATTTGTATACAGATGAAATAAAGTCATATATTAGGAGATAAGCTAAGCTAACTACACAGACATGAGAGATGAATCAATCTTCTAATTCTAGGCCATAAGGTTATGAAGTGTATTCCCAAAATATGAAACACTTCCTTCCTAATATGACAGCACTAACATTTCAGACTTTAGATTCACAGAAACTATTAAAACCAATACATTTTCTCATCAACAGAGCATTGAATGGTTTGGCGTACCGTGTCAGCTTCCAGTCTTGTAGCTGGGCTCTCGTGGTCAGACGAGTCTTTTCCCTTGATGGCAGGTTGACCTGGGCTGACAGCTGCTCTCTCATTCAGTAGGGCTGGTTGGCTCACTGTGGGCTCTGCTGCAACGGTGAAAACACTTCTGTAGTCACCGTCGGCTACCTCCCAGCTCAGATCTGCCATCTTTGTGAGGCCTATGGCTGAGACGGTCATTCCCTCTTCATAGACCCCACAGCTGTCTGCCAGACTGTAGACTGCAACAACACAAAATACAAGTATGATTTATAAAGTCATAGAGCATTGTTTTATTTGATCCGAGTCAAAGAAAGTAAAAAGCAAACATACCCTTGTTGGTGAAGGCCTGGAGGATGGTGGTCAGGTCTACTGTGATACGTTTATGTGCCTGCATATCAAACAGCAGCCCAATCTGCCACACTGTGCTCAATCCCTCTCTGAAACAGAAATACAGGCCAATGAGGTGACAAGTAAAACACATTGAATCACCAAAACAACAAGACTGTTTTTAATACTTTTACTGCAAAGTTACTGACAGTTAATATGTAGCATCAGAACAAAACACAGTAACCACTTAACGGAAAAAGTTTAGAAATGAACTATTTTCTCTGGAGGGAACTTCCTGCCAAAATTCAAACACAACCATTAAATGGTGAGTCCTTACTTGTCAGTGGGTGCAGTGGAGGACTCTAGGTTCACATGGGCCTGGGTGATGTTCATGTGTCTTTCCAGATCCCCCACCAGCAGTCTGATCTTAGACTCCACCATGCTGACCCTGACAAAGTGAACAAAATACAGCTGTCAGAAAGAGGAAAACAGTATAGCAGGTGGAAATAAAATACTAAACTCCCTCAAAGTGGACCACAGGCATTGGTTCCAGTTGTCCTGAGACTTCTCATTTTCTGGACTCACCATTCAAGATGCTGCCTCTCTGAAGCCGACGATGCTCTCAGCAGAATGTAATGCCTAGACACAAGAAGACAGAACAGCTTTGTATACAGGCTGGAATCTAACTGCAGGAATCATAAATCCTGTTTTAACAACAGTCATATTTGAAGGAATTTCTATCAATATTTAAAGCAGGTCAAGCTACAGCACAAGAACATTACTCAACAAAGATGGATACCAGTCTTCATCATATTATGAACTTTAAACATGACTAATCTGTTTTATAAGACAACACCTGTATACATCACATATAAAGATTGATTAAATAATTGAAGTATTTAGTGGCAGCTGTATGTTCAAAATATCAAAATGATCAACAATTACATAGAAACTAGTGAAGAAGCTGTTTGAGCCGACTCAGGCGTGACCGACCCATCACTAATAGAAACTGGGTGAAATGATCATATTTCACAAAGTGCTGTGCATGTTAGTGTATTCTGTGTGAGACAATCCACATTTTCATCTTTGTCCACCTGAACACTTACTTGTACTTGTCAAAAAACTCTGGCTTTCCAAACAGTTTGGACCACTCCGCTTTGTTCTCCTCAATCTCCTGAGCGATGGCATGGCCTGTGAACGAGGACAGGAAAGCTTGTTAAAGTCTGAGACAAACAGAGACCAGCTTTGTTTCCAAACTAGAATCCATCTATCTGTTATTGGCCCACTATGCAGGCAGCACTGTGAGCATTTGGTGAATATCATCTGAGTGAATACGTACCCCGACTGATCTCCTCCACGATGATGTGGAATGTGGAGAGAGACACGTTCACACTGGTGTTCTGCTGTGGGTACACTGAGGTGATGATGGGCATGAGGTGGCGCCAGTCAGCTCGACTCAACTGGAAATTCACAAGAAGACAACATTTTCAGCTTCCCTGTGCTTCGGATCTAATGTGATACTGACTGACATGATTTTATATTTGTAGCCTAAAATCCTGACAGAAATCTGGCTGATGCCTTACCGCTGGATTCCAGAACGGGAGGTTGAAGCTAAGGTCCTCTACTGTCTGCAGACGAATCGGGATCGGCCAGTCCCTGACACAAAACACAAGATTTTCACATCAGCTGATCCTCATTTAACACTTTTACAAAGCCTTCACATGCAGCTACATTCTCAGAGAGGAAGATAACAAATCAGGACTCCATACACAATGTGCATTACATGATAATGCATTCTGTTAAATAAAATTACAGTCTGTACATAGAGAGCAAAGCCCCAATGGGCATTAACTAGACTGAGATCAATTAATGTGACTCTGACTATGGTGGATCTCAGAGTCAGGTGACTTTTATTCAAACTAATCCAATATCAACTCACCACATGGTGTAGACCTTAAAGAACTTGATGACCAGGGTCGATGCTGTGGCGTTCGGGTACACCTGGCAGATTCTGGCCACCAGTATAGCCCATGACACTCCGCCCAAGAAGCCCAGCATGTTGGAGTAAATGTTGCGTCCTGAAGAGGATGAGAAAAACCATTCAGATCTCTAGTTCACAATGTGACCTAACAGTAACAGTGACATGCAGACCTGTTTTTACTGAAGGTCACAGAGCAGTCAGACATTTTTTGTGTACTATCAGTTAATGAAGGGACAGGTTCAAAATATTCATACAGCAGTTTCTTGAGTGACTGGTAAGCTTAACTAGTTGTGTGTGTTCCACTTACGTTTGGCCCACAGCTTGATGGCTCTCAAGGCCAGCCTAAAGGTGTCAGCATTGGGAACAAGCTGGAGGATCTCTGCTGTCACTCTGTAGCCTAAGAAACAGAAGGAGACAAAGATGAATACAGAGAGTCACAGCGAAAAGATACACAAAATGTTCATACATCACAAAAACATTCCTGAAACCATCATTAAGACACATGCAGCACAAACTTTAATGCAGCATTCTGCAGACAGGAGAGTTCTTACTGGTTTCTCTAGTCATTTTACCTCAATCCCATCGAAGCTCATCTTAACGACTGGGACGAACGCCTCTTTGATGGCCTAAAGACACAAACATGGTCAGTCATGTGCACCAGAGAGATAAATGTCCTTTAAATAGTATGAAGAACATAGTATGATATATAATGAACCACTCATATGGCTCACCCGTATGTCGGTGACCTCCTTCTGGGCTTGAAGCTTTTGAAAGAAAGAGGTGAAGAACTCCTCCCTCTCCAAAAATCCTGGTCCCACGCAGACAACATCAATATCAGCACCTGTCAAAGCAGCACAGATTCATATGAGAGGAACGTCTCCATCATTATCTGAACCACTATCTTCACCATGAACATTCAGAGGAGGGAACCACCACTCAAAGAACCTCTGCTGTGTGTCTCCAATAAAAGGTTCGTAAATTTATCACACATCACCTTCACATAAACTGAACAAAGTTTGATCACATATCATGGACCACATTAGTTTAAGTCATGAGCCACAGTGATATAAGCTGCAGTCCTGACACTTAGAGTCAAGGATAGAAAAACTGACCTTTTGAGTCGATGCCCAGAAGATAGGATCCAAATGGCAGAACCTTTCCTCCAACCTTGTCCGTCACCGTCTCAGGTACATTCTAAATTTGAAAAGTAAAGGAATAAAATGCGTTATCTTTGTAATAACATGTTTTCAGTGCCATCTTTGGAGTTACTTTTGACACAACAATATATATAAAAAGGATGTCTTACCATTGAGATACACATCTCCTTGAGCCACTCCTTAAACAGTGACTCCAGCTTTTCGATAACCTTCTTCCTGCAAAGACGACACAAAGAGCATCCAAGACACTGAGTCAGAAATAAAATCAAACTTTTTTCCCAGCTCTATTAATGACAATCAGAGCTGTAATGATAAGTCAACTAATCGATTAGCCACCTATTAATCACCAACGATTCTAATAAACCATTAAGAATATGTACTCAGCCTGTCAAATTGAATATGTCATAGTTTCTTTAGTGCTCTCTGGCAGTAAACTGAATATATTTAGGTGTAAACAAAACAATACACTTGAAAACGTCCCCTTAGGCTTTGGGGAAAACGTGATCAACACTTTTCACCATTTTCTGACATTTTCTGATCGACTAATCGAGAAAATCAACCATAAGTAATTGTTGGTTGCATCCCTTATGACAAAGTGAAAATAATGAAGTTTAAAAAGGTGTATCTTACCTGTGTTTAACCTCGGCGTCGCTCTCGAACACACCGTAGTCCGTCAGACTCTCCATCAGCTGTCTGGTCCGGGTCAGCTCCGCCTCCGCGGGCAGATCCTCGCTGATCGGAGGGGACGGACCGTAACAGGTGGGGAAGAGTGGCACTGATGGAGCCTGGCTCTTAATTGAACTGAAAAGTAACATTTGTTTGTTGTGCGTGAGTCGTGAGACAGTCATGATAAAACAAGCATGAAATACACGCACATTAGTATGAAAACACCTTATTGCCGGGAGAAGGTGTGAATATAGGGTGACTGTAGGCTCCATTATGCTAAAAGGACATTCATTTTGTCTACTAATTCCAATCATAATGTACAAACCTACGTATCAAAACCCATCAAAACATGAAAAAAACCAGGAAAATTTACTTACATAGACATGGTAGCGATAATTATCTTCGTTGGTGGTTGGAAATCAGTAAAATTGCTGTAAAAATTCCTCTGTCGTTGATAAATTTCCTGTGAAACATTCAGTAATCGGTAAATGTGAAAACTGGTTCAAACAAATTGTAAACGATATGAAATATAGCAAGAAGAACGTAATGACATCACCCGCTTTGCCAGATATCGCAGGAGAAACAAGTTTGCCAGAACTCGCGAGAGAAACAAGCAGCCAGAGGCCTGTTGTATTTAAAGCAATTTTAGCAAATGAACCAGGCTAATTCCACTTTAGTCTGACTTAATACGTCCACCAAGGGAAGAGGTTATGTTTTTTCCGGCGTTGGTTGGTTCGTTGGTTTGTACGGAGCCCCCCTGGTGACACTGGGGGGAAAAAACGCTAATTAATAATAATTAATTACCTAAAAAAAGCTAGCTTAATTAGCTAACGCTATATGCTAATAAGACCCGTCTGTGCAAGGAGCTACCCTTTGAACAGGCACGTTTACTTTACCACTGTAGCAAATCCAAACGAATTGAATTAAACTATACAGTTTACAAGTTAGGTTGTTTCCTTATATTAGTCATTTACTAACAGTGTTGGGGGAACTGTTGTAATTTGGCTTTAGCTGACGGTCTAATAACCTGTATATTATGTAGTCAATTTAGGGATTTATTTTTCCACTAATTTGTGTTATTTCAATCGAAAGCTAGTCATCTGCTATATTTTATTTTACTAGAGGAAAAAAAAGATAATGTAGGAGTAGGTTCATACTATAATTTGATGTACAGGACCAAATCTGCTGAAGACAGCAATAAGCAGAGCAGAGAGACGGCGCTGAGACAGCTCTGTGGAGCTGGTCTATTGAAGCAGCATATTTTAATACTAATATAACTGTACATTACCAGGGTTGTCTGTTTGTTATTTGACTTGCATAACACTTGGGGCATGGGAATTAGCTTTACTGGAGAGTAATTACAAAAAATCACCATAGTACATTCAACTATTTAATCAATAAATGTCTGCTAACACTGTCTCTTTCCATCAGGACAACCTGACTGCATTCCGCCTGATGGACAGGAAGCGTAAAGGTGTGGTCGACTGCCATGATTTCAAAGTGCTCTACACCAGCCTGGGACTCTTCTGCAGGGAGGTGGAGTACCAGCGGCTGCTGGATCTGATTGGCCTGCATCCCGGAGGAAACCTCAAGTATGCAGAATTTGTTGATATCATTGAACATAATGGCAAACACAAACAAAGGACACAAACAGCTACTGTGTGAGTCTGATATTACAGATGTTTCTGATGTTTCATTTTGAGGAGAGTTGGCTCTTCAGCGCGTTTTAAGTTTCTGTATGTTACGACAGACAAGAGCAGCTCCATGAACTCCTGGCCCGTGAAGCACGCTACAAGTGGGCAGACATGTCAAAGGTCAGCAAAATGTAGATAATACATGTACCAGAATGATTTCTGCATTATGCAACCATCTGAACCTGTTTGTCCATCTCATATCAGGTGTTGTGCCAGTTTGACTCAGATGGCCACAGTCGGATCCACAAAAAGAGCTTGACAGAACTCCTCTACACTTATGCTCTTCCCATGAGATCTGATGAGTTTGACCAGCTTTGGTCAACCTCATCAGACCTCATCAGACCTACCTTTGAGGTAAGAGACTCCCAGTTGGGACATCCCAGTCACCCCAGCATAACCAATTCAATTCAATTCAATTCAAACCAGATCCCACATCCAGACAAAGGCCTCTGACATCACAGGGCATCTGCACCAGATCCAGGAAGTGCTTTCAGGCCACTTGTATGATGTCACCAAACAGCTGATGGACTTGGACCCCTCCCACAGCGCTACAGTCTCTAAGGAGCAGTTCAGACAGCTTTGTGATCGCCACAGCCTGAGACTCACCAATGATCAGGTGAAGCCAGTGAATGTGTTTACCACCGCTTCTGTTCTAGTCACTTCTATTCAGAGAATTCAAAGAGCAGACATTCAAGAGAACAAGCACATTTCCAACAGCTCTCTGCTGCTTTCAAGCTGAAACAACACATACTGGCCTCAGTCCACGCTTACAAATGAGAAGATGAATTATAGTATGTTTGCCAGGTTTATTCTTTTGAGCCCGGTGCATTTTCTTTAATTATTCTAATCAAAATCTAATTTATTTTTGCTGATAATCATTGACTGCATGAGAAAAAACAACAGTTCCCACACTGTGTAACTCTCTCTGGGGTATTCACCTCCCAGTGAGGAGGATTATTATGTGTGTGTTTCCTCTTGCTTCTCAGTTTGAGTGTGTGTGGAGTCAGATGCCAGTTAAAGAGCAGAAGGAGCTGCAGTACAGAGAGTTTCTGAAGCGTTTTGGTGTCCTGGGCAGGAAACCCAGAACAGAAGCAGGGGGTCCCACCGACAAGGTCCCTCTGTCTGCCCCTGAGCCCAGAGGAGCAGCCTCAGCGACAACATCTATTTGTCCAAGTGCCACTCTACATCGTAGGAAGGTACGACACATGAGGACAGACCTCTGTCATGACTTACTTCATATGATTTTAAATGATCATTGGTATCAAGCTCATCAAAGTTACATTCCTTCTTCTTTATATTCTTCCACCCTGAACACTCAGATCTTAGATCCATCTCTGACTGTAGGGAATCAGTTGTTCCTGTTTCCACCCCCTATGCCTATCTCTGGTCAGAGTTTTATGCACATCTGTCTATAAAGAAAGTGAAAAAAAAAATCATGCATCTTCATTTTTTCCACAAAGATGTGTTTTATTTCTTTTTACCGAGCCACTGAAGTTCTCCTCCAGGACTCCCAGGCCCACATTTCAACAAACACAAATGAAACATTTTGTTCCCTTCATTTTATTTTTGTCTTCTCCTTTATGCTTCCTTTCTCATTCCGGTCTGTGCAGAGCGACAGACGGCAGGAAAGGTTGTGCCCAACATCTAAAGTC
The DNA here is from genome assembly GCA_037577475.1 of Chaunax sp. Z400. Taxonomy (NCBI): domain Eukaryota; kingdom Metazoa; phylum Chordata; class Actinopteri; order Lophiiformes; family Chaunacidae; genus Chaunax; species Chaunax sp. Z400. Next base: position 29,005,804 of record CM075195.1, read on the forward strand.
TCCACCTTTTTAACCATTTTTGGATAAGCCAGGTGTTAAGCAGGGTCAAGCACCACCATGGTGATAACGACCGGAGATCCCACACTCGGCTTTACAATGGCCAGGTTACAACGTCAAGGTTTTATACAGTCTACAATTTAACTGCATTGTGTAGCTCTTAACATAAACTGAGTTAAGTCGAATGATTTTAAGAGAGGGTGGAGGATGGAGCCATTTGAACTGCATTTACTAAATGAAAACGTGGTCACTGCACTCAAACATATACATCATGCACATATTCACACACACGCACACACACACCCACACACATTGCCCCCCCAAAGGGGTCATGTGACAGGTGGGGACTCAACTATTTACAATTGTTTTATATGTTATTTTAATTTGCTCCTCTTCACCAGAGCCTCCAGTCTCAGAGAGAGGAGCAGGAAAAGATAGGCCTACTGCAGGAAGAAGTCACCCGGCTTGGAAAACTCCTCAAAGAGAAGGACAAAATCTTTGAACAGAAGGATGAACTCCTCAAAAAGAAGGACAATAAGCTCGGCAACAAAAAGGAGAAGGCCAGAATACACAAACAGACTCTGCGTCAGTTGACTGACACTCAGACAATTCTAGATGTGAATGAGCTTAAGTGTAAAGCTCTGGAAGAAGAACTGGAAGAGAAAGATAAGCACCACCGGGGGAAGCCGGGGAGGATTCTGAAAGAGCTCACTGGCATAGAGGAGAAATTTAGGCAGTACCTTCTCCAGGCAGACGAGAGCTACAGTACGGAACTCTCTGAGTTGGGGGACAGATTCGAGAAGAAGCTTGTTAAAAGAGAAATGACTGTCGAAGAGCAGCTCTTCGAGAAGTACAAGAGCCACAGGAAGGAGCTCTCTGAGCAGGAGGAGAGATTCAAGAAGAAGGTTGCTGAAAGAGAACAGACTCTGAAACAGCAGCTCCTCGTGAAGGATGAGAGCCACAGGAAGGAGCTCTCTGACCTGGAGAAGAGATTCGAGAAGCTTGCTGAAAGAGAAGAGACTCTAAAACAACAGCTCCTCGAGAAGGACGAGAGCTACAGGAAGGAGCTCTCTGAGCAGGGGGAAAGATTCGAGAAGAAGCTTGCTGAAAGAGTAGACACTTTGAAACAGCAGCTCCTCGAGAAGGAAGAGAGATACAGAAAGGAGCTCATTGACAGGAGGGAAATGTCTGACTTGTGTGCCAGCTGGGAGACAAAGGCACAGCTTTTGGAGAAGGAAAAGATGAGTCTGGAAGAGGTGATACTGATGAAGGAGAGGAACTGGACATCTGAAGAGGCTCAGAGGAATGAGGAGCCCCAAGGCCTCAGACAGGAAAACACCCGGCTACAGGTGAGCTGCCTCATTTTTTGATTTTAATGACTTCTTTTAGAAGTTTTCAGATCATACGTGCAGTTTGAAACTGAAGGTTGGGGATTCAAAATAAAATCATGACTAAATGTAATGTGTAATTTTCAATGACATCAGAATTACTAATCAGGCTACCTATAACTGTTCTGTGTTTTAAAATACTGACATTTAATCCCTACATGTTTTGTTGCTACGGCCACTAGGGGGTTCAGTGAGCCCCTGAACCAACAGCCGCACCTTTGGAAATGAAATCAAACATGCTGTCTTTTTCTTTTCAGGAGCTCCAAGAGCAACATATGAGGAAGAAGAAGAAGAAGTGCTTCTTGTTGCGTATATTTCAACGCAAAAAGTAAACAGACCATGATCCCTCCGGACCTAGCCCCCCTGACCAAGATCCGTCCAAACCTAGACCCCCTGCCCCCAGTATGGAAACCCTAACTGCTCCTCTGTTTCCTACCTTTAAAAAAATTTAAATAAATAACAGAAATCTCAGTTTGTGAAATATTGTTTTACTCATTTGTATGTTCTCCATTCTTCCTCATAACCGCATACAAAACATTAAAAGCAAAGGGATACTAGAAGTGAAACAGGTTTGCATTGGTTATTAACAGGGGTGCAAATAAGATGTTTGGTCAGTCTGGTTCTCAAATGAGCACCTGAAGATTTTGCTTGGTGCTCATCTCTTGCACTGCATGAAGCAGACATGTAAAGGTCAGGAGTTCCCAAATCCCTAGGCTGGACTGTGCAATCTGTACTTTAACCACTTTAATTAACCTTTACTGTTGATTTACTACTTTAATTTTTACTTGAATTGTATTACTCTAATTATACTCATGTTGTGCTTTTCACTATTTATCTGTCAGTGCTCTTTTTTTAACTGTCTGTTCTGGAAGAGCAGATGATTCCCTAAATTTCCTTTGGGATCAATAAAGTGTCTGTCTGTCTAACATTTTTTAAAGTATTATTTATGTTTTGTTATTTTAATTATTTCATTTTATTTTGAATAGATTTTTTCTTTGTAAATGGCCTAAAGTTGATCATTCTGATTTCAAATTTTAGGATTCATTTGTTTTAACATACAGTACCAGTAATAAATTTGGACACATTTTCCCATTCAAGTGGATGGGAAGGTATGTCCAAACTATTGACTGGTACTGTACATTGAACCAAACAATATCATAACATCTTATTTGTTGATTCAATATACTTTATTTTTTGACAAAACAACCCCAAAAAACAGCAGTTTGCACCAATTCGGTAGAATGGCCCATATATGTTTTTATTATATATGGCTTATTATTATGGCTAAAATAGACTATTTCTAGTCATCTCATTCATTACATTTTATTTGATTTCTGGAAATCATCTCCTGACCCCCCACCCCACCCACACATACAAACGCACACACACACACACATTGCCCCCCCCCAAAGGGGTACAATGGGGAGGAAAGAAAGACAGTGCGACTTCGGTTTCGTTAATGAGTCAGCAACATGCAAAGGACGAGCCAAAGGCAAGAAGAAGATGAAGAAGTGTGTCAGTAATGAGTTTATGGCAAATCCAAATCCAGGATACAACAAGTTTATGTGTCTGGCTGTGGTCTCTGATGATGAGCCAAATGGTGATGCCACACACACAGGAAGAGCCAAAGGCAAGAAGAAGAGTGTCCGTAATGACCCGATGGAAAATCCAGGCTGCAACAAGTTTATGTCTCTGGCTGGGGTCCCTGATGATGAGCCAAATGGTAATGCCACACATTAGCACTGTTAGCTTATAAGCTATTTGCAAACTACTTGCTCCTACTTATACTTAAATACCTTGGTTTTTCGCTGAATGGATTTTGTAGGTATGTGTTAGACTGCAAAGGGCTCTGTATTATTATTGTAGAGCCTGTAGATTTTGCCTGGATGTTGGGAGTAAAACACCTCCTTTGGTATTGAGAGGCGACATGGGCTGGCAAAGTTGTTTTTATAAGTAGCAACTTGAAATGCTATGTTTTTGATGCAAGTTGCAAGATTGTAAAAAATATTTTCCAGAGGTCTTGGGGAAAAAAGGGAAAAAAGAAAAAATTCCTGTATCCGCCCTGTCAGGAGATCCACTCCAAAATTTAAAGGGTTCTTTCTTGTCGTATGACCAAACACCCCAACTAGTTTCATGAAATTATTGTGCTTAAATTGTAAGCAAAGTGTGACACCTTTATGAGATAATTTTTTTCCTTTTTATTCACTAATGCTGACTTTCGATTTACAGCTAAGAACCCAAAGAGAGTCTCTCCTCCAGAGGTGAACAACCGACCAAAAGTCACTAAGAAAGCCGTCGAACCGACGCCTCCAGTGGTGGGTGACCATATAATAAGAGATGTTATATATAATATTTATTTAATCTGTAACTCAGTTGGCCTGTTACTTTTATGTGCCACTGTTATCCAGAACTCTTACAACTATTTACAATTGTTTTATATGTTATTTTAATTTGCTCCTCTTCACCAGAGCCTCCAGTCTCAGAGAGAGGAGCAGGAAAAGATAGGCCTACTGCAGGAAGAAGTCACCCGGCTTGGAAAACTCCTCAAAGAGAAGGACAAAATCTTTGAACAGAAGGATGAACTCCTCAAAAAGAAGGACAATAAGCTCGGCAACAAAAAGGAGAAGGCCAGAATACACAAACAGACTCTGCGTCAGTTGACTGACACTCAGACAATTCTAGATGTGAATGAGCTTAAGTGTAAAGCTCTGGAAGAAGAACTGGAAGAGAAAGATAAGCACCACCGGGGGAAGCCGGGGAGGATTCTGAAAGAGCTCACTGGCATAGAGGAGAAATTTAGGCAGTACCTTCTCCAGGCAGACGAGAGCTACAGTACGGAACTCTCTGAGTTGGGGGACAGATTCGAGAAGAAGCTTGTTAAAAGAGAAATGACTGTCGAAGAGCAGCTCTTCGAGAAGTACAAGAGCCACAGGAAGGAGCTCTCTGAGCAGGAGGAGAGATTCAAGAAGAAGGTTGCTGAAAGAGAACAGACTCTGAAACAGCAGCTCCTCGTGAAGGATGAGAGCCACAGGAAGGAGCTCTCTGACCTGGAGAAGAGATTCGAGAAGCTTGCTGAAAGAGAAGAGACTCTAAAACAACAGCTCCTCGAGAAGGACGAGAGCTACAGGAAGGAGCTCTCTGAGCAGGGGGAAAGATTCGAGAAGAAGCTTGCTGAAAGAGTAGACACTTTGAAACAGCAGCTCCTCGAGAAGGAAGAGAGATACAGAAAGGAGCTCATTGACAGGAGGGAAATGTCTGACTTGTGTGCCAGCTGGGAGACAAAGGCACAGCTTTTGGAGAAGGAAAAGATGAGTCTGGAAGAGGTGATACTGATGAAGGAGAGGAACTGGACATCTGAAGAGGCTCAGAGGAATGAGGAGCCCCAAGGCCTCAGACAGGAAAACACCCGGCTACAGGTGAGCTGCCTCATTTTTTGATTTTAATGACTTCTTTTAGAAGTTTTCAGATCATACGTGCAGTTTGAAACTGAAGGTTGGGGATTCAAAATAAAATCATGACTAAATGTAATGTGTAATTTTCAATGACATCAGAATTACTAATCAGGCTACCTATAACTGTTCTGTGTTTTAAAATACTGACATTTAATCCCTACATGTTTTGTTGCTACGGCCACTAGGGGGTTCAGTGAGCCCCTGAACCAACAGCCGCACCTTTGGAAATGAAATCAAACATGCTGTCTTTTTCTTTTCAGGAGCTCCAAGAGCAACATATGAGGAAGAAGAAGAAGAAGTGCTTCTTGTTGCGTATATTTCAATGCAAAAAGTAAACAGACCATGATCCCTCCGGACCTAGCCCCCCTGACCAAGATCCGTCCAAACCTAGACCCCCTGCCCCCAGTATGGAAACCCTAACTGCTCCTCTGTTTCCTACCTTTAAAAAATTTTAAATAAATAACAGAAATCTCAGTTTGTGAAATATTGTTTTACTCATTTGTATGTTGTCCATTCTTCCTCATAACCGCATACAAAACATTAAAAGCAAAGGGATACTAGAAGTGAAACAGGTTTGCATTGGTTATTAACAGGGGTGCAAATAAGATGTTTGGTCAGTCTGGTTCTCAAATGAGCACCTGAAGAATATCGACAGTTTGCATCCTTTCTGATGTCAAATGGAAAAAATGCAAGAAAAGACTACAAGAAAAACAGATTTCATGTAATTAAAATCACATATTTTAATGATTAATGTTGTGTTGTAGTGTGCAGATAAATGCAGTGTTTGATTTAGTCAAATGAACACTGCACTGTACAACTTTACAGTGAAATCTGAGCAGCATTCTGCTGTATTAACCCTTTGAGAAGCACATTAAGGCTTCTGTGTTTTTGCATATCTTTATGTTTTGCCTTATAAAGTTGTCATTTTTACAGTATCATCAAATACTTCACAGATTCAGTTTCAGCACAACCTCAGCTAACTATTTATGTCACTCAATAAACACCTCAATGCACTTCTATAGGGGATATCAGACCATAAAACAAACACAAAACACAGACCTTGAATTCTTATTTATTTTATTGATGAAATCTCTGTAACCATAAGAACGAAAGAAAATATCAACTCAGAAAGTTGCACATATTTGTTTGAGATGTGCTAGAAGTGTTTTGAAGTTTCTAGCTTTATCTGTTCTGAGTAATGCTCATTATTATGGGCTGTGTCCGTGGACGATTTCTGTCCTACCAAAGTATATCTAAACATTAGATATGATGATAGATCCTGTCTATAATGACACACAGGAACATCTGACATGTCTGGAAGCAGAGACTTCCCTGCTTTGAGCTCTGTATTTCTCCAATTCACCAGCAAACACAGCCAAGCTTCTGAATCAGACAATCTGATTGGCTGTGATGGCATCCACTAGAGCCAATAGGAGTGCCCAATTGAGACATGTGACTGTAGACATCACCAGCAAAGATGGTGAATGACAAGTGATGGATATACAAACGGTGTGGGTTGAGCAATGCACAAAGGCAAAAGGTGAGACTATCCAAATCTTTACGTTACGGAAGCTGATTAGGGCCACATGCTTTTCTTTTTAGAATTCTGAATTTAAGTCTTGAAGTCAGAATTCTTCCATAGTTTATCGATGGAAATATATGTGGACCCACATATAGGACCCACAGACTCAACCAGGGGCTCATTTGAAAGCACTGATTCTCTAATTTCTCCTCACAGAGTTAAGAGGCGCTAAAGACACGCTCCCATGGGCCTCATGGAGTATTCATACAGGGACATGCTATAAACTGTAATGTAACCTTGGAGAAATAATACATGATTACAGCACTTTAAGAGAATGCCATTATTTACAGCAATGTACCTGTAAACAGCAGAGCATCATGGGAAGGTGAAAGAAAGGTTTGGGAACTAAAATGTTATATTTTTTATTCTCCCTGCTATGTTCAAATGTTTGGAAATAGCATACTGTTAGCCTTGTCAAAGCATATGTTATTATTTTCTTATAACATTATTAGTAGTAGTAATAGTAGCAGTAATAGTAGTTTTAGTAGTAATAGTAGTAGCAGCTTAATAGGAGCGGCTGCAGCACTATACAAGTATTCATGAATCCATGACAGTAATATTCTTTATTATTAAATGTAGGATCATAATGTAGATTAAAATACAATTTACATTTTGTAAATATACAGTCATTTACTGACTAAATTGTGACCAGTATTTTATTGTAAATTTCCAACAATACAGTAATAAACTGTATATTTATTTCTTGTATTGAGACACTGTTAAAAATAAAGTACTTTGCAGGTGAAGCTGCTGCCAGTGAATTACAGTAAATTTACAGTCCAAAGATTTACAGTGCATGCAGCCATTATATTTCCTTTTTGCGTTGTGCTGTTGCAAATTAGTCCCATAGAAAAATAATTTGTAGGAGACAGGGTTGTTAGATCGCAGCATTATTTTTTGTTAAACTGAATTCTCAGTTAATTCAATTGACTTTTAATTCAATTCCTATTGTGCAACCACAGAGAATATGGAAACACATTACCAAAGTCCTCCTGAAGAAAGCGATTAAGGTGTACATTAGAGTGTAGCTGAGCTGCTACATCCCCATCAGCATTTCTTTCAGACCAGAGAGGGCACAGAGGCCATCTCCCTGGACCCAGGACTGCTTTATTTTTGGGGTTATCAGGTCAGAGCTCCCCCCTGGAGCAGGGGCCCCCCCATCAGAGAGAACCAGATTAGGAAGTAGATCAGATTTTAAAAGAGAAATGGGCTCTCTTCATTAATGTGAGAGGAATTCAGAAAGGAAAAAAAAAAAATATCCACCGTGTTTCGTATTCATGTATTCCAAATGTGAAAGCAGCAACACAGACATACAGAGTTCTGTTCCAAAGGATAATGAAAGTAGCACCCACACTTAAAAAGTCACTAATAGTGCAAAGTTAAACAGTAGTACTTTGGACTACTTATGCTCAACCAAATGGTAACACTTCTACATGTGTCATCTGGAAGAGACGATGGTCCAAAGTGCCTTTTGAGCAGAGATTGAACTGTAGTGGTGTTAGTGTCACACATTTGCTCATCGCTGATTTAAAAGGACAGAGATGTGTTCGGATACTAAGCTCTTAGAACTATGCTGTTTGTCATTTGCATGTCCAATAGATTACCTCTGGGTGTGTTTTAACTCTAGTCTGATTGACAGCAGACTCCAGTGCTTCATCTGATTTCATTTGATGATTTAATCATGTTTTGGGGAATATTTATGGAGAATTCAAATCCCTTTAGGGGAAGCAACATTTCAATAGTAAGCAGTAAAAACTTGGTGTTTTTCTTTTTATATTGTACTTTTCCTTTTGTCAGGTAAGGCGAGGCAAGCAAAGATAGTACAGGCAGTGGAGAGATGCAGAGCCTATTACTTGGCATACAGCATCAGGACTATGTCCATGACATCCTGACCCAAAAGAGGAAGAGAGTAGGAGATGTAGGTGACAGGGAAAGAAGAGCTCAGAGAAAGGTGTGGCGTGTTAACGAAGCAAGACACAGACAGCAGAAGAGAGCAGTACAGACACTGACCCCCCAGTCTTCACCAGAAAGATCGCCCCGCATCCTAGGATGGACCTGAACCATGTTAACAGAAAGGGAATTTAACAGGAATATAAAAAAAATATGATATCACTGTTGAGCTTATTAGCCGTTAGCCACCATGTGAATATTGGACACATGGTGCAACTTTTTATTTTGTGCTGATGGTGCTGATGGTGCTCAGGAGTTCACCTTTTCTCTCTGCTCCCCAGGTTACGGCATGATGATCGACGGCACCACAACCTTCGTCAACGCCTCAGCCTGCACCGTCAACTTCCTGCCCCGTCGTCATCGACCTTCCAAACCCCAGGTCCACATGACTAGAGGAAGCCCGCCCCCAAACACCTACCACCAATCAGGAGAAAGGAGCCAGGAGAGGCAGGTGAAATCAGAGGGCAGAGTGGATGTTTGAAGTCAGGCACATGCCTCCAGATGGAACGGACGACGTGAGGGATGGACTCTCCCTCATGCTGTTAATGTTTTGTTGTGTGCCATCATTTCTTCATCTCAACTATGAGTGTAAAATCAGACCAATGGATGAGCAGAGAGACGCTTTTAAATGCAGACGAATGGTCATTTCTCTGCCCTCTTTTACTGCGCTGACAATCTGACGGGGCTTTTGTGAAACCCCACAATGCATCTGAAAGAGAGTCCTGGCTCAGCCACAACTCAACAGCAGCGACATTAACATTACTGCCACCTTCAGTCCCTGTTGTTCTCTCTGTCTGCAGACCCGGAGCATACTGGACTGTGTTTCATAGTATGTGTGTATGTGAGAGAGCAGCAAGAGGTCAACGTGTTGACGCTGTGTTCAAGGGCCTCATCACAGCCCTCAGACCACAGGCAGAACATTTTTTAATTTCTCTCCTATTTTCCTTCCCTCCATCTTTCATTCTGAGAGTTTTTCTGGGAGGTCGGGCTCTTTGGACTTGGAAAGGACCGCAGGTTATCATAGGTGCTACATGCTAACGCTGCTTCCGGACAGTCCTGCAGACTCTTTCAGAGCAGCGGCAGTGGTCTCCAGGACCCTCCCTCATGTTGTTAGTGGGAGAGATTGGAACATTTTGGCCTTTTACAAGAGGAGCTGAGCTGTAATTACATGTACTGTAACTGGTCTCTGTAAATGTTCTCTGTCAATGTAAAGAAAAAAACTGTTTTCTTGAAGATTTCAAATTTGCTGCTATGCTTTGAAATCTCCTGTTGTTACATTTGCTTTATTTCTTAGTAATATATGCTTGTTATGGGATTTTCTGCTCAGCCCTGTTTGGTGATTATTAACTCTTTATGTCCTTTAGCTGTTTAAAAAAAAAGTCCTTTTTTCTCTCTCTCTTGGCTCTATTTTCTGAATAAGACCATCCTCAGTAAGAGTCTGAATGTGATTAGCATTAGAAGACCACGTCACACTTGGATCTCCCTGCTCTCTGCAGTTTATTCTCACATCTTCAGCACATCAGCAGTCGGTGTGCCGGCTGATGTCTTAATGTTTCTAAATGGGTATTGGAGAAAAACAGTGGCTGGACTGCTCACCAAGAAAACCCTGTCTGTGGATAGTGGTGGGAGATGCCAGCGTGCACAGTGATTCCTGAGTGTCTGCATTTAGTAATGTTAGTGCAGCAGCTTGTGTTTGATGACCTGGAATTGAGGTTTTTTTGGCAGATCGTTACTTTTTCCAGGAACACGTTTTAGGGTTAGGATTACATTAAATCTAAGATGTGGTGTTCAGGGTGTGGAGGATATGAGCATTGCAGCTTAAGATCCCATTCAGACAAAAGCAGCACATGCTACAATTAGTGCAGGGTTGTACTATGGTGTGGGAGGACACAACTGGGAAAGTCTCATGGTTTGGTCCGTGACCTCCTGGTTAGAGCCCAGTTTGCAGCTTCTGGCTTCCAGAGAGGCTTTTTTTCATTGGCAGACGTTTGCAGTGTTTCTCCTCCTGGCAGCAGGATGTTGTTTGAGGCACTAAGTAACATCATAGAGACAAGTTGTAAATGACATGAACAACAATACTGTTGAACAGCCAGTCTGATCACCGCTGGATGTGATTGGCCACTGCAACATGAGGTTGTATTCCTCATCATGTGTTTTGTGTTGCGGCCCCTGTGGCTCACAGTGCTGCAGCTGAAACACACTTCAGACACGCTAAATGAATGGGAGGAGCGACGCTTTTGTTGCATCGCCTGTTTTGGGTGGAATGAGGCCTAATAAAAAAACAAAAGTAAACTACAAAAAAGAGAAGGGGATAGAGGAAACATTTAATTGACCAATCTGAGAGCACCTTGTAAATTTCATAAGGTCAAGGACACAGAGAACATTCTGGTCTGTTCGGTCAGTTAAGGGTCTGATAACAAGATCAGCTGATGGAGGAAAACTTTACAGACAGGCGATATCTCCCACCCAAACAATCGGCATAAGAAAACTAAAAGCACCTTCACTTTTACTGTCCAACACCACTGATTGATACTCAACATCAAAATCAGTAGATTTTGATATATTTGCAGCCCTTTTCTAAATGCAGTATGTCGAATTGGTGAAGTACTAAAACTATTTAAGAGATCATCTTTGTTATGTCAGAAATATGAAAAAAAATCCATACTTCCCCTTTCACAGATGAAATGAATGATTCTTACTCTCACTGAATTATGGGTATTTTATTCACAGTAATAGCATTTGTGACACAGTGGTGGAATTAGGCAATGGGCCACAGTATTGCCCTTTCCAGAAAAAGAACAGTTACCCGTCTGTGATAATCAATTGGATTGTGATAATGAGTTGAAATAAAGTTAGCAAAAAAGGTGTAACACAGAACTGGGTGATAATGCATACTTAATAAACAACAGTCATAGCAAGCCAGTATTTTGCATTAAAATGAAGAATGCTTGTGGTGACTGGCTGCAAGCAAAACGTTACAGATAGTATCTTTTTTAGACCTGATACAATAACAAACAAATGCAGGAATGGTTTGGCTGCAGAAGTTTATACACTGTAAGTTCTACACCTGAGGTATTCAACCAAAACTCAAGATGTCCAGTAAGTCAACCCTCCTCCCCTGCTGAGGTCTGAGGCCTCTAACCCTAACTTCTACTGATAATATCAAATAAATAATAACAATATAAAAATAAAAACCCAATAATTCATTCATAAAAAAAGAGAAAAGTTAATAATAGATCTATCTTTTTTCCCATTATGCCAAAATGGTCCAGATTTGGCCGGGGGCCACCATTTGGTGACCCCTGTTCTGTGCTACAGTTACAAAAGATAAGTCCAAAAAGTACAGTACAGTAGATACAGTGCTACTGTACGTACTGGTGCTGACTATACTGTCAGTGCAGGTTCCACTAGTTATTAAAGTGTTAGTGGAACCAGATGTTAGCAGGAATGAACACCAAACACAAGATGTTGTAGGGACAGAGCAGTAACAGTGGAAAAGAGATTTTAAATCTCAATGAGACTTTTTCCTGCTTAAATAAAGGTTAAATAAAATAAATAAAGAGGTTTTCAGTTTGATGACTCATCGTAAACATGACATTATCTACAAAGACTTCATCTCGTCTCTGCTTTGCTGTTTGAGTGTATTTTTAACACAGAAACTGGTCTCAATCATGGAATCTGTCCAGGACTGTGACTTTGCCCTATAAGCTTACCTACTGAAGGAATTTCCTCCTTTCAGTCACTAGAAGCTGTTTGTATATTTATACCTTTTTCTTGATCTCTGCTCAACAATAATTAATTAATTGGTTTTAATGGATCAGAAGAACAAGTTCTAGTTCTTTGTTGAACGCTGGCACAATAAATCATCACAATCCTCTTCAAAGAACCTTTAGGCATGAAACGATAAGACGTTCAATAAGGTTAGTCAGTCATAGTTTGGTGTTTTAGTTTGAGCTAAAGCACAGACATAATTCATGTCAATTAAGGTAAATGTTCCAAGAGATGAATAAAGGCAACTTAAACCCAAAAGATGGGAGGAACTTTTCTCTGTTTCTTGAAAAGCCGTCTTTTTGGTGCGACTCTCCTCATTTAGACGTCTTACTTTGATGCTGTGCTTCAGTAGCTGTGCTGTGTTTTCTGGGTTTTTTCAAAGAAAAAAAAGTGCTATAGTATTTCTGGATTTATTTATTGAGGCATGCTTAACGGAGTTAATGACTTCTGCTACTCAGACAATCTGCATATGAAGAGTTTTATTCCAAACTGAGATATTGACTGTTTGAAAAAGGGATGACTGGCAGCAGGAAGTTGAAAGCAGATTGTGGAAGTACTTTTACAGGATTGTTAGTAACTAACATTTTTATTGGCTGGATCGTCCATATATCAACTATAATAGATGGCTATAAGGTTCAGGTCTCTTTTTAAATGGATGTATCGTATTTTGGAATGAAAGTGTTCATATGGTGTTTTGTCATTATTGCTGGGGACTATTACATTTTTTAAACTGTACAAATTTAAAATGAACACCCAACAGCTGCAAAGATTTGACTGTTATTCCTGGAGACGAGTCTAAAAATATAAAGAAACTTTCTGTCCTCAGGGATTCTGCTGGTTCTGAGATTATTCACTGATTGAATAAAACCTTATCTGTGACCAGTGGATCCTGCTTCCTTATTTCCATCCTCACTCTTCCCTTCAGTCTCTCCTTTCATTCTTGTTCGAGAGAGAAAAGAAGTTAGAGGTGGCGAGGAAGCTCCTGGTTCTGGTTCTTCCCTTTTGTTCCCATCAAAGGTATCTGTGTCTCGTATCAATTATAGATTCCAGAGCAGCCAGTTCATTTCCAGTAGCTAAACCGTCTTCCATTTTGTTCCGCAGGCCTTCCACACCTCTGCACATTCTAATGAGAACCCTGGTTCAAATAATTACATCAGTAATCCCAGAGGAGTCTGGGTAATTTATTGGCAGACAGCGTTTTACTTTGCCAATAATACAACTAGCTTTCATAAACTCTTGTCCTCCTCCAGCTCCCTCTTTTTTTCTCACTCTGCCTCTCCAACCACAGCACTGAGCTCTTTTTCTCAGTTCTGATCGTCCCTTTTCCATTTCCATCTGCTCGTCCCTCTTAGATGATTCTCAGCTCGCCACGTTTCCCTTCCTGACTGCTGCTGTGTATCTTGCTGCCGTAGCATTTCCTTTGAATGAGTGGCAGACGTCCCTCTATCTCCTCTACCACCTCCCCCTCACACTCTCCACCTGAACAAAAGATGCTTCCCATCATCTGTATTGTTCAAAAGGCACTTTATTTAAAAATTTGTATCAAACAGTCCGGCAGCAAACGGAGGGTTGAAGAGATCAATTATCAATCGCCTTGTTAATCTTTACATCATCAGTCATCAGTTGATAAAACTGTAGCATCAGTGGCAGATCAGATCTAAAATACTAAACCTTTGCTGCCATGTAGGACCAGATCAAACCACCAAGCAGCCCAGAGAGAAGACCGAGATGTGGGCCCAGATGTGTTGTGTCTGTTGGCAGCTATCTGCCTTATTAAGCCAAACAAATGATCAATCGGTGCATAAGGAAATAAGGAAGGGGGAACCAACTTCCTACATACTTAGCTATATCTCCTATAGGTGTGAGGTCTCAATACTAAACCTGTTTGATGTGTCAGAAAACTAACTGCAATTTATCATCAGTCCTACGACAAAAAGGCCACAAAATACATTTTATTCAATACATATTATTATTTATCCGACTGTAAACCTGCCTGCATGGACTGACTTCACTCACCACGGTACGTTACATAGAAGTGTGTTGTGTTTTTGTAGGCTTTGGTTGATTGTTTGTTTGTCTGATAGCAGGATTACTCCAAAAGTTATGAACAGAAACGTGTTTTTTCTTGAATAACTATCAAACTCATAATGATTCCAATGTGATTTTAAATTCTAGGGGTGGATTTTCACAGTCATGGAGTCAAAGTGTCATGGGAATACTGCTTTTAGGTGTGATGACACGGGGAAATGAGCTGCCTTGTTATTTTTATGAATTTGTTTTTGTTTTCTTTGTTCATTTTTGTTGAGTTAAATTTATAAAGTCAATTTAAAAATTGAGGTCTCAACTGAACTGTGAATTTGGGGAATCGTTACACCCTGACCTGCTACCATTCATGACAAATAGCAACGAGCTTGGAAGAGACTGACGTGAGTGAACAGGCTGTTGTATGTTGACTGGCAGAAAAGCTGATGTTAAGGTAGCTTATTTACACACTGGTGGCATTTTTGTCATGTAAATACATCACAAAGCATCACCCAGTCAGATAATGCAGATAAGATGCTGTAATGACATATTTCTAGCATTGTTATTGTTATTAATAATAATGAGTTATTAATGATCCTTTTGACTCATTTGTATATTTTATTTATACATGTTTGTTGCTACATGTAAAAAACCAAAACACAAAAGGCACTGATACAGAATTCCAGATACCGTATGGGCATTGGTTCACAAGTGAACGGTACCCGACCCCATGCTGAAGGCATCTGAATGAAGGTCAGTGAAGAAATGCCCAAAGGAAGCTGTTGTAGCAAATCTTCTCTGTAGTGTTGGCATCAAAATAAGAGGTGAGGTGGAAAAAGTCCTCCTCCGACAGACTGATGCTGAAATGGCGCAGCACCTGCAAGGCAACAACAGGAGAAGTTGGAGTGTGTGCACCCTCTGCATACACACACGTGTGTGTCCTAGTGTATGAGGTGGGGGGTTTAGGATGTCACCCCAGCCCAGGTTGCTAATTGTCTCTATCGATTAGCTCAGGGAGCGTTTGTCAGCTGTAAACTGAGCAGCAGGTATGTGTGTGCAAGCTTCAACTGCATGGATTTCCAGTCACTCTCCCTCAGACATTTTGTCAGGAGAAAACTCAAATAGTGGCATCAATAATTCATAAAGAACCATTTCTGTTTAGCAGCACCACTCAGAGCAGGTGGAGCTGTGCACAAGGTGGTGCGCTGCAGCTGACCTCACCTTCCTGAAGTCCTGCACGGAGATAAGTCCAGTGCGAGCAGGTCAGACATCAGGAAGCAGCGTCTGATGGAGGTCCAGGAAGAGCGGACCACGTCGTATATCCTCAGCATGACCTCCACGCAGTCTCTGCTCGGAACGCCGTGGCTCATCTGAACCGGATCGTGCAGGATCCCATCAGGGCACACGGTCCAAACAGGAGGACATGAACAACAAGAAAGAAAATAGAAGTAAAGGTGAGAGCCTCCATGTTATCTCTAATATTTCACTTCTTCACAAGCTGAGACTCGGAACAAAGTGTTTTTTGTTGTGTGTTGTGTGATCAGAAGAGGTTTTTGTCTGTAAACTCGTGTTCAGACACACCATGGAATCAGTTACCATGCAGGGGGTCTCTGCAGTTTTACACAGATGGTGGCTTCTCTTGAGACAATGCAGGTCTTTTTCATTCCAAATTTGGTTTGGAGGGTTGCAGCTCGTGGGTTGCCAGATTAGGCCCTCTCCCACACACTAAGTTGAAGCTTGGAGCTCAGCGGGGGTCCTTTTAGAACGTGCCCACCCGGGTGTCATTGTTCAAAGCTTCTTATATACCTCCCCATGCCAAAAAAGTACTGCAGATCATCAAACTTGTCCAATTTGCTTGTCATGGCAGGTAATAGTCGTGAGCCTGAGGGTGGGAGGTCCCTGCTGAGTTTACACATTCTGGCAACCCGCCGTCGACCATCTACCCCCCCAACTGATACTTGCAGCCAATAAAAGGACTATAGATCAGAGCTGAAGCAGAGGAGAGGAGAAGGGCTGCAGAGTTCATCTGAAATGTGCTCAGTGTGGGTTTGTGTAGCTGAAAGTACAGCTCTGTGTCCCTCTAACTGTGATGATGTCTACATGTCTACATCATACATGTTTACATGCATACTGAAGTCAGAGGTAATCGTTCTTATTGATGGCTTAGAACTGATCTGCAAACAGGTGAAGACGTGTCTCACTGTTAACCTTCATGATCCTACTTTTGGTCATGTTTGCTGGTGGACATTCAGAAACTTTATTTTACTGTAGGTTAGACCGACATGTACAGTCTGGGCTACCTGTTAACTTCCCTATGCCTGTAGAGTCCTTTATGTATACCAACTTTGTGCCAAACATGTCTCCCTTTGAATACAAAGGAATAAAATAAAGCTATAAAGCATAAGTACATTATTTAGATTAAGCCCTTAGTTCCAAAATAGATGACAGAAATGCTCTTTTAGTCTCCGGATCTATTAGTAGGTGGAGAACCTGTCAAACTTTGGAGAGGATCTGGATCAAAAAGCAGATTCAGTATCAATTTCTCAAGGAAGAACACATGGATTGTAATAAATAAAAAAATAAAAAAATCAGTACAATGTGGTGTGGATCCAAATATAAAATTGAATCTAGGGGATGTAAATAGGTTTTGATGGCTCTTATAATATGTACAAGCAGGGCTAGAAACCTGTAACTACCATCAACATGTAGCTGAAATAGTATGAACTCAGTAAAGCATGACCAGCTTTGACATGTCTGAATTAGATTTTGATTGATGATTGATTTGAAGAGAATGACAGGCGTGTAAGAAATGTATTTAAAGAAATGAGAAATAGTAAATCAGTGCTATTCCAACATGTTTTTGCACACGCCTGTACTTCGTGTCACCTTTGCACAAGTCAGTGGCCCAACTTGAACAAACTCAGCCAGAAAAGTCTGGACATGTCGCTTATAACAATCTCTGTCTCACAAGAGCTTATTTCATGCAGACACTGAATGGCAGACTAAGAAATAAATGTTCTCCTCCCCTTTTTACCGTTGTAGTAGGAAGAGGCAGGTGTCGTCGCTCATATGCCCTCTTTGTCTCTGCTGGGTTCAGGTTCAGGAGGAAGTGACGGAGGAAGCTGTGACAGGAAATGCAGCCATTTTTCATGATGTCAAATTTCACAGCCAGATGTTCAAGCTGCTCCTGAGTCATGATGTTGAGAGATTGGAGGATCTCTGTAACACAGTCAGTCATTAGCATGTACATCATATAACCGGTAGAAGAAGTAGGTCATAGTCATATATGATTGTCTGTATGGTTGCCACTTACCCAGGAAGCAGGTCCTGCTAATGTGTCCCTTGTGTTGAGGATCTTCCTTGGTACAGTTCCTCTGGATGTCCCTCCAGCAGCGCAGCACCGCCCCACGCAGCCTCCGTTCCATGCTACCCAGCAGGCTTCCTGTTCCCGGCCTCCCCACTGAGGAAGGATGCCTGGAGGTACACTGGGGGGCAGAGTAGGAGGGGCAAGAAGGAAGGTCATAAGGAGGGCATCAGAACACTATGGAGACAAGTGTAAGTTAATTATCAAGGGTTTGTGTCCATGTTGTCTCTGCCCTCCAGCAGTTCGACGGGATCTCAGTCACATTATCAGGCTGAATGAACGTGTGAACATAAAAATCTGATCTCTTCAAATCAGATTTGAGTTATTCGTAGCCATGTGACAGGAAGAGAACAGTCCAGATTGAATATAAACACAGGTGATGCTTGTGAGAAGGAATGTAACTTTGATGAGCTTGATACCAATGATCATTTAAAATCATATGAAGTAAGTCATGACAGAGGTCTGTCCTCATGTGTCGTACCTTCCTACGATGTAGAGTGGCACTTGGACAAATAGATGTTGTCGCTGAGGCTGCTCCTCTGGGCTCAGGGGCAGACAGAGGGACCTTGTCGGTGGGACCCCCTGCTTCTGTGCTGGGTTTCCTGCCCAGGACACCAAAACGCTTCAGAAACTCTCTGTACTGCAGCTTCTTCTGCTCTTTAACTGGCATCTGACTCCACACACACTCAAACTGAGAAGCAAGAGGAAACACACACATAATAATCCTCCTCACTGGGAGGTGAATACCCCAGAGAGAGTTACACAGTGTGGGAACTGTTGTTTTTTCTCATGCAGTCAATGATTATCAGCAAAAATAAATTAGATTTTGATTAGAATAATTAAAGAAAATGCACCAGGCTCAAAAGAATAAACCTGGCAAACATACTATAATTCATCTTCTCATTTGTAAGCGTGGACTGAGGCCAGTATGTGTTG
This sequence comes from Chaunax sp. Z400, assembly GCA_037577475.1. Lineage (NCBI taxonomy): Eukaryota > Metazoa > Chordata > Actinopteri > Lophiiformes > Chaunacidae > Chaunax > Chaunax sp. Z400. Next base: position 29,024,266 of record CM075195.1, read on the forward strand.
TTTCAGCTTGAAAGCAGCAGAGAGCTGTTGGAAATGTGCTTGTTCTCTTGAATGTCTGCTCTTTGAATTCTCTGGATAGAAGTGACTAGAACAGAAGCGGTGGTAAACACATTCACTGGCTTCACCTGATCATTGGTGAGTCTCAGGCTGTGGCGATCACAAAGCTGTCTGAACTGCTCCTTAGAGACTGTAGCGCTGTGGGAGGGGTCCAAGTCCATCAGCTGTTTGGTGACTTCATACAAACCTATTACAGAGGTTTAACTGCTCCATCCGGACGGAGCAACCTGTAAAATACCTGCGCAAGTAAGGTATTTACTTCATACAAGTGGCCTGAAGCGACTCTCTGGAGCTGGTGCAGTTGCCCTGTGATGTCAGAGGCCTTTGTCTGGATGTAGGATCTGGTTTTAGTCAGCTCAACTCCTTCTACTCCCATATGGAGAAACAAAAAACACACTGAAAAAGAGTTTGGACCAAAATTTGGAGCTGTTATTGTGCTAGAGTACATTTTGGGGAGACATTGAATATCTGCACCAAAATTACTGGCAATCCATCCAAGATGTCACTCAAAAGATGTCCATACCAACATTTTCTGACAACTAAAAACACATATTGTGTAGCACCTCTCTTTCTTAAGGCTCAATCTTATTCAAGCAAGTCTCAAGTCCTCAAATTTGGGACTTGAGTCTGACTCGAGTCCCGCATCTCTGCTAGTCAGCTCCACTGATCAAATGTTAACAGATACAGGGGGAACATGCAAACCCCACACAGAAAAGTCCCAGCCTCTTATTATTCAACTCATTAAACAACTTTGTAAATGATGAATTTGATGCAGAGTGACCGTGTAGACAGTACTTTGTATTTATAAGTAACATTAGCTGACATTGCGTGTGGACTAGTGGCTATATGGCTCGAAGACTCTGGGAACAGGTAGGAGGGAATGATTAAACTGATGTACAGAATTCAATGAGACTCGGAGACAAGTGCCGTTGAAAAAGGTACCGTGTATTGTAGAAGGAATGAAAAAAGAAAACAAAACAGTATATACAAACTTAAACAACGGCCATTCAAATGATATCAGTGTTCGACTCAAAGCGATATTGAGGATTCACCATACAATTTCCCAGATATAAACACTAAACACACTTATCATTTCATCAACAATCATCAATCAATCATCAACAACATTCATTCATCAACAATTACTGTTCAATTGGATGAAAAAAAAAATCCCTTTAATTGGCTGCAAGGTTTGTAGCTCCAGCACCAGGGAACGTCCGTTATAGTCCAAAAGTCACGTGAATCAGTCAGTCAACAGGGAAAGGATTGGGCTGGAATGTGTGATGGATTGAATGAGTGAGTTCCGCTGTCAGTTTCTGTCCTACCACTCTGGCAGAGACAGGATGAATTCAACAGGTCTCCTCTTAATAGGAGATGTTCCTGGTCAATAGCTCGCCATCTTTTTTCCAAAGGAAATAAAACCTGTCCTGTGTAAGCAGACAAGGCCAGCTTTAATACACATGGATTTGTTTAAACTAAACAAAGTACCAAAATACATTCAATTACTTTACAGCTGTGATCACACGCTTCAAATTAACACCATTCAGCGATTAACCATCAAAAGTGCAATTGATGTCCCTTAAAAGAACAGAATTATTCAATAGAATCAATATGATTTAATCATTAATGCTTTTGCATTGGATCATTACGATCCGGATAGAAAAGTTCACTTCCGTTAGCAGACTTAGCGTTAGCCGCTAGGCTAAGTTAACTAGCGGTAGCCGCTAACAGTTTACATTAAACATATGAACTATCACAAACAAACCACTCGTATCATAATATGTGGCTGACAACAACACATAGATAATATTAGAGACAGCAAACAATCAGAGCAATGCAGTAATAAGGTTTAGCGGTGTTACCCAAGGCGATGGCTGCATGCTAACAACAATAGCTTTAGAGCAACTCACCAATGACAGCATTGCTTAATAGCAATGACTGTGAACTCACAGGACACATCTACAAATCGGCAATAAAATACAAATTGGTACGTTGCACGTTCGACAACTTTGAAGTTGGAATACACGAATAAAGCATGTTTAATTGCCGATCTGCGGCAGCTCTGTTTCCTCACAAGCCCTGCGGCTGCTCTGATTGGTTGCGAACATACCGCGATTGTTGTCACGAGAACTGGGCGTAGCAAGCAGGCTACGTCATATGCGAACGTACACCATAAAAGGCTTCAGAGATGTTTGCTGTGTACTTAATCACATAAATACTTGGCTAGTGCATACATTCAGAATTATAAAAAGGATTCAGCCTTAAAGGTTCACTTTTGAGCTGAGATTTCACTGTGAAAAACTCCACTGTTGCAGGAAACATTCAACATACAAATGTACACGATGCTGAACACACATGCAGTCAAACCAGACGAAGAGCCATGTGTCTTCTCATCTGATGGAGGACTACGTCAGAGTTCCAGTCATGCAGATTTAACTGCCAGCTCTTCTAAGGGAGCTAAACCAGAAGAAGCCACCTCTGATGTCTCAGCATCCTCTGGTCGCCCTAGAAAATTGTTTCAGAGGATTCGCAAATTATTTGGTCGAGTCAAGAATTCTGATGGAGAAAGACCTCCCATCTCAGCTGCCCTCTACACTAATGGACAGATACCTCCCGTCTCAGATGAAGAACATCCAAATGTCTTCTCATCTGATGGAGGACTACGTCAGAGTTCCAGTCATGCGGATTTAACTGCCAGCTCTTCTGAAGGAGCGAAACCAAAAGACGCCACCCCTGATGTCTCAGCGTCCTCTGGTCGCCCGAGAAAATCTGAGAGAATTGGCAAATTCTCTCGTCTGGTCAAGAATTCTGATCGAAAAAGACCCCCCATCTCGGCTCCCTTCCACTCTGAAGGACAGATACCTCCCGTCTCAGATGAAGAACATCCAAATGTCTTCTCATCTGATGGAGGACTACGTCAGAGTTCCAGTCATGCAGATTTAACTGCCAGCCCTTCTAAGGGAGCTAAACCAGATGAAGAGCCATGTGCCTTCTCATCTGATGGAGGACTACGTCAGAGTTCCAGTCATGCAGATTTAACTGCCAGCTCTTCTAAGGGAGCTAAACCAGACGAAGAGCCATGTGTCTTCTCATCTGATGGAGGACTATGTCAGAGTTCCAGTCATGCAGATTTAACTGCCAGCTCTTCTAAGGGAGCTAAACCAGACGAAGAGCCATGTGTCTTCTCATCTGATGGAGGACTATGTCAGAGTTCCAGTCATGCAGATTTAACTGCCAGCTCTTCTGAAGGAGCGAAACCAAAAGACGCCACCCCTGATGTCTCAGCGTCCTCTGGTCGCCCGAGAAAATCTGAGAGAATTGGCAAATTCTCTCATCTGGTCAAGAATTCTGATCGAAAAAGACCCCCCATCTCGGCTCCCTTCCACTCTGAAGGACAGATACCTCCCGTCTCAGATGAAGAACATCCAAATGTCTTCTCATCTGATGGAGGACTACGTCAGAGTTCCAGTCATGCAGATTTAACTGCCAGCTCTTCTAAGGGAGCTAAACCAGACGAAGAGCCATGTGTCTTCTCATCTGATGGAGGACTATGTCAGAGTTCCAGTCATGCAGATTTAACTGCCAGCTCCTCTGAAGGAGCGAAACCAGAAGAAGCCACCTCTGATGTCTCAGCATCCTCTGGTCGCCCTAGAAAATTGTTTCCGAGGATTCGCAAATTCTTTGGTCGAGTCAAGAATTCTGATGGAGAAAGACCTCCCATCTCAGCTGCCCTCTACACTAATGGACAGATACCTCCTGTCTCAAATGAAGGACATCCAAATGTCTTCTCATCTTGTCGTAGAACATTGTTGCAGTGGATTTGCAAATTATTTCGTCCAGTCAAGATTTGTCTTTTTTGGATTTGTTTTATAATTGTCCTTTTAATTTTTTTTATTTTGTATTTTGCAAGTTGTCCTTTCATCATATTTGTGAGGAAGGTTTTGCTCAAGATTAATTAAACCATTTCTTAAAGAAAACACATGCAGTTTTTTTCTCTTGCAGCCAAACAGCAAAGAATTCTAACCCCTATTTATATATTTGGTTCTTTGCACTGAAAAAGAAAACTTGAAAGTAAGTTACAGTATGGTAAACAAAAAGTAAAAAAAAAAACAGTAGAAAAAGCAATATCAAAACAATTCAACATCAGCCATCACATTTAAGCTCAGGTAAGGCATCGATGAAATTCCCCCAGATCTTGCTCAACAGTATGGGTCTCTTCTTAACATTGTATAACATCTTTACTGTCCCAGTGTCATCAGTTATCCTCCCAGTGATATCCCACTACTGTAGAGTAGTGGGATATCACTGGGTATCTATGATGATACTACTACAGTATCATCAGTACTCCTCCCAGCCTCATCCAATACTCCTCCAAATGTCGTCCCACTACTCCTAATCACTAATCCTCCCAGTATCAACCCTACTCCTCCCAGTGTCATCCCATTACTCCTCACAGTGTGGTCCCACTACTCCTCCCAGAGTCATCAAAACTCCTTCCAGTGTCGTCCCACTACTCCTCCCATTTTCCTCTTACTACTCCTCCCAGTGTTGTCCCAGTACTCCCCCCAGTGTCGTCCCACTACTCCTCCCAGTGTCATCCCAAAACTCCTCCCAGTGTTGTCCCTCTAATCGTCCCAGTGTCATCAGTACTCCTCCCAGTGTCGTCCCACTACTCCTCCCAGTGTCATCCCAAAACTCCTCCCAGTGTTGTCCCTCTAATCGTCCCAGTGTCATCAGTACTCCTCCCATTGTCGTCCCACTACTCCTCATCACTATTCCTCCCAGTGTCATCCCACTCCTCTTCCCTGTGTCATCAATACTCCTCCTAGTGTCATCCCACCACTCCTCCCAGTGTCATCCCACTACTTCTCCCAGTGTTGTCCCACTACTCCTACCATTGTCGTTCCACTACACTTCCCTGTGTCGTCCCATTACTCCTTCCACCGTGTTCCCACTACGCCTCCAAGTGTCATCACGACCCATCCCAGTGTCGTCCCAGTATTCTTCCAAGTGTCTTCCAACTGCTCCGCATCACTACTCCTCCCAGTGTCATTCCACTACTCCTCCAAGTGTCATTCCACTACTCCTCCCAGTGTCATCCCACTACTATTCCCAGTGTTGTCTCATTACACCTCCCAGAGTCATCACAACTCCTCCCAATGTCGTCCCATTACTCCTCACAGTGTTTTCCCAGCGCTCCTCCCAGTGTAGTCCCACTGATCACTACTCCTCCCAGTGTCATCCCACTACTCCTCCTAGTGTTGTCTCACTACTGCCACCAGTGAAGTCCCACTACTCCTCCCTTTGTCATCCCACTACACCTCACAGTGTCGTTCCACTACTCCACCCACTGTAATCCCACTACTCCTAATCACTACTCCTCCCAGTGTCGTCCCACTACTCCTCCTAGTGTTGTCCCACTACTGCCCCCAGTGAAGTCCCACTACTCCTCCCTGCGTCATCCCACTACTCCTCCCAGTGTCGTTCCACTACTCTTTCCTGTGTCTTCCCATTACTCCTCCCACCGTTGTCCCAGTACCCCTCCAAGTATCATCACTACTCCTCCCAGTATCGTCCCCCTACTCTTCCCAATGTCATCCCACTACTCCTCCCAGTGTCATGACTACTCTTCCCAGTAACAACCCACTACTCCTCCCAGTGTCATCCCACTACTCCTCCCAGTGATATCCCACTATTTTTCCCAGTGTAACCCCACTACACCTTCCAGTGTAATCACAACTCCTCTCAGTGTCATCCCACTACTGTTCATCACTAGTCATACCAGTGTCATCACTACTCCTCCCAGAGTCGTACACACTCCCACTATTCCTCGTCACAGCTCCTCACAGAGTCATCCCATTACTCCTCCCAATGTTTTACCACTATTCCTCCCATTGTCACTCCATTACTCCTCCCAGTGTAATCACTACTCCTCCCAGTGTCATCCCACTACTGTTCATCACTACTCCTCCCAGTGTCATCACTACTCCTCCCATTGTAATCCCAGTACTCATCCCAATGTCATCACTACTCCTCCCAGTGTCATCCCACTACTCCTTCCACTGTCATCCCACTACTCCTCCCAGTGTCGTACCATTACTCCTTCCAGTGATGTCCCATTACTCCTCATCACTAATCCTCCCAGTGTCAACCCTACTCCTCCCAGTGTCATCCCACTACTCCTCACAGTCTCTTCCCACTACTCCTCCCAATGTTGACCCACTATCCTCCCAGTGTCATCACTACTCCTCCCAGTGTCGTCCCAGTACTCCTCACAGTCTCTTCCCACTACTCCTCCCAATGTTGACCCACTATCCTCCCAGTGTCAACACTACTCCTTCCAGTGTCATCCCACTACTCCTCCCAGTGTCATCACTATTCTTCCCAATGTCATCCCACAACTCCTCCCAGTGTCGTCCCACTACTCCTCGCAGTGTCATCCCACTACTCCTCCTAGTGTGGTCCCACTATTCCTCCCAGTGTCATCCCACTACTCCTCCCAGTGTCATCACTACTCCTCCCAGAGTCATCCCAATACTCCTCCCAGGATTGTCCCACTACTCCTCCCAGTGCCATCACTCCTCCTGCCATAGTCGTCCCACTACTCTTCATCACTACTACTCCCAGTGTCATCCCACTACTCCTCCCAGTGTCATTCCACTACGCCCCCCAGTGTCTTCCCACTACTCCTCCCAATGTTGTCGCACTATCCTCCCTGTGTCATCACTACTCCTCCCAGTGTCTTCGCAGTACTCCTCTGAGTGTCTTCCCACTACTCCTCCCAGTGTCATCTCTATTCTTCCCAATGTCATCCCAGTACTCCTCCCAGTGTTCTCCCACTACTCTACCCAGTTTTATCCCACTACTTCTCCCAGTGTCCTCCCACTACTACTCCTAGTGTCGTCCCAATACTCCTCCCAGTGTTGTCCGACTACTGTCCCCAGTGTCGTCCCACTACTCCACCCAGTTTTGTCCCACTACTCCTCCCAGTGTCCACCCACTACTCCTTCCAGTGTCATCCCAATACTCCTCCCAGTGTTGTCCGACTACTGTCCCCAGTGTCGTCCCACTACTCCTCCCAGTGTTGTTCCACTACTCCTCCCAGTGTCGTCCCACTGATCTCTACTCCTCCCAGTGTCATCCAACTACTCCTCCCAATGTCGTCCCACTACTCCTTCTAGTGTCATCACTACTCCTCCCAGTGTCGTTCCACTACCCCTACTAGTGTTGTTAGTACCCCTCTCAATGTCATCCCACTACTCCTCTCAGTGTCTTCCCACTGATCACTACTCCTCCAAGTGTCGTCCCACTACTCCTCCCAGTGTCATCTCTATTCTTCCCAATGTCATCCCAGCACTCCTCCCAGTGTTATCCCACTAGTCCCCCCAGTATCGTCCCACTACTCCTCACAGTGTCATCCCACTACTCCTCCTAGTGTTGTCTCACTACTGCCACCAGTGAAGTCCCACTACTCCACCCACTGTAATCCCACTACTCCTAATCACTACTCCCCTCAGTGTCGTCCCACTACTCCTCCTAGTGTTGTCCCACTACTGCCCCCAGTGAAGTCCCACTCTTTCCTGTGTCTTCCCATTACTCCTCCCACCGTTGTCCCAGTACCCCTCCAAGTATCATCACTACTCCTCCCTGTATCGTCCCCCTACTCTTCCCAATGTCATCCCACTACTCCTCCCAGTGTCATCACTACTCTTCCCAGTAACAACCCACTACTCCTCCCAGTGTCATCCCACTACTCCTCCCAGTGATATCCCACTATTTTTCCCAGTGTAACCCCACTACACCTTCCAGTGTAATCACAACTCCTCAGTGTCATCCCACTACTGTTCATCACTAGTCATACCAGTGTCATCACTACTCCTCCCAGAGTCGTCCCACTACTCCTCCCAAGAGTCATCACTACTCCTTCCAGTGTCATCACTACTCCTCCCAGTGTTGTCAGTACCCCTCCCAATGTCATCCCATTCCTACTCCCAGTGTCGTCCCACTAATCCTCATCACTACCTCTCCCAGTGTCATCCCACTACTCCTCCCTGTGTGATCCCGCGACTCCTCTCAGTGTTTTCCCATTACTGTCCCAGTGTCATCACTTATCCTCCCAGTGATATCCCACTACTCCTCCCAGTATCGTTCCACTACTCCTCCCAGTATCGTTCCACTACTCCTCCCAGTGTCTTCCTACTATTTCTCTCAGTGTCATCACTACTCCTCCCAGTGTCATCCCACTACTCCTCCCAGTGTCGTCCCATTACTTCTCACAGTGTTTTCCCACTACTCCTCCCAGTGTAGTCCCACTGATCACTACTCCTCCCAGTGCCATCCCACTACTGTTCATCACTACTCCTCCCAGTGTCAACACTACTCCTCCCAGTGTAATCCCAGTACTCATCCCAGTGTCATCACTACTCCCCCCAGTGTCGTCCCACTACTCCTCCCAGTGTCATCCCACTACTCCTCCCAGTGATAACCCACTATTTTTCCCAGTGTAACCCCACTACACCTTCCAGTGTAATCACAACTCCTCTCAGTGTCATCCCACTACTGTTCATCACTAGTCCTCCAACTGTCATCACTACTCCTCCCAGAGTCGTACACACTCCCACTATTCCTCGTCACAGCTCCTCCCAGAGTCATCCCATTACTCCTCCCAGTGTCATCCCACTATTCCTCCCATTGTCACCCCATTACTCCTCCCAGTGTAATCACTACTCCTCCCAGTGTCATCCCACTACTGTTCATCACTACTCCTCGAAGTGTCATCACTACTCCTCCCATTGTAATCCCAGTACTCATCCCAATGTCATCACTACTCCTCCCAGTGTCATCCCACTACTCCTCCCAGTGTCGTACCATTACTCCTTCCAGTGATGTCCCATTACTCTTCCCACTGTTGTCCCACTACTCCTCCCAATGTCATCAGTACTCCTCCCAGTGTCATCCCACTACTCCTCCCCGTGTCGTCCCATTACTCCTCACAGTGTTTTCCCACTACTCCTCCCAGTGTAGTCCCACTGATCACTACTCCTCCTAGTGACATCCCAATACTCCTCCCACTGTCATCCCACTACTCCTCCCAGTGTTGTCTCACTACTCCTTCCAATGTCATCACTACTCCTCAGTGTCGTTCACCTACTCCTCCCAGTGTTGTCAGTACCCCTCCCAATGTCAGCCCACTACTCCTCCCACTGTCATCCCACTACTCCTCCCAGTGTTCTACCACTACTCCTAATCACTAATCCTCCCCGTGTCAACCCTACTCCTCCCAGTGTTATCACACTACTCCTCCCACTACTCCTCCCAGTGTTCTACCACTACCCCTAATCACTAATCCTCCCCGTGTCAACCCTACTCCTCCCAGTGTCATCACACTACTCCTCCCAATGTTGTCCCACTATCCTCCCAGTGTCATCACTACTCCTCCCAGTGTCGTCCCAGTACTCCTCATCACTAATCCTCCCAGTGTCAACCCTACTCCTCCCAGTGTCATCCCACTACTCCTCACAGTCTCTTCCCACTACTCCTCCCAATGTTGACCCACTATCCTCCCAGTGTCATCACTACTATTGTTATTATTTATTTGATATTATCAGTAGAAGTTAGGGTTAGAGGCCTCAGACCTCAGCAGGGGAGGAGGGTTGACTTACTGGACATCTTGAGTTTTGGTTGAATACCTCAGGTGTAGAACTTACAGTGTATAAACTTCTGCAGCCAAACCATTCCTGCATTTGTTTGTTATTGTATCAGGTCTAAAAAAGATACTATCTGTAACGTTTTGCTTGCAGCCAGTCACCACAAGCATTCTTCATTTTAATGCAAAATACTGGCTTGCTATGACTGTTGTTTATTAAGTATGCATTATCACCCAGTTCTGTGTTACACCTTTTTTGCTAACTTTATTTCAACTCATTATCACAATCCAATTGATTATCACAGACGGGTAACTGTTCTTTTTCTGGAAAGGGCAATACTGTGGCCCATTGCCTAATTCCACCACTGTGTCACAAATGCTATTACTGTGAATAAAATACCCATAATTCAGTGAGAGTAAGAATCATTCATTTCATCTGTGAAAGGGGAAGTATGGATTTTTTTTCATATTTCTGACATAACAAAGATGATCTCTTAAATAGTTTTAGTACTTCACCAATTCGACATACTGCATTTAGAAAAGGGCTGCAAATATATCAAAATCTACTGATTTTGATGTTGAGTATCAATCAGTGGTGTTGGACAGTAAAAGTGAGGGTGCTTTTAGTTTTCTTATGCCGATTGTTTGGGTGGGAGATATCGCCTGTCTGTAAAGTTTTCCTCCATCAGCTGATCTTGTTATCAGACCCTTAACTGACCTAACAGACCAGAATGTTCTCTGTGTCCTTGACCTTATGAAATTTACAAGGTGCTCTCAGATTGGTCAATTAAATGTTTCCTCTATCCCCTTCTCTTTTTTGTAGTTTACTTTTGTTTTTTTATTAGGCCTCATTCCACCCAAAACAGGCGATGCAACAAAAGCGTCGCTCCTCCCATTCATTTAGCGTGTCTGAAGTGTGTTTCAGCTGCAGCACTGTGAGCCACAGGGGCCGCAACACAAAACACATGATGAGGAATACAACCTCATGTTGCAGTGGCCAATCACATCCAGCGGTGATCAGACTGGCTGTTCAACAGTATTGTTGTTCATGTCATTTACAACTTGTCTCTATGATGTTACTTAGTGCCTCAAACAACATCCTGCTGCCAGGAGGAGAAACACTGCAAACGTCTGCCAATGAAAAAAAGCCTCTCTGGAAGCCAGAAGCTGCAAACTGGGCTCTAACCAGGAGGTCACGGACCAAACCATGAGACTTTCCCAGTTGTGTCCTCCCACACCATAGTACAACCCTGCACTAATTGTAGCATGTGCTGCTTTTGTCTGAATGGGATCTTAAGCTGCAATGCTCATATCCTCCACACCCTGAACACCACATCTTAGATTTAATGTAATCCTAACCCTAAAACGTGTTCCTGGAAAAAGTAACGATCTGCCAAAAAAACCTCAATTCCAGGTCATCAAACACAAGCTGCTGCACTAACATTACTAAATGCAGACACTCAGGAATCACTGTGCACGCTGGCATCTCCCACCACTATCCACAGACAGGGTTTTCTTGGTGAGCAGTCCAGCCACTGTTTTTCTCCAATGCCCATTTAGAAACATTAAGACATCAGCCGGCACACCGACTGCTGATGTGCTGAAGATGTGAGAATAAACTGCAGAGAGCAGGGAGATCCAAGTGTGACGTGGTCTTCTAATGCTAATCACATTCAGACTCTTACTGAGGATGGTCTTATTCAGAAAATAGAGCCAAGAGAGAGAGAAAAAAGGACTTTTTTTTTAAACAGCTAAAGGACATAAAGAGTTAATAATCACCAAACAGGGCTGAGCAGAAAATCCCATAACAAGCATATATTACTAAGAAATAAAGCAAATGTAACAACAGGAGATTTCAAAGCATAGCAGCAAATTTGAAATCTTCAAGAAAACAGTTTTTTTCTTTACATTGACAGAGAACATTTACAGAGACCAGTTACAGTACATGTAATTACAGCTCAGCTCCTCTTGTAAAAGGCCAAAATGTTCCAATCTCTCCCACTAACAACATGAGGGAGGGTCCTGGAGACCACTGCCGCTGCTCTGAAAGAGTCTGCAGGACTGTCCGGAAGCAGCGTTAGCATGTAGCACCTATGATAACCTGCGGTCCTTTCCAAGTCCAAAGAGCCCGACCTCCCAGAAAAACTCTCAGAATGAAAGATGGAGGGAAGGAAAATAGGAGAGAAATTAAAAAATGTTCTGCCTGTGGTCTGAGGGCTGTGATGAGGCCCTTGAACACAGCGTCAACACGTTGACCTCTTGCTGCTCTCTCACATACACACATACTATGAAACACAGTCCAGTATGCTCCGGGTCTGCAGACAGAGAGAACAACAGGGACTGAAGGTGGCAGTAATGTTAATGTCGCTGCTGTTGAGTTGTGGCTGAGCCAGGACTCTCTTTCAGATGCATTGTGGGGTTTCACAAAAGCCCCGTCAGATTGTCAGCGCAGTAAAAGAGGGCAGAGAAATGACCATTCGTCTGCATTTAAAAGCGTCTCTCTGCTCATCCATTGGTCTGATTTTACACTCATAGTTGAGATGAAGAAATGATGGCACACAACAAAACATTAACAGCATGAGGGAGAGTCCATCCCTCACGTCGTCCGTTCCATCTGGAGGCATGTGCCTGACTTCAAACATCCACTCTGCCCTCTGATTTCACCTGCCTCTCCTGGCTCCTTTCTCCTGATTGGTGGTAGGTGTTTGGGGGCGGGCTTCCTCTAGTCATGTGGACCTGGGGTTTGGAAGGTCGATGACGACGGGGCAGGAAGTTGACGGTGCAGGCTGAGGCGTTGACGAAGGTTGTGGTGCCGTCGATCATCATGCCGTAACCTGGGGAGCAGAGAGAAAAGGTGAACTCCTGAGCACCATCAGCACCATCAGCACAAAATAAAAAGTTGCACCATGTGTCCAATATTCACATGGTGGCTAACGGCTAATAAGCTCAACAGTGATATCATATTTTTTTTATATTCCTGTTAAATTCCCTTTCTGTTAACATGGTTCAGGTCCATCCTAGGATGCGGGGCGATCTTTCTGGTGAAGACTGGGGGGTCAGTGTCTGTACTGCTCTCTTCTGCTGTCTGTGTCTTGCTTCGTTAACACGCCACACCTTTCTCTGAGCTCTTCTTTCCCTGTCACCTACATCTCCTACTCTCTTCCTCTTTTGGGTCAGGATGTCATGGACATAGTCCTGATGCTGTATGCCAAGTAATAGGCTCTGCATCTCTCCACTGCCTGTACTATCTTTGCTTGCCTCGCCTTACCTGACAAAAGGAAAAGTACAATATAAAAAGAAAAACACCAAGTTTTTACTGCTTACTATTGAAATGTTGCTTCCCCTAAAGGGATTTGAATTCTCCATAAATATTCCCCAAAACATGATTAAATCATCAAATGAAATCAGATGAAGCACTGGAGTCTGCTGTCAATCAGACTAGAGTTAAAACACACCCAGAGGTAATCTATTGGACATGCAAATGACAAACAGCATAGTTCTAAGAGCTTAGTATCCGAACACATCTCTGTCCTTTTAAATCAGCGATGAGCAAATGTGTGACACTAACACCACTACAGTTCAATCTCTGCTCAAAAGGCACTTTGGACCATCGTCTCTTCCAGATGACACATGTAGAAGTGTTACCATTTGGTTGAGCATAAGTAGTCCAAAGTACTACTGTTTAACTTTGCACTATTAGTGACTTTTTAAGTGTGGGTGCTACTTTCATTATCCTTTGGAACAGAACTCTGTATGTCTGTGTTGCTGCTTTCACATTTGGAATACATGAATACGAAACACGGTGGATATTTTTTTTTTTTCCTTTCTGAATTCCTCTCACATTAATGAAGAGAGCCCATTTCTCTTTTAAAATCTGATCTACTTCCTAATCTGGTTCTCTCTGATGGGGGGGCCCCTGCTCCAGGGGGGAGCTCTGACCTGATAACCCCAAAAATAAAGCAGTCCTGGGTCCAGGGAGATGGCCTCTGTGCCCTCTCTGGTCTGAAAGAAATGCTGATGGGGATGTAGCAGCTCAGCTACACTCTAATGTACACCTTAATCGCTTTCTTCAGGAGGACTTTGGTAATGTGTTTCCATATTCTCTGTGGTTGCACAATAGGAATTGAATTAAAAGTCAATTGAATTAACTGAGAATTCAGTTTAACAAAAAATAATGCTGCGATCTAACAACCCTGTCTCCTACAAATTATTTTTCTATGGGACTAATTTGCAACAGCACAATGCAAAAAGGAAATATAATGGCTGCATGCACTGTAAATCTTTGGACTGTAAATTTACTGTAATTCACTGGCAGCAGCTTCACCTGCAAAGTACTTTATTTTTAACAGTGTCTCAATACAAGAAATAAATATACAGTTTATTACTGTATTGTTGGAAATTTACAATAAAATACTGGTCACAATTTAGTCAGTAAATGACTGTATATTTACAAAATGTAAATTGTATTTTAATCTACATTATGATCCTACATTTAATAATAAAGAATATTACTGTCATGGATTCATGAATACTTGTATAGTGCTGCAGCCGCTCCTATTAAGCTGCTACTACTATTACTACTAAAACTACTATTACTGCTACTATTACTACTACTAATAATGTTATAAGAAAATAATAACATATGCTTTGACAAGGCTAACAGTATGCTATTTCCAAACATTTGAACATAGCAGGGAGAATAAAAAATATAACATTTTAGTTCCCAAACCTTTCTTTCACCTTCCCATGATGCTCTGCTGTTTACAGGTACATTGCTGTAAATAATGGCATTCTCTTAAAGTGCTGTAATCATGTATTATTTCTCCAAGGTTACATTACAGTTTATAGCATGTCCCTGTATGAATACTCCATGAGGCCCATGGGAGCCTGTCTTTAGCGCCTCTTAACTCTGTGAGGAGAAATTAGAGAATCAGTGCTTTCAAATGAGCCCCTGGTTGAGTCTGTGGGTCCTATATGTGGGTCCACATATATTTCCATCGATAAACTATGGAAGAATTCTGACTTCAAGACTTAAATTCAGAATTCTAAAAAGAAAAGCATGTGGCCCTAATCAGCTTCCGTAACGTAAAGATTTGGATAGTCTCACCTTTTGCCTTTGTGCATTGCTCAACCCACACCGTTTGTATATCCATCACTTGTCATTCACCATCTTTGCTGGTGATGTCTACAGTCACATGTCTCAATTGGGCACTCCTATTGGCTCTAGTGGATGCCATCACAGCCAATCAGATTGTCTGATTCAGAAGCTTGGCTGTGTTTGCTGGTGAATTGGAGAAATACAGAGCTCAAAGCAGGGAAGTCTCTGCTTCCAGACATGTCAGATGTTCCTGTGTGTCATTATAGACAGGATCTATCATCATATCTAATGTTTAGATATACTTTGGTAGGACAGAAATCGTCCACGGACACAGCCCATAATAATGAGCATTACTCAGAACAGATAAAGCTAGAAACTTCAAAACACTTCTAGCACATCTCAAACAAATATGTGCAACTTTCTGAGTTGATATTTTCTTTCGTTCTTATGGTTACAGAGATAAAATAAATAAGAATTCAAGGTCTGTGTTTTGTGTTTGTTTTATGGTCTGATATCCCCTATAGAAGTGCATTGAGGTGTTTATTGAGTGACATAAATAGTTAGCTGAGGTTGTGCTGAAACTGAATCTGTGAAGTATTTGATGATACTGTAAAAATGACAACTTTATAAGGCAAAACATAAAGATATGCAAAAACACAGAAGCCTTAATGTGCTTCTCAAAGGGTTAATACAGCAGAATGCTGCTCAGATTTCACTGTAAAGTTGTACAGTGCAGTGTTCATTTGACTAAATCAAACACTGCATTTATCTGCACACTACAACACAACATTAATCATTAAAATATGTGATTTTAATTACATGAAATCTGTTTTTCTTGTAGTCTTTTCTTGCATTTTTTCCATTTGACATCAGAAAGGATGCAAACTGTCGATATTCTTCAGGTGCTCATTTGAGAACCAGACTGACCAAACATCTTATTTGCACCCCTGTTAATAACCAATGCAAACCTGTTTCACTTCTAGTATCCCTTTGCTTTTAATGTTTTGTATGCGGTTATGAGGAAGAATGGACAACATACAAATGAGTAAAACAATATTTCACAAACTGAGATTTCTGTTATTTATTTAAAATTTTTTAAAGGTAGGAAACAGAGGAGCAGTTAGGGTTTCCATACTGGGGGCAGGGGGTCTAGGTTTGGACGGATCTTGGTCAGGGGGGCTAGGTCCGGAGGGATCATGGTCTGTTTACTTTTTGCATTGAAATATACGCAACAAGAAGCACTTCTTCTTCTTCTTCCTCATATGTTGCTCTTGGAGCTCCTGAAAAGAAAAAGACAGCATGTTTGATTTCATTTCCAAAGGTGCGGCTGTTGGTTCAGGGGCTCACTGAACCCCCTAGTGGCCGTAGCAACAAAACATGTAGGGATTAAATGTCAGTATTTTAAAACACAGAACAGTTATAGGTAGCCTGATTAGTAATTCTGATGTCATTGAAAATTACACATTACATTTAGTCATGATTTTATTTTGAATCCCCAACCTTCAGTTTCAAACTGCACGTATGATCTGAAAACTTCTAAAAGAAGTCATTAAAATCAAAAAATGAGGCAGCTCACCTGTAGCCGGGTGTTTTCCTGTCTGAGGCCTTGGGGCTCCTCATTCCTCTGAGCCTCTTCAGATGTCCAGTTCCTCTCCTTCATCAGTATCACCTCTTCCAGACTCATCTTTTCCTTCTCCAAAAGCTGTGCCTTTGTCTCCCAGCTGGCACACAAGTCAGACATTTCCCTCCTGTCAATGAGCTCCTTTCTGTATCTCTCTTCCTTCTCGAGGAGCTGCTGTTTCAAAGTGTCTACTCTTTCAGCAAGCTTCTTCTCGAATCTTTCCCCCTGCTCAGAGAGCTCCTTCCTGTAGCTCTCGTCCTTCTCGAGGAGCTGTTGTTTTAGAGTCTCTTCTCTTTCAGCAAGCTTCTCGAATCTCTTCTCCAGGTCAGAGAGCTCCTTCCTGTGGCTCTCATCCTTCACGAGGAGCTGCTGTTTCAGAGTCTGTTCTCTTTCAGCAACCTTCTTCTTGAATCTCTCCTCCTGCTCAGAGAGCTCCTTCCTGTGGCTCTTGTACTTCTCGAAGAGCTGCTCTTCGACAGTCATTTCTCTTTTAACAAGCTTCTTCTCGAATCTGTCCCCCAACTCAGAGAGTTCCGTACTGTAGCTCTCGTCTGCCTGGAGAAGGTACTGCCTAAATTTCTCCTCTATGCCAGTGAGCTCTTTCAGAATCCTCCCCGGCTTCCCCCGGTGGTGCTTATCTTTCTCTTCCAGTTCTTCTTCCAGAGCTTTACACTTAAGCTCATTCACATCTAGAATTGTCTGAGTGTCAGTCAACTGACGCAGAGTCTGTTTGTGTATTCTGGCCTTCTCCTTTTTGTTGCCGAGCTTATTGTCCTTCTTTTTGAGGAGTTCATCCTTCTGTTCAAAGATTTTGTCCTTCTCTTTGAGGAGTTTTCCAAGCCGGGTGACTTCTTCCTGCAGTAGGCCTATCTTTTCCTGCTCCTCTCTCTGAGACTGGAGGCTCTGGTGAAGAGGAGCAAATTAAAATAACATATAAAACAATTGTAAATAGTTGAGTCCCCACCTGTCACATGACCCCTTTGGGGGGGCAATGTGTGTGGGTGTGTGTGTGCGTGTGTGTGAATATGTGCATGATGTATATGTTTGAGTGCAGTGACCACGTTTTCATTTAGTAAATGCAGTTCAAATGGCTCCATCCTCCACCCTCTCTTAAAATCATTCGACTTAACTCAGTTTATGTTAAGAGCTACACAATGCAGTTAAATTGTAGACTGTATAAAACCTTGACGTTGTAACCTGGCCATTGTAAAGCCGAGTGTGGGATCTCCGGTCGTTATCACCATGGTGGTGCTTGACCCTGCTTAACACCTGGCTTATCCAAAAATGGTTAAAAAGGTGGAGACTTTAGATGTTGGGCACAACCTTTCCTGCCGTCTGTCGCTCTGCACAGACCGGAATGAGAAAGGAAGCATAAAGGAGAAGACAAAAATAAAATGAAGGGAACAAAATGTTTCATTTGTGTTTGTTGAAATGTGGGCCTGGGAGTCCTGGAGGAGAACTTCAGTGGCTCGGTAAAAAGAAATAAAACACATCTTTGTGGAAAAAATGAAGATGCATGATTTTTTTTTTCACTTTCTTTATAGACAGATGTGCATAAAACTCTGACCAGAGATAGGCATAGGGGGTGGAAACAGGAACAACTGATTCCCTACAGTCAGAGATGGATCTAAGATCTGAGTGTTCAGGGTGGAAGAATATAAAGAAGAAGGAATGTAACTTTGATGAGCTTGATACCAATGATCATTTAAAATCATATGAAGTAAGTCATGACAGAGGTCTGTCCTCATGTGTCGTACCTTCCTACGATGTAGAGTGGCACTTGGACAAATAGATGTTGTCGCTGAGGCTGCTCCTCTGGGCTCAGGGGCAGACAGAGGGACCTTGTCGGTGGGACCCCCTGCTTCTGTTCTGGGTTTCCTGCCCAGGACACCAAAACGCTTCAGAAACTCTCTGTACTGCAGCTCCTTCTGCTCTTTAACTGGCATCTGACTCCACACACACTCAAACTGAGAAGCAAGAGGAAACACACACATAATAATCCTCCTCACTGGGAGGTGAATACCCCAGAGAGAGTTACACAGTGTGGGAACTGTTGTTTTTTCTCATGCAGTCAATGATTATCAGCAAAAATAAATTAGATTTTGATTAGAATAATTAAAGAAAATGCACCGGGCTCAAAAGAATAAACCTGGCAAACATACTATAATTCATCTTCTCATTTGTAAGCGTGGACTGAGGCCAGTATGTGTTGTTTCAGCTTGAAAGCAGCAGAGAGCTGTTGGAAATGTGCTTGTTCTCTTGAATGTCTGCTCTTTGAATTCTCTGAATAGAAGTGACTAGAACAGAAGCGGTGGTAAACACATTCACTGGCTTCACCTGATCATTGGTGAGTCTCAGGCTGTGGCGATCACAAAGCTGTCTGAACTGCTCCTTAGAGACTGTAGCGCTGTGGGAGGGGTCCAAGTCCATCAGCTGTTTGGTGACATCATACAAGTGGCCTGAAAGCACTTCCTGGATCTGGTGCAGATGCCCTGTGATGTCAGAGGCCTTTGTCTGGATGTGGGATCTGGTTTGAATTGAATTGAATTGAATTGGTTATGCTGGGGTGACTGGGATGTCCCAACTGGGAGTCTCTTACCTCAAAGGTAGGTCTGATGAGGTCTGATGAGGTTGACCAAAGCTGGTCAAACTCATCAGATCTCATGGGAAGAGCATAAGTGTAGAGGAGTTCTGTCAAGCTCTTTTTGTGGATCCGACTGTGGCCATCTGAGTCAAACTGGCACAACACCTGATATGAGATGGACAAACAGGTTCAGATGGTTGCATAATGCAGAAATCATTCTGGTACATGTATTATCTACATTTTGCTGACCTTTGACATGTCTGCCCACTTGTAGCGTGCTTCACGGGCCAGGAGTTCATGGAGCTGCTCTTGTCTGTCGTAACATACAGAAACTTAAAACGCGCTGAAGAGCCAACTCTCCTCAAAATGAAACATCAGAAACATCTGTAATATCAGACTCACACAGTAGCTGTTTGTGTCCTTTGTTTGTGTTTGCCATTATGTTCAATGATATCAACAAATTCTGCATACTTGAGGTTTCCTCCGGGATGCAGGCCAATCAGATCCAGCAGCCGCTGGTACTCCACCTCCCTGCAGAAGAGTCCCAGGCTGGTGTAGAGCACTTTGAAATCATGGCAGTCGACCACACCTTTACGCTTCCTGTCCATCAGGCGGAATGCAGTCAGGTTGTCCTGATGGAAAGAGACAGTGTTAGCAGACATTTATTGATTAAATAGTTGAATGTACTATGGTGATTTTTTGTAATTACTCTCCAGTAAAGCTAATTCCCATGCCCCAAGTGTTATGCAAGTCAAATAACAAACAGACAACCCTGGTAATGTACAGTTATATTAGTATTAAAATATGCTGCTTCAATAGACCAGCTCCACAGAGCTGTCTCAGCGCCGTCTCTCTGCTCTGCTTATTGCTGTCTTCAGCAGATTTGGTCCTGTACATCAAATTATAGTATGAACCTACTCCTACATTATCTTTTTTTTCCTCTAGTAAAATAAAATATAGCAGATGACTAGCTTTCGATTGAAATAACACAAATTAGTGGAAAAATAAATCCCTAAATTGACTACATAATATACAGGTTATTAGACCGTCAGCTAAAGCCAAATTACAACAGTTCCCCCAACACTGTTAGTAAATGACTAATATAAGGAAACAACTTAACTTGTAAACTGTATAGTTTAATTCAATTCGTTTGGATTTAGCTACAGTGGTAAAGTAAACGTGCCTGTTCAAAGGGTAGCTCCTTGCACAGACGGGTCTTATTAGCATATAGCGTTAGCTAATTAAGCTAGCTTTTTTTAGGTAATTAATTATTATTAATTAGCGTTTTTTCCCCCCAGTGTCACCAGGGGGGCTCCGTACAAACCAACGAACCAACCAACGCCGGAAAAAACATAACCTCTTCCCTTGGTGGACGTATTAAGTCAGACTAAAGTGGAATTAGCCTGGTTCATTTGCTAAAATTGCTTTAAATACAACAGGCCTCTGGCTGCTTGTTTCTCTCGCGAGTTCTGGCAAACTTGTTTCTCCTGCGATATCTGGCAAAGCGGGTGATGTCATTACGTTCTTCTTGCTATATTTCATATCGTTTACAATTTGTTTGAACCAGTTTTCACATTTACCGATTACTGAATGTTTCACAGGAAATTTATCAACGACAGAGGAATTTTTACAGCAATTTTACTGATTTCCAACCACCAACGAAGATAATTATCGCTACCATGTCTATGTAAGTAAATTTTCCTGGTTTTTTTCATGTTTTGATGGGTTTTGATACGTAGGTTTGTACATTATGACTGGAATTAGTAGACAAAATGAATGTCCTTTTAGCATAATGGAGCCTACAGTCACCCTATATTCACACCTTCTCCCGGCAATAAGATGTTTTCATACTAATGTGCGTGTATTTCATGCTTGTTTTATCATGACTGTCTCACGACTCACGCACAACAAACAAATGTTACTTTTCAGTTCAATTAAGAGCCAGGCTCCATCAGTGCCACTCTTCCCCACCTGTTACGGTCCGTCCCCTCCGATCAGCGAGGATCTGCCCGCGGAGGCGGAGCTGACCCGGACCAGACAGCTGATGGAGAGTCTGACGGACTACGGTGTGTTCGAGAGCGACGCCGAGGTTAAACACAGGTAAGATACACCTTTTTAAACTTCATTATTTTCACTTTGTCATAAGGGATGCAACCAACAATTACTTATGGTTGATTTTCTCGATTAGTCGATCAGAAAATGTCAGAAAATGGTGAAAAGTGTTGATCACGTTTTCCCCAAAGCTTAAGGGGACGTTTTCAAGTGTATTGTTTTGTTTACACCTAAATATATTCAGTTTACTGCCAGAGAGCACTAAAGAAACTATGACATATTCAATTTGACAGGCTGAGTACATATTCTTAATGGTTTATTAGAATCGTTGGTGATTAATAGGTGGCTAATCGATTAGTTGACTTATCATTACAGCTCTGATTGTCATTAATAGAGCTGGGAAAAAAGTTTGATTTTATTTCTGACTCAGTGTCTTGGATGCTCTTTGTGTCGTCTTTGCAGGAAGAAGGTTATCGAAAAGCTGGAGTCACTGTTTAAGGAGTGGCTCAAGGAGATGTGTATCTCAATGGTAAGACATCCTTTTTATATATATTGTTGTGTCAAAAGTAACTCCAAAGATGGCACTGAAAACATGTTATTACAAAGATAACGCATTTTATTCCTTTACTTTTCAAATTTAGAATGTACCTGAGACGGTGACGGACAAGGTTGGAGGAAAGGTTCTGCCATTTGGATCCTATCTTCTGGGCATCGACTCAAAAGGTCAGTTTTTCTATCCTTGACTCTAAGTGTCAGGACTGCAGCTTATATCACTGTGGCTCATGACTTAAACTAATGTGGTCCATGATATGTGATCAAACTTTGTTCAGTTTATGTGAAGGTGATGTGTGATAAATTTACGAACCTTTTATTGGAGACACACAGCAGAGGTTCTTTGAGTGGTGGTTCCCTCCTCTGAATGTTCATGGTGAAGATAGTGGTTCAGATAATGATGGAGACGTTCCTCTCATATGAATCTGTGCTGCTTTGACAGGTGCTGATATTGATGTTGTCTGCGTGGGACCAGGATTTTTGGAGAGGGAGGAGTTCTTCACCTCTTTCTTTCAAAAGCTTCAAGCCCAGAAGGAGGTCACCGACATACGGGTGAGCCATATGAGTGGTTCATTATATATCATACTATGTTCTTCATACTATTTAAAGGACATTTATCTCTCTGGTGCACATGACTGACCATGTTTGTGTCTTTAGGCCATCAAAGAGGCGTTCGTCCCAGTCGTTAAGATGAGCTTCGATGGGATTGAGGTAAAATGACTAGAGAAACCAGTAAGAACTCTCCTGTCTGCAGAATGCTGCATTAAAGTTTGTGCTGCATGTGTCTTAATGATGGTTTCAGGAATGTTTTTGTGATGTATGAACATTTTGTGTATCTTTTCGCTGTGACTCTCTGTATTCATCTTTGTCTCCTTCTGTTTCTTAGGCTACAGAGTGACAGCAGAGATCCTCCAGCTTGTTCCCAATGCTGACACCTTTAGGCTGGCCTTGAGAGCCATCAAGCTGTGGGCCAAACGTAAGTGGAACACACACAACTAGTTAAGCTTACCAGTCACTCAAGAAACTGCTGTATGAATATTTTGAACCTGTCCCTTCATTAACTGATAGTACACAAAAAATGTCTGACTGCTCTGTGACCTTCAGTAAAAACAGGTCTGCATGTCACTGTTACTGTTAGGTCACATTGTGAACTAGAGATCTGAATGGTTTTTCTCATCCTCTTCAGGACGCAACATTTACTCCAACATGCTGGGCTTCTTGGGCGGAGTGTCATGGGCTATACTGGTGGCCAGAATCTGCCAGGTGTACCCGAACGCCACAGCATCGACCCTGGTCATCAAGTTCTTTAAGGTCTACGCCATGTGGTGAGTTGATATTGGATTAGTTTGAATAAAAGTCACCTGACTCTGAGATCCACCATAGTCAGAGTCACATTAATTGATCTCAGTCTAGTTAATGCCCATTGGGGCTTTGCTCTCTATGTACAGACTGTAATTTTATTTAACAGAATGCATTATCATGTAATGCACATTGTGTATGGAGTCCTGATTTGTTATCTTCCTCTCTGAGAATGTAGCTGCATGTGAAGGCTTTGTAAAAGTGTTAAATGAGGATCAGCTGATGTGAAAATCTTGTGTTTTGTGTCAGGGACTGGCCGATCCCGATTCGTCTGCAGACAGTAGAGGACCTTAGCTTCAACCTCCCGTTCTGGAATCCAGCGGTAAGGCATCAGCCAGATTTCTGTCAGGATTTTAGGCTACAAATATAAAATCATGTCAGTCAGTATCACATTAGATCCGAAGCACAGGGAAGCTGAAAATGTTGTCTTCTTGTGAATTTCCAGTTGAGTCGAGCTGACTGGCGCCACCTCATGCCCATCATCACCCCAGCGTACCCACAGCAGAACACCAGTGTGAACGTGTCTCTCTCCACATTCCACATCATCGTGGAGGAGATCAGTCGGGGTACGTATTCACTCAGATGATATTCACCAAATGCTCACAGTGCTGCCTGCATAGTGGGCCAATAACAGATAGATGGATTCTAGTTTGGAAACAAAGCTGGTCTCTGTTTGTCTCAGACTTTAACAAGCTTTCCTGTCCTCGTTCACAGGCCATGCCATCGCTCAGGAGATTGAGGAGAACAAAGCGGAGTGGTCCAAACTGTTTGGAAAGCCAGAGTTTTTTGACAAGTACAAGTAAGTGTTCAGGTGGACAAAGATGAAAATGTGGATTGTCTCACACAGAATACACTAACATGCACAGCACTTTGTGAAATATGATCATTTCACCCAGTTTCTATTAGTGATGGGTCGGTCACGCCTGAGTCGGCTCAAACAGCTTCTTCACTAGTTTCTATGTAATTGTTGATCATTTTGATATTTTGAACATACAGCTGCCACTAAATACTTCAATTATTTAATCAATCTTTATATGTGATGTATACAGGTGTTGTCTTATAAAACAGATTAGTCATGTTTAAAGTTCATAATATGATGAAGACTGGTATCCATCTTTGTTGAGTAATGTTCTTGTGCTGTAGCTTGAGCTGCTTTAAATATTGATAGAAATTCCTTCAAATATGACTGTTGTTAAAACAGGATTTATGATTCCTGCAGTTAGATTCCAGCCTGTATACAAAGCTGTTCTGTCTTCTTGTGTCTAGGCATTACATTCTGCTGAGAGCATCGTCGGCTTCAGAGAGGCAGCATCTTGAATGGTGAGTCCAGAAAATGAGAAGTCTCAGGACAACTGGAACCAATGCCTGTGGTCCACTTTGAGGGAGTTTAGTATTTTATTTCCACCTACTATACTGTTTTCCTCTTTCTGACAGCTGTATTTTGTTCACTTTGTCAGGGTCAGCATGGTGGAGTCTAAGATCAGACTGCTGGTGGGGGATCTGGAAAGACACATGAACATCACCCAGGCCCATGTGAACCTAGAGTCCTCCACTGCACCCACTGACAAGTAAGGACTCACCATTTAATGGTTGTGTTTGAATTTTGGCAGGAAGTTCCCTCCAGAGAAAATAGTTCATTTCTAAACTTTTTCTGTTAAGTGGTTACTGTGTTTTGTTCTGATGCTACATATTAACTGTCAGTAACTTTGCAGTAAAAAGTATTAAAAATGGTCTTGTTGTTTTGGTGATTCAATGTGTTTTACTTGTCACCTCATTGGCCTGTATTTCTGTTTCAGAGAGGGATTGAGCACAGTGTGGCAGATTGGGCTGCTGTTTGATATGCAGGCACATAAACGTATCACAGTAGACCTGACCACCATCCTCCAGGCCTTCACCAACAAGGGTATGTTTGCTTTTTACTTTCTTTGACTCGGATCAAATAAAACAATGCTCTATGACTTTATAAATCATACTTGTATTTTGTGTTGTTGCAGTCTACAGTCTGGCAGACAGCTGTGGGGTCTATGAAGAGGGAATGACCGTCTCAGCCATAGGCCTCACAAAGATGGTAGATCTGAGCTGGGAGGTAGCCGACGGTGACTACAGAAGTGTTTTCACCGTTGCAGCAGAGCCCACAGTGAGCCAACCAGCCCTACTGAATGAGAGAGCAGCTGTCAGCCCAGGTCAACCTGCCATCAAGGGAAAAGACTCGTCTGACCACGAGAGCCCAGCTACAAGACTGGAAGCTGACACGGTACGCCAAACCATTCAATGCTCTGTTGATGAGAAAATGTATTGGTTTTAATAGTTTCTGTGAATCTAAAGTCTGAAATGTTAGTGCTGTCATATTAGGAAGGAAGTGTTTCATATTTTGGGAATACACGGGGGCGGCTGTGGCTCAGGGGGTAGAGCAGTCGTTCACGGAACAAAAGGTCGGTGGTTCGATCCTCAGCCCCTGCAAGTCCACAAGTTGAAGTATCCATGAGCAAGATACTGAACCCCAATTTGCTCCCCGGGCGCCGCGTGTAGTGGCAGCCCACTGCTCCTCAGGGATGGGTCAAATGCAGAGAAAGAATTTCCCCATGTGGGACTAATAAAGGTATCATTATCATCATCATTACACTTCATAACCTTATGGCCTAGAATTAGAAGATTGATTCATCTCTCATGTCTGTGTAGTTAGCTTTGTTTATCTCCTAATATATGACTTTATTTCATCTGTATACAAATTGAAGTGTGAAAGTGACACATAGTTTTACTGAGGGTTATGTGCCAGACTATTTCTTGGTTGGGTGCAGTTACTTCCTGGAGTCTCCGCTGAATGCCTGAGAAATTCACAATTCTGACAAAAAAACTGAAAGTTTCTGTGGCTGACCAAGAGATAGTCTGGTATATAATCTACGTAAAACCCAAACAAGACATTTTGACACTTGTGTTTTTGTACAGATTATAGACTTTTGTATGGATTACCCTTGGACCATTCCTGCTGGCAGCTTCACTTGCTTCCAGTCTTTGTGCTAAGCTAAAATAACGGTCTGTTGGCAGTAGCTTCATATTTATCACATAAACATGAGAGTGGTATCAATCGTCTAACCCTAGGCAAGAAAGTAAATAAATAGTAAATTTCCTACTTTGTTAACTTGGCTAATAATTGTTGTAAGATGTACATAAAAATAAACTGCACCAAGAAGCTCTTGCTTAAGTTGTTATATAATAAAATAAAATAAGGTTTTCTGTGTTCTGAACAGAAACCGGTGACAGTGACAGAGGGCTCAAGTGGTCAATCATCCATCGATAGACGACACGTCACACCGCCCAGGAGTCAACAGACAGCAAAGAGGCGTCTTCCTCCTGATTCAGCTTCACCTTCACCGAAGAAGCTGAAAGTCAGCGAGGAACCAGTTCAGGAGACTGAAGACACCTCATCTGAAGAGTCCGCCGCAGGTGTCTCTCTCAGCCAGAGCCCGTCTCCCACTGTGAGCTCAAAAAGCACTGGGAGACCTGGTGCTACTGGGCATGAGACACCAGGCCAGAAAGAGAAACTTGAGCTGGTATGCTAAACTATCTTCTAAGGTGTTCTATTAAGTTAACATACACTGTTAAACTGATGTAAAGATCTTCCTATTCTGGGACTGACCTCACCGTCTCTTCCTTCCCTTTCAGAGTATGCCCACGGTTGAGCTGTCAGATTCACCCTCCTGCAACATCAAGACTGTCGCTAGTGTGAAACGGGCCATTAAACTCCATCTACGTCGTCAGGTACAGCACAGAATAAAGAATAGAATCCTCTAAGTTCTCTCTAGCTGCACACACGTCTGCTTTCCTACCATTCCTACCCTAAAGATGTCACATGCTTCTCCATGAACCTGTAAGGTTTACAACCCTGTTTTTCTTCTCTCTTTTTCAACAGATATAAATGCTGCCGTGGCACCGAGTGATGTAGCCGAGAGGACGACCTCCATCCAGATATCCTTTGGTATTGTATATAAATGTTCCCTCCTTCTCTCCCTCTCTCTCTCTCTCACCCCAACCGGTCAAAGCAGAAGGCCGTCCACCATGAGTCTCGGATCTGCTCGATGTTTCTACCTTTTTAAAAAAGGTAGTTTTTCGTCACCACTGTCGCCTAGTGCTTGCTCATGGTGAATTTGTTGGATCTTTTTAGAATAATGAGGTTGTCTAGACCTGCTCTTTTTTTATATAACTTTAGTTGTGACTTGGCGCTATTCAGATAAATTGAATTGAATTATATAATTGTGTACATAATGTAAATAAAAACATAATGATGAATCCTGTCATTCTCCGTCTTTAAAATAAGGGGCACCTTCTGTGTTGTGTTAGCTTGCAGTAAGTGATTTTACCTAATCTGCAACGTATACATATGGAGGTGTAAGAAAAGATGACCTGGGAGTCAGTCTGTCAGTACTGACCAATAACAGAGTAAAGCCTTAATGCAATATTTACAGGTTCTTATGTCTCTGCTCAAAACGTACTTTGGAAACGAGAAATTTGTGTCTGGCCTGAATTTAAAAGTTGAATTGATCAGAAAGCTAATGTAACCATACTTTAACCATTTCCCCATCTTAACAGGGCCCAGGTGCCGACTTTAGCAATATGCAAGGTTGGCATCTGTTGTAGCACCAAGCTCCAATAATATGATACTATCATCCATAAAAAATATGTCTGTATGGCTTATAGTAAGTAATCAGTCAGGAAATTCCATGACGTCATTATTTGATCACCTTCACCCCCAAACAAATGGACTGGACATCAAGAAATAATATATAGAATTAATATTATATTAATAATGCAATCCTGTACTATTTCTAAGCAAAAACTGTAAAGTGTCAGAAAAGGAGAACGAGCCTTTAGTATATATGGAGAGCAGATCCTCTTTAACAAGAGTCTGCCATATTGTACCACCATGTTTCCACAGCAGCACAGAAGGGACAAACCAAAACCTGGATCAAGAGAGCCACCCTTAGTTCTACATGTGTAGAAAAGGAGGGTGAGTGAAGGGGGTTTGATTAGTTACAACCTTGCAAATGCAGCAGTGGCCATTAAACAAGAACCAGCAGTGGACCAGGCCTGAGGCAGAGGATCAACAGTGGTAGGTCTTCACACCATGTTCAGGATCCCGTGTGGCTGCATTACATGTCTGACAGTCTCATCACACACCGACTGAAAACCTATCCCTTAACTACATGACGTGTTTGCAGACACGGTGTCACTGGATAATTCACTCCACTGATTTTCTCTTTCAGGTTTTGCTTCACTGTTCTGCTGCATTTCAATAGTACAAGAAGCTAATCAGGCCAAATAAAACCACAGAGACACTGAGTTGATTGAACTTAAAGTGACTTTCTGCTGTGCATGTCTGCATTTCACTAACAGACACTCTTATACTATTATTTAATCCATCTACATGATGATCATGGGGTAGCTGTGGCTCGGGGGGATAGAGCAGTCATTCACTGATCAAAGGGTTGGCAGTCCACATGTTAAACTGTCCTGGGACAAGATACTGAACCTAAAATCGTTCCCAATGGTCAGGCCACTACACCCTGCAACGGAGCTCGCTGCCATCAGTATTTAATTAAAATTTAAATCTTGGGAACACTATGGATAAAAAAACAGTGAAATATCTCTGAGGAAATTCTAACTTAAGTGAAGAGATTTTGTCTTCACTCCTCTGGCAAACACATGTGTGGCCATGAGTGTACTTTTCCAGTCCAAACACACAACTACTGAGCTACAGCCCTGACTGTGCTGGAGTTGGATCAAGCATATTATAAAGGTGCTAAACTGTAAATGGGCCATTGTCAAAATGTAACAAGCATTAAAAAAACGCACCAGTCTCATATATTCAAACTTTTTAAAAATATCAACCAATGAAAGTACAAGAAGTAACATGACAGACAGATCAAGCAGAATCATCATTCAGCTCATTCTTTGGTCGGGTCATCCTCAGAAGACAGCAGGACTTTAGAGAAGTCTCATATTGAGCTGTGTTTGGACTGAATCCCTGATTTTTTTTTTCAAGTGGCGACTTAATGCAGCGTTTGTTATAAAGGTTAAACTGAGTGGATGTCCTGGTTTGGAAGAAGAGCCCTTGGTATGTCCAACAGAATGATGCTGGTTTAAAGAGAGGGAATGTATATGATGCTGGTGTCAGGTGGAGACATCCGACTGCATCCACTGGTGAAAAGGAGATGTAGGCAGGATCCCAGTCACTTTAATCCCAATTCAGAAGCATCAGACAAAGAAGACCTGCAGAAATGAAGGCAGTAGTTCCTATGGTGGAAAGCAACGGACACAATCGGGCCCTTTATTATTACTAGCAGAGGCCTGCATGACATCACTCGGCTAACAAACAGGACTTCTCTCAGGGTTCCTCAGACATTCCTGAGTATTTGGTCAACTCTTGTGGTGTTGTTGGCTTAAAGCCTGATGGAATGTATTCATCTCTTGCTTGACTTCATGTAGGATGGTATAGCTCCCCGAGCAGTCAGGCCCTCAAAGCGTTTGTAGGTGTAGTTGATGAAGACCCAGTCCTTGTTCTTCAGGTCGACCTCAGTCTGGTTCGACACCGGGGTGGCTAGAGAAGAAGAAGAAAAACAAGTTTAAGATACGTGCACACCAGCACAGAACGTGGCATGTGTTAAACATAGATAGGCAGCATACCTGTTGGTGTGAGGATATCTGAATCAGGGAATTCATCAAAGTTTGAAGTGTCATCAATGCTTTTGATCTCTATAGGAATGGCAGCAGGTCTCTCCCTACGAAACACATCACTGACATTAGAGAGGCTTGGACTAAAGGTTAGTTTGTCTCCCATGTGAATAAATGTTTACATTTGAATCCCTTTTCCTTTCCACAGTTATTGATTGGTTAAATAACCATTTCATGAATGTGTTAACCCTGGTGCATTATAATTATTTAGTTTGGTAAATGACTTCATTAGACCAAACACTTGTCTCTTTTCTATGAGAAACGAAGCTTGATGTGACTGAAAACTTTTGATTTTCAGGTATAAGACTGATTAATTTGATAACTGAATAATCAAACTGATTAACAAATTAATATTTCCCAGAATCCCTGGGGGGTGCCCTCTTAAATGAGGATGAACAACTCAACCCGCTAAATGAGCTTCATCATTAACCAGGATATTATTCTTCAGTATTTTGAGTTTTCTACAACTTTTCTCTTGGGACATTTCCATTTCATCTTCTCCATTGTATCCACCATAACATCGCTCCTCTAGGCTCACCACAGAAATGAAGGGTATGTCGTACCAGATGATGTCAGATGACTGGTATTGCTTTCATTGATGATATGATGGTGGCTTTAGTGGCTTGGTCTGGTTTCCTGATTGGTCCAGTTTTAATGACAATGGTGTTGGCGGACGTATGAGCTCAGATTACACATCTCATTCAAACAACCACTAACACCAAGGAAACATGTCTCACTGTAACACGTCTTCACATGAACATGTGATAATATTCCCCACCTGATATGGTCGTAGTCCACCCCCTCAAAGAAAGGATTGGACTTGATCTCCATCACACCTGCAGCACCAATCCTTTGCTCCTCCTCACAGCAGAACCTACATACAAAAAGTCTTCAGTAAATACCATACACATTCAACAACTCAATACAAACCATTTTAGATGCTGTTTGACTATCTAACACTGACAAGTTGTTGCATCCGTTTATATGGTGCATGTGAGGGAAAGATTAACAGAGGTGTCTCCTTGCCTGAGGATGAGGTCTTTGGCCTTCTCCGATATAGGCACTTCTGGAGGAAAGACCAGCGTTTCTCTCCAGTTCATCACTTTCCTGTACGTTTCCTGAGGGGTTTCGGAGCAAAACGGAGGGTAACCTGCAGACAGTGAGGACAGCACAAACACCAAGCATCATTTAGACCACATCTGGACAAGCCTGGTCTAAAACCCCGTTAGATAAAAAGGTTGATACTGTTCCATCAGTCATTACCTATCAGCATCTCATACATGATGACACCAAGGCTCCACCAATCACAGAGCTTGTTGTATCCATTTTGCATGAAGACCTCTGGGGCGATGTAGTCTGGTGTTCCCACTGTGGAGAAAGCCTGACAGGGTGGAGGAGGTGAGGGATGGGAAACAACAGAGAAAACGTTAGAGGCGTTTAGGTGACAGTCGGACAGAACTGATAACTAGAATGTGAAGTGGGTAATCTTCCATCGGCTATGAATTTAATCAAAAAAGATTCAAGGTCCCTTCAAACAATTTAATCAATAAGCTTACAAGCAACGTGGTTTTATATCAGCATCATCATTTCTGGTGATTGGTTGTGATAAATACCCATTGGATATTTCTGGATTTCTGCTTTGCTGACTGGGACTTCATCAGGTGTTACTGTGCTCCAATCAGGACTTGGCAACATTTGAATAACATTTTGAACAGGGGATGTATTATGGAGAAGGAGATACAGCATTAAAAGATGATGCCCAATTCAACAAGTCTCTACAGACTCTCCAGTCAGTATTTATGTATGTGAAGGGGTAGAAAGAGTCATGGAGGATGAGCCGCAAACAACCCAGACCTGTGCTTAGTCTGAAAATCAGAGCTGAATTAACATCTGATTAATAGCAGGTGGATTTAGTGTGGGTCAAAGCAGAGGCTCCGCCCACCTTGAGTCTTGGCTCTGATCCAGGTTTCTTCCTGTTAAAGTCAGTTTTTTCTCTCCACTGTCTCCATGTTCTTCTCATGGGGGATTGTTGGGTCTCTGTAGAATAAAGAGTCGGTCTAGACCCGCTCTTCTTGTAAAGTGTCTTGATATAACTTTTGTTATGATTTGGCTCTGTATAAATAAATTGAATTGAAACAGGCTGAAATCTTTCCCCATAAGAGAGACTATATGTCACTGTATGAACCTGGACTGTGTGAGAGACGTTCTGATGGTGTAGAACACAGAACATTAACATTAGGTCCTGACTGATCCTGTTGGTGTGTCAGGAGATGACACATTATGTGAAGCTGCTGCACCTCAGCATACATACACAGTTTGTTATGTCTCTCTTATATATAACATTTCCACCCCATGTATGTATGTATGTGTGTGAACACGTGTCTCCACTATCTTGTCAAGACAAACAAACTTCCACCTACAGCCTGGGTCTATTCGTGGTTTCAGCCTATTAAAAGGCAGTTTTTTAATCACCACTGTGTCGAAGTGCTTCGTTTTGGAGAATGAATTGTATTTATATATACTGTATATTTAAAGCATATTAAGGAGTACAGTCTACACCTGCTCTACACCAAGCTCAGTCATTGCATAATAAAAGCCTGTAACAAAGTTTTCCTTTACACAGTGTAGTATGCATTCATTTGTTCCATAAATAATCTCCACCAGCCCTTGCGCTGTGCGCCCAAAATGCCATAATCACACGTCTGTTCAGACCTACCAGCTGCCTCCTGTTCCTCTTCCACGTCTCTGCTTTCCTCTTGGAGTTCATGTTCTGGAAGGCTGTGGAGACAGGACAGCTCAGCATTAAAGGCAAGCCTAGTGATGCATCTGACACCTAAATATCATGTACAGCCAAATGAAATCATACCACGCTTTCCCTATACATTTATTTGTGGCAGCTTGTCACAATAATCAACACTGCCTGCAATGAGTGTGCTGGAGAACATATGTCAATTGAAATGCAAAATAAGCAACTTTTTAATATATATATATATATATATATATATATATATATATATATATATATATATATATATATATATATATATATATATATATATATATATATATATATATATATATATATATATATATATATATATATATATATATATATATATATATATATATATATATATATATTTTTTTTTTTTTTACTGTATATAAAACAATAATGAATAATAATGAAATAAATGGAAGGGGTTGCCTGACTTTGCTTACTGAGGTCACTGGGCAGGCTGTGGTTCAGGTTCTTGTAGAATTCAGTTCGGTGAGCCCTCTTCAGCCCCGTGCACAGACCAAAATCAGACAGCTTCACATGACCCTGGAAACATAAAACACCCTATTATGATGACTGATGTCTGTAGCATTGCATGGGTGCTGGTGAGAAAAAAGTTTTGACTGAACTTTTTTTAAACTGGTCTCCAGGCTGTGTTAGCTCCTCCACTGAGTTCATCCTACAATGAAATAAAAATATATAGGGGTACCCCATTTTAACATGTTTTTAAACCCTTTACACAAACTGAATTGAAAGAAAAGTATTTAAACTGTAGTTTAAGTTTACCAGTCTGGCATCAGATGAATGAATTAATGTTAGCTAATGAGCTCATTAGTTAACTCACAGAACAGAACAGCTGCATCATGATGGACGACCACACAGGAGATATTAGTCAGCTGATGTCTGGAGAAGATTGTCATTAAACCACCTGCAGTCCACCAGTTAACTTCTGTAGTTACTGTGTCACGTTACAGTGGATTCAGCTTCCTGTCTGGTTTGTTGATGTAATCAGAGAACCCCCGTGTTGAACAAAGAGTCACGACAAGTAAGGACAAGATCGTTCACTCCACCCACCCCATCACAGTGCTTTTCAGAACAGCACAGGGGCTCCCAAACACAAATTATTATTTTCAAATGAATGAATATGACATTATGTGGCATATAAAAAAATATTTTTTGGCCTGGCGGGGAGGGGGCCTCATGGCCTGTACAATGGCAGGGAAACCCTGGTATTGTGATGAAGTTGTGTTTGAAAATTAAAATGACTGAATGACGACTAATAATAACAGAGGTAGCTTGTAAATTCATTTAGTTGACATGATGCAATAATTTCAATTCATTTTAAATTCAGTACACACACACACACCTCTGTAGTAAGGTTTATTAAAATAGTTAACCATGACTCACCCTTGAGTCCAGCAGCAGGTTGTCTGGTTTGATGTCTCTGTGAATGAAGCCTAGCTGGTGGATGGAGTCAATGGCTAACACCGTCTCTGCTATGTAGAACTGAGTCGCCTCCTCTGTTAGCGTGTCCTTCTTCATCAGCAGGGTCATCATGTCTCCTGCACCACAACATCACAAACCACAGTCACATCTGGCCCCCAGGACAGAAGTGTCTGATGGGTAAGGAAGTTTGGGGGCAGGGTGTGAGGACTGACCAGTCAAACACTGACACTGCAGCTGCTTCAACTTCAAGTTCTGACCGTCATCCATTAGCAGTGCCCCCCCACATCATGACATCACCACCAAACGATCCACTTCCTGGACGTATGCGACAGGATAGCGGTCTCCGCGGTGATGGTACAAACACCAACGACCACCAGCTGTGTACAAGTTAAATCTGGACTTGTCACTAAATGTGATCTCCGTCCCCTTTCCAATGAGCCATAACATCTGTGCTGCACGTGTCTGCAGAGTTCAGACCATCATCATCCCAACTGCCTATTCATGTAAGTTCTTTCAGGAATCGTGACATCATCAGTTGTTTCAGTAGGACATTAATTAGACCCGGTAAATTATTGCCTTGACCAGGTCTTTTCAGTCATGCAGAAAAAAATGTCACCAACATCATGGTTTACACTGAAATACACCAATGACTGTTATTTCTATGTTATGACTAAATGATGGTTATTCATGATTTAACATGTTTTGGTTGTGGGTACTTAAAAAAGTCTATTCAGTGAATCACATGTTTGTTTGTTTCAGTAGATTAGAGCTAGTGAATAGAAATTACAGGGTTTTTCTACTGTTACTCAGTATATATTCACTGCCATTTTTGTGTTAGGGGAATAAAAATCATGTTTTCTTGAAAACAACAAAAATAAAATTAGTAAAAAATTATTAACATTGAAGGGCACAAATACTTATGTGAGTGCAACTTCTGAGAGGGAGGTGAAAACTAAGGAATGCAAGAGATTGTGAATTCTTATTAATCACATCTAACGGTACATGCACACATTCATGCTCATGCACCTTCCTCAGGCAGAGTACTTGCTAAAGTGTTTTAGCTTGAAGGCTACAGTGAAAATTTCAGCTTAAACTAGGAAATTTGTTTGGATGGCAGTATGAATATCGTGAGAGACCGCAACGGAGAAGAGATTCAACATGGCGGAGCCCTGTCCCTGGTCTGAACTGCAATACCTACACAGAAACATCAATATTACAACGAACCCAAACTACTGGATTACATCTCCATTTCGCACTCACGTCCACATGGAGGATTATCGGAATTGGATAATTTCATCAACCACTACTACCTCCAACAAGACAACATGGACACAGACAGCAGCAGCTCAACCACCAAATCAGCTAGAAAGAAAAAACATTCATCCACGGATACTGAGGACTTGCACACAACAGAGACTGAGGTTAGTGTCCTTTCCAGTGTTAATAAAAAAACTTGACCTCCTCGTCTCCCTCCATGATGAAATCAAAATGCTAAGGGCTAGTCTGAACTTAGCTCACGACCACATCCAAACCCTAGAAAAAGTAAACAACTCACTACAGTCCGTTAAAACTTAAACCGACCAAACGGAAACAGTCACTAAAGAAAACACACTAATGAAAGAGACTATCCAAACCCACAGTATGCATGATGATCTCATCTTCTCCAGCATTCATGAAACTACACCCGACAACCCCCGAAACAAAGATCAGACACTTGATGAAAACTCACCTCAAACTCTCATCGGACACCATTAACAGTATAACCTTCCATCGTGTTCACTGCATCGGTACAGCATCAGCATGGTTTGTTCTCACAATTTCATGATAAATAAAAAACAAACAAAGAAAAGTTGTGTCCAAAGACAAAGATACCTCCACTACTGGAAAAACTCTATTTTGTGAAGTTCAAAGATGTCTAAAAATGTATAAGTAAACTAATTAAAGAAAGCAATGATGAGATGCACATCTTTAGAGGCCCTACACATGTATGGAATTTCACTGAATTCTGCCCAGCAGTTTCTGAGGAGATGTGGATTGACTATTCCCAAGCCAGACGGACAAGGGTAACCCTAGATGCCCCCTTTGGCTGGGACATAGAGAGTCCTGATAAGGATTTTAAATAAATGTTGGCTCTTGGGGCCCTCTAGAGATTATACTGTACCAGATGTATGGAGTCATTTTAGGTTTGTTTTTTGTTTTGTCCCCATCTTCTTCACCATTAGGAGAATGCCTGTTTTACTGCAAAGCTCTAAAAATGGTTTTGGACTAAGTAATTTGACCTAACTAACTTTTTTTGTGCTTTAGTGAGTGTGAGTGTTGCCGTTGCGTTAGCATGTGATGGGTTATTCAGTACTGTTCTTGTAGGCTCATACCTCCAGGCAGAAACTCCATGATAAGGTAGAGGTTCATCTTATCCTGGAAACTGTAGAACATTTTGACCACCCAAAGGCTATCTGCCTCAACCAGAATGTCCCGCTCAGCACGGATATGACCGACCTAACAAGCACAAACACACACACAGCAACACACATGGGTTAAAAGATGTCCTACAGGCAAAGCAGCAACATTCCTTCGTGTGTCTTTTGCTTCATCACCTGTTCTTTTTCCAGCATGTCAGCTTTGCGAAGGATCTTCATGGCATAGACATGGCCAGTGTCTTTCTTCTGCACCAGACGAACCTGTAGCCAAACACAACATTGCAAGTACCAACCTGACAGGAGCCTGACCAACAATGCAAATTTAGAACAGTTTAGGAAAAGTGTCCTATTAAGAGAAATCTACAACACTGGTGTCCCAGGACACAGATTCCCCACAACTGGAAAAAATCTGTGCTGATTTGGACAGACCATAACCTCCATCACAAACTGATATGAAAATCACCACAGCTCAAATGTGGCTACAAAGGTTTTAAAAAAACACAACGATGTGGATAGATTATCACTTGTTACGTACAGGATGTACAGACAAGGGTAACCCACCCTACACGCCCTCTTTGGCAGGGGTATAAAAGTCCATGTGTGTTTCAACTGTATATAAATGTGAATAAGTGAGTTCTCTGTTCTGCTGCTGTGTGCCTCTGCTAGAAAACACTGAGGGAACCTTTTCTACTCGGGGAGTAACGGTGCACAAAAACCACGGTTCGGTACAGCAGAAACAATGAACAGAAAACATTGAACCGTTTTCTCTTTCTTTCTTTCTGTTTTTCATTCAACACTGGTTAACTGAACAGACTGACTTTTTTAACTACAAAAAGTACATTTTACAAAAGTAAATTAAATAAACATTCTCTCAAATAAATCAAAATAATAGAATAAATATCCATTAAAGTGCAGCATGTAGAAAATAAACTCTACTTAAACTGTTCTGTTATTGTGTTTGTCTGTCGTCATTATAGTTGATGTGAAACTGAAGTGTTCCCACACAGCAGACCTAAATGATGAGGGAGGGTCCTCAAACTCCTGTTTGTCTCTGGTTGCCATGACCACCAGCTTGCTGTACTGACTGAACTAACAACATCCGGTCCTTCACTAAAGTTGTCCCTCAGAATTTGAGTCCTGTACGTACACAATTAAGTTCCACATGTGACTGGCTGCATTCGTTTGGTACATGTGTGTAAGGAACCTGAAGGCCTGTGCTGAAAACACAGGACACATTACCATTACACCCCTACTTGCTACTATTATCATTATGTCTCTAATGAGAGAAACACTGGATGAATTGTGAGAATTCTATGCACTCATATTTTCTGACTGATCAGAGTATTAATAGTGTTTGTGTACTCAGGTACTACATCACATATACAGAGCATGAACTACTGGGATTCACTGACAAAACAAGAACACTGACACCATTTATTTATTATAGGAGTGTTTTCTGGGTAAATGAGATGGTCATGTGTGGCATAGTGTGTTCTCCATGGCAGATTTTTGAAGGTATGTTGATTATGAAGTATTGCAAAAACATTCAACTCTTGGTATATCAATGCCACATATGTATCATGTTCCAAGTATGAACGTAAAAGGTTTTTACCTCTCCAAAAGCTCCTCGGCCAATCACCTTCAGGGATTCAAAGTCCTCCAGACCCAGTCGAGTGCGTTTCAGACGCAGGAACTCTGTCTCTTTCCTGGCATGCTGAGAACGGCGCATTCGTTTCTGCAGAGCACAGACACCCCCTTTAAAAACACCAGTGTGATGCACACTTGTTACTTAGTATTTATAACTGTGTTTCTAAAGCGATAGTTGAAATTCACTGTTTTCACTATTACACATCGTGTAATGGCAGTGCAGTTCAGAGTTAGGGTAAGAGCATAAATGCTAACTGTTCATTAACCAAAACTACTTGGTTAGGGTCAAGGAGAGCTGATGGGCAGTTGTCATCTAATAAAGAGTAGTCTGTGAGCTAAACCGTCCTGTTTGTCACTCACCTCTTCATCAGCCAGGCCTTCCTGATCCATCACCTTCTCCAGCTTCTGCTGCCTGAAAACATAATCTGACATTAACATTGTTTTAAAGCCACATAGAGCGTATGCATATCCCACTGTATAATTTATGTTGGTAAGAAGGGGTCCTGTAGAATCTTATTTACACATCAGATAACTCAGCATGTAACTAAAAAAAAGTCTATCTGTTGAATCCCAGGTCTGCCCCACAATCAGTTACATCAACACGTATCCATTAAAATTACTTACCTGCCAGCCTTGGGAAAATATTTTGTGACCCACAATCATGTAACAATGAGTTCACATACTTTGCATACAGTCATTTCCCCACTTCCTGCCATATACACAGAAGCCTCTCTTCATGGTTCTCTTTAAACATTGAAGTGATCGGAAGAAACTGTTTAATTTGACTTGATCTTAAAATCGACTGCACTGGACTATGTTACACATAGGTAAAGTCAATAGCTGAAGTACACCTGCTTAAAACATTATGTATATCGTTTTATTGACTGTCTGTTATACAGTAAGTGCTTATACAAACTGATAACCATATGTGAACTACATTCATTTATTTTAAAATGTAAATTATTCATCTGTGCAGTTCCAGGCAAACGTTTGGACTCACCTTTCCATTCTCGGAAACTGTGCCAACTTTTGACTGGTACTGTATATTGTAACATCTTATAATTTTTAATTGTGTTGTAATGTAAAAAAACAACAACCTTATGTTGTGATGTAAAACACTGTCATTCATAATTAAAATCCAAATGTCTGCTTTCCATTTTATTGAATATTTATGTCATTCAGCTGATATAGGCACACATCAAATGAAAACCTGTTACTTAACCAACTGAAAGTTATGTAGATATGTAGGCTTAACTACAGGTCAGCTACACTATTTCCTAAAGCTCACTGGTGGCTGATGTCAAAATCAAAACACCACCAAGTGCTGAAATGTTTAAAGGGAGAGGCATTACCATTGGTGGCATATTTTAAGAGGAACTTCCCAGTTACTGCTCTTTTTCTTGCTGTGAACTGCTCCCTGGATGCAGGGTTCCTTGTGATCCCTAGATTCTCCAAAAGTAGAACAGGAGCCAGAGCCTTCAGTTATCAGGCTCCTCTCCTGTGGAACCATCTTCCAGTCTGGGTCCAGGAGGCAGACACCCTCTCTACATTTAAGAGGAGCTTTTTGATAAAGTTTACAATTATGGCTGGATTAGGCTAGTCTTTAGCTATGCTGCTATAGGCCTAGACTGCTGGGGGACTTCCCATGATGCACTGAGCTCCTCTCCCCTCATTCCTGTCTCACTGATACACGTTACTAACTTGACTTCTTGCTTCTTTGTCCTTTTCATCTAACAGGTTGCTATGGATCCTGGTTGACATCCAGATATTATTATTAAAAAGATTATTATTATTATTGTTATTATTATTGGTGTTATTAATAGTTACTGCAGTAGTATATAAATGTCATTTGCAATCTTTCTATTACTAGTGATTAGTATTGTTGCTGTACATCTGTTACTCACTTCCCGTCTTCATGGAACAGCAGTCAGATTAGTCAAACTATGATGGGACTGTTGCTTTTAGGTGTAATGATATAATAACTGAGCTGCCTTTGTGGAAGATTGATTTATTCAAAATAAATCACAACCACGTTGCCTTCTGTGGTTGGTGATGCTCAAACGAACATATTTACTGAACCATGCATTTTGTGGACTGTGATGCTCCTATTATCGTCATGAAGTGACACAGATCTGAATGTTAGATCACCTAGCCTCCAAACTAAAGCAATCAGGAATGTATAACTTGTCCTTGCAGGAAGTGGCCTAACCTCAGCTTCCATCTC
The DNA here is from genome assembly GCA_037577475.1 of Chaunax sp. Z400. Lineage (NCBI taxonomy): Eukaryota > Metazoa > Chordata > Actinopteri > Lophiiformes > Chaunacidae > Chaunax > Chaunax sp. Z400. Next base: position 29,064,474 of record CM075195.1, read on the forward strand.
ACATAAGCCACACCCCTGATGAAATAAAGTCATGAAAATATTAATTTTTATAATGTTAATTTGTGTGAGTATCAAGTTATAAGCAGAAGCAGTTAGGACTTTATCATTTCACTTAGAATTGTCATGCTTTATGGTAAATGTACTTATATAGAACCTCTCAGTATGACTGACGACTCAAAGTGCTTTATAACACAAGCCAGCATTCACCCATTCACAGTATCACTCACACCAATGGAACAGCCACTGGGAGCAAATTGGGGTTGCCCAACGACACGTCGACATGTAGACTGCAGGGACTGGAAATTGAACCACCGACCTGGACTTACATCCTGAAATCATCAAAAAGTTGCACTGAAGCGTTTGACTGTTACCTCATCTCTCTCTCCTCGTGCTGGGCGATGAGGTTGCTATAAAAGTTCTCCAGGGTGACTTTGGCCATAGTGACCCGCTCCTTGGTGTGGTTACTCATTGACGAGCATGAGCTCTGGCCGGTCATTGCCATACTTTAACTGTAAAGACACAAAGTCAGTTAAGTGAGCACTCACATACACAGAGTACAATACGACCTGTCACTCCGTGCTGCTGGAAATATCCAACCAGTCCGCTGACAAGTACCCCAAAAATATCACTGTACCACTGAGAAGTCATGGGCAGGACGAGATAGCAGAGGCAGCAAACCAGCAGTGTTGTTGACCGAAACAGACTTTGCTTTGCTTGAGTCAGATGTTACAAAATTAGAATTATGAAAAGAAGACAACTGTTGGCCAAGAAAAAGAGGAAGATTTTGAAAGTGCTATTATGAAGAAATGATGAGGAACTGCTTTCTGCAACATAAATAGGTTCCGGAGGTCAGCTGAGTTTGTTCCAATGACTTGAGGGCAGTGAAACAGTATAATGACCCAAGGTCTTTTAGATAAATGTATTGTCTCACTTTCTTCAGTAGTAGGGGAGTAACGGCTCGGTACGTACCTCGGTTTTTAGGTCAGTTTGGTACGTTTTCGGTACAGCAGAAACAAGGAACAGAAAACATTTAACTGTGTTTTTTCTTTTTCTTTTTTATTCAACACTGGTTAACTGAACAGACTATGGCTGTGTCTTTCTTAACTACAATCACACAAAATAAACATTCTCTCAAATAAATAAAAATAATAGAATAAATATCCATTAAGGTGCAGCATGTAGATAATAAACTGTACTGTTATTGTATTCAAATGAGCAGCTTTCAGCTTTATATTAGGGCTGTGCAACATAAATATTCTCCAAACATAAATAAAAAGTCAAACGTAGTGTGTTGTTACTGTCAGGTAGCTCTCAGTAGCCCTAGATGTCCACCCATCTGTCCTCCTTGGATAAGCGGTGGACAGCTGTAGCTGCTGTCTGTTCTTAAAGGGCTGCTATGACCTGCTGGCTGCAATGCAGACGAGGGAACTTCATAACGGGGCTGGATTAGTTTCAGCATGGGTTTGAACCCTGTGTTCTCAACAATAGAGAACAGTCTCATATCCTCTGCTATAACCACACCTCTGGAGCTTGTTATTGCTTTGGTCTGGATTATTAGCAGACGGCTGTTTAAATGCCACGAGGAGCTGGATTTACACTGTACTCTTTTTCCCCCTTGTCCCACTAATGTTAATACTCAGGTGATGCCGTTTCATATGAGTTAGCATGTTCAATGTGCTACCAGCTACATACCCAACTGCAGTAGCACAGTGTCTGCATACGGCTTTGGTACGATCCACTTGTCTTTGTCTGTCGTCATTATAGTTGATGTGAAACTGAAGTGTTCCCACACAGCGGACCTAAATGATGAGGGAGGGTCCTCAAACTCCTGTTTGTCTCTGGTTGCCATGACCACCAGCCTGCTGTACTGACTGAACTAACAACATCCGGTCCTTCACTAAAGTTGTCCCCTCAGAATTTGAGTCCTGTACGTACACAATTAAGTTCCACACGTGACTGGCTGCATTCGTTGTACATGGGGTACATGTGTGTAAGGAACCTGAAGGCCCGTGCTGAAATCTTCACGTGTGCCGTTACACCCCTATTAATGAGTGCATTGAATTTGCAATGATGGACTAACAATGATCGAAAAATTAAACTAGAAAGGAATTCATACCTCCTACAAGGCCAACAGTCCACTCTTCTATGATATGCAAATATGCAGACGTGTAATCAAGGTCAATACTGTTGCTTATTCTCGTGATACATTAGGTACAAAAATGTTATATATACATATTAGTTTTATGATTATGTGTATATTTCTATGACACTTGTCACGAGTTCCAGCTTCATTAAACTGATTTTATATTCTTTGTGTAAATGAGACGATATTAAAGTGACAGAGTTGTTACAGTGAGCATAGTGTAAGGAGGAGAATATGACACATATAATCTCTCCATGTCTTTAATACGGGTTGATATGTGTAAGTGTATTTCAACATTTTCAGTTTCTATTAAAGGTTCACTCCCACTCAGTATTTTCCTGCTCAAGGCATGTGAAGAATTTTTAAAGTAACCAGGATATTTTTATTCAGCAGGATGAATGGTATTCTACAGCCTGATATAACGGTCATATTTTAGCACAGTGGAATACAGAGAACAATTCTGATTTGAAGCCAGTGAAGGCCGAAAAATATGAAGTAAACAAAGGGCCATTTTGAAATTCGGTGACGTCACACGGAAGTGTGTCTTCCCCAAGGGCTTCCCCAGATCTCCAGGCCACACAAGGCCCCACGTGCATGCATGGACGTTTCAAACTGCGAGAACATGGAGAAGAGAAAGCGTGGACGACCTAAAATAACAGACAGTGCGAGGAAAAAGCATCGAGTATCTGAACAAAAGAAACGGGGAGCAACTCTGGTAAATACTGGAGAGCAGAAGGATCGATGGAGCTACTGAAATCCAAATCTGGACACACGGCTGGTTTGCACACGCGCTTAAGTGACGGGAAGCTGCAGGAAAATGGCTGCCAGGTAGAAAATCCAAAACAAATCTACCCATAGAATTCCCTTTCATTATGCATGGTTTCGTTTGAATTATGCATTGAAACTTGACCAAATAATAAATGATATTTATTAATTGATATGCTGCATTTTGGGTGGAATGCATTTTGTACGCCAGGCTATTAGTTGAGTGGGAGTATAGCTTTAAGTATTGACATATGCATATAATGTAATACAGCCATCCTTAAAATTTCCTTCAGGGTCAAAGTATCTATCTAATTGACAGATATACACTATATGGACAAAAGTATTAGGACACACCTCATAATCATTGAATTCAGGTGTTTCATTCAGACCCATTGCCACAGGTGTATAAAATCAAGCACCTAGCCCTGCAGTCTGCATCTACAAACATTTGTGTAAGAATGGGTCGTTCTGAGGAGCTCAATGAATTCAAGCATAGTTCTGTCATACTTCCCACGGTCACCTGTAGGTGGTAGGTTCAACTATTATTGAAAAGTGGAAGCGTTTGGGAACAGCAGCAACTCAGTCACGAAGTGGCAGAACACGAAGAGTCACACTGCGGGGCCCCTGACTGCTGAAGCGCACAGTGCGTATAAACATCAAACTTCCCCCAGCATTAACATCAACACAAAAACTATCCATCGTGACCTTCGTGGAAGAGGTTTCTATGGCCGAGCAGCTGCATGCAAACCTTACATCACCAAGCACTATGCCAAGCGTTGGATGGAGAGGTGTAAAGTGCACAACCACTGGACTCTGGAACAGGGGAAATGTGTTCTGTGGGGTAATGAATCACACTTCTCGGTCTGGCAGTCTGATGGACGAGTCTGGGTTTGATGTACGCCAGGAGAATGTTATCTACCTGACTGCATTGTGCCAACGGTTAACTTTGGTGGAGGAGGGATAATGGTATGGGGTTGTTTTTGGGCTAGGCCCCTTACTTCCAGTGAAGGGATATCTTAATGCTTCTGACCTTCAGCATGACAGCAAGACATTTTGGACAATTCTATGCTTCCAACTTTGTGGGAACAGCTTGGGGAGGATCCTTTAAGCATAAAGCAATGCCCATACAGACATGGTTTGGTGAGTTTGGTGTGGAAGAACTTGACTGGCCTGCACAGAGCCCTGACCTCTACCCCCATCGAACCCATTTGGGAATAACTGGAACCAAGATTGCAAGCCAGGCCTTCTCGCCCAACATCAGTGCCTGACCTCACAAATGCTCTTCTGGAAGAAGGGTAAAACAATTCCCACAGAAACACTCCACAATCTTGTAGAAAGCCTTCTCAGAAGAGTGGAAGCTGTTAAAGATGCAAAATTGGGACCAACTCCATATTAACGCCTATGAGTTTAGAATGGAATGTCATAAAAGTTCCTTCCGGTAAAAGGGCCATGTGTCCCAATACTTTATCTATTAGTGTATGTTTGATATGATACACAATGGCTCAAATCAACACACAACCACTATATTATTTTTTCCTGAAACCAATCTTGGACAGCAGGCTCAATTATAACAACTGCAGTTTTATTCTGACATGCATATACATGCTCTACGAATGTGCTGTTTTGGAACACCTAATACTAATGATAATACGTGCTTCTCGTTACGTGTCATGTTACATTTATACATAATTTAAACTAAGGCTCGTCGTGACGACCTCCATAACAATACAAACGAGATAAATTAGAGTTGTGATGGTTATTCACAACATGTGAAGTAAAGCTGACGTTAGGCGATTTGTTGAGTTAGTTTTCCAGCTGGCACAAAACCGAAAGATCGAGCAAGTGTCAACAACTAATAGCTACCAAAGTTGTTTAAGTAGCAAACCAACCATACGCGCCATTAAGAGTGCAGTTATATGAACATATATCAACTAAACTCAACATTATTTAACGTAACCTTAGGTCAATTTAGGTTTAGAACTTGAAGTTGGTGTACTTCTCGTTAAACTATAACCTTGGCCGCATTTACGAATGGTTTAACCTGCTAGCATTAGTTAGCTAGCAAGTTAGCTATTAAAGTTGTATGTTTGCTGGCTTCGTCAAGTCAGGCAGCGAAACAACGACTAGCACTTAATAAAATTAAAGCACTAAATTAAAAAAAATAACACTACCACGTTAAAAAGAGAGCTATATCCCCTGATCTTCACTGTGTCTTTTATTTTTAAATATTTCACGGGAAAACGTTGTTTCATTTTCACACACTTTACTATATTAAGTTACCCAAAGCGAAGAGCTCAGGAAAGTTAGCCCGCAAACATTAGCTACTTATCTGCTAAAATAGATTCAGTCGTTTTTGAAATAGTATATCGAAAACCAAACGCTTTCATAGTTAATCTAGAAGGATATTTACTGAAAGACGTTAAACATATTCTATAGTAGGTATGTGAATCTGTATTTTTTTTACTCTTAAGTCTTTGTTAGCTTACCCTAGTCGACGGTGCTGTGTCTGCTGTATCTTCCTGTACTTAGCCGACTTCTTCTTCTTGGTTTACGTCGGTGGGCATCCAGCTTTTTGGTGCATTACCGCCACCTTCTGCTCCGGAGTGTCGATCAGACAGTAAACTTTCAACCTAGTTCCCGTAAAATACACACACGCACACACACACCTAAACTATCCAAACACCCTATTCATGTTAGATCTACTATATCCTGTAAACATCCCTGTGTCCTTTAAGAAACCTAACAGTACCCTGACCTGTGCTCTCTCACCATTCAAAAATCCTTTGTGTGAAATCCTGCAGCCCTAGTTCCCTGAGCTTATTCCTCATCACCTCTCTCTGTGCCTCATACCTCCTTCATACCTCCTCCTCCTGACATCCCTCACACAAACCCGTGTGGAGCTTCCCTACCAGTTTCAGTGTTTTATTTAAGGTGCAGTGCCCCAACCTCAACCTTGTCATCACAGTATCCTCTCTCCTGTGCCCACTACCTACCTGTGTTCCTTTGAAAACATGTCTTCCTCTCCCCTCTCTGTTCCATCTTTCTTGCCACAACTGGGTGATTTTTCCCCAGGTTATACCTTTAAGATAAGCTATACTTTATTGTCCCTGTGGGGAAATTCTTTCTCTGCATTGGCCCATCCCTGAGGAGCAGTGGGCTGCATTTATGGCATCCGGGGAGCAAATTGGGGTTCAGTGTCTTTGCTCAAGGATACTTCAACTTGTAGACCTGGGGGAAGTGGGGATCGAACCACTGACCTTCTGATAAGTGGATGACCACTCTTACCACTTAAGCCACAGATGCCCTTTAACCTCTACTTTACTGATACTGATACTGATTTCTATTTCCATATTTCCTTTTTTAATGCCTCCTTTGCCAACTCATCTACCCTTTAATTCCTTTTCACCCCTACATGTGCTGGAACACAAAGAGATTTCACCTGACTTCTTTGATGTACTAACTGACTGAAGAATTTCATCATCATCCAGTTTGTATGCTTGTCTGCAGGGAAGGCAGCGAAGACCTGTGCCTACCTGAGACAGAACGACCTGTAGTTCAAGAACTCCTCCTAACGTGGGGACAGAGAGAGGAGGCGGTGGCTGTGGCCTGAGCTGCAGAGGGCTCGAGCAGTGGGGAAGACGGCGCTCTTCGTCGGGGCCAGAGCTTTTATCGAGGGAGGTGAGACCACCCTTGCTACCTGACTTTAAGGTGAACGTTCCTCTTTTGAAACTCGTTTGAATGGAGGTACAAAACTGCAACCATCTCTGTAGGAGATAACAACTGACTCTGTAAAACTATAAATGCTCCTTACAATGTGACAGTACAGCCTGACGACTGTTTGACTGGGATGACCTTAAGTTTGCTAGGACTGGGGATGAATCTGAACATATCAAAACCTTGTCTTGTCAACATCTCCTGCCTAACTTTTTTGATGTTCTTCTGCTTAATCAAATCCCTTTTGTTGGTACTGCCACTCCAAATCCTGTTTCTTCTGTTTCCGGCTTCTTAGCCCCATCTATGTAAATCTGCAAAAACTCACAATATTCTTTCATTACATGATATTCAAAGCACTTACCAGATCTAGTTTATGTTTTGATCTCTAACAAGTGCCAGTCTATATCAGGCCACACAGGCATCCATTGAGCCACCACTGGGTAAACCACTGAAGGGTTTATTCTTAAGCCAAACACTCCCAATTCCTTTGCGATGTCCTTCCCTATCTGACCAAAGTTATCCCTCTGATTCCTCCCATTCTCCCAGCACTCCTGTAACACTTCTCTGGGTTGAGAATCATGCATGGTGTCCCTGTAAGTTAGGCCAGTAGTTGGCTGTCAGCTGTTTCCTTCTTAATTCCAAAGGCATTTCACCCATTTCTACCTGTAGGACAGGTACTGGTGATGTCTTGAATGCCACACTACACACTGACCAATACACTACACAGCCATAATCCAGAACAGATCTTATTAGTGCCACATACAGTCTTTCATACAGCTCGCAGGAGAACAGGAAGTTCGTGGGGCAGAGGAGAAGGAGGACGGGCTAGATAGGAGGTCCAGCAGCTCTCCTAACTACCCCAACTACCCCTAACTACCCACGCTGCCTGCTCCTCTCCTTGAAGATGGCCCCCAGGTTAATCACCCACTTTGGCTGAGGGCCAGTTGCCCTCAGACCAGGTTTGGTGGAGGACTGAGGACCTGCAGGCCGACTGACTGGCGTCTGGGAGGATGTAGGAGGGCGACAGGACAAGGAGGAGGGAGAGCTGGAAGAGGAGGAGGGAGAGCTGGAAGAGGAGGAGGAGGAGGAGGGAGAACTGGAAGAGGAGGAGGAGGAGGAGGGAGAACTGGAAGAGGAGGAGGAGGAGGAAGAAGAAAAGAGACCATGACCTGTGGTTGGAGGAGTAGAAAGGGAATATCTAGAAGAGGAGGAAGAGAATAAAACTGGGGGGGGTTTGAACAGGAAGATGTAGGAGAGGAGGAGGAGGAGCTGGTGTAGGGGTAGAGGGAGAGCTACGGAGGGAGATGTGAAGTGTGGGAGGAGGGGAGCTGGGAGTGGAGCACAGGGAGGAGCTGCTGGAATGCACTTGTGCCGGGACTCTCCTCGGGATCAGTCTGGGGATGGTGGGCTGGTTGGGGTTTAGGACGAGGACAGACGTCCAGACGGAGCGCTGAGAAAAAAGAAATAATAATAATATATTATATATATATATATATACACACACACACACACACACTTTAAACACATCTTTAATTTAATATTTTGACGTTGCATTGGGAATATGTCTATTTCTATTTCAATTAAGAAAGTTTGACAAACACACAGAGATTCCAAAATAAAACAGATGTTTTGAGTAACATGGATGATTTAATGTCACATAAAGAACAACAAAAGACAAGATACAGTAAGAATAAACAGATGTGGATTTTACAGCAGCTGGCATGAAGCTGAGCGCGAGCTTGTGATCTCTGATTGGTGGTTTCTGGCTGCAGTAACATAATGAAGCCACCAGATGGTGTTGTTTACAGATAAACTTGGGGCTCTACTCTTCCTCTTTCCTCCAAAGTTAACCAGCAAACACTGAAGTGTTTGTGAAGCCAGTGAGTATCAGTCATTGGCTGATCAATCAGATCAGTCATTGGCTGATCAATCAGATCAGTCATTGGCTGATCAATCAGTAGCTAATGATTTCAAACATATAATTATGTGAGGTGAGGCACATGTCTATTGACTCATTATGAAGTACATATGTGGTGATGGTTATTGGTTTTTACACAGATCCATGACTTTGTCCTATTGGTGTAATTACCAAATAAATTAAAAGTATTAATTAATGATGTTAATCTAGTTGTAATTAATTGATGAAAACAGACTTAATAAATAGTAATACATACATGACTAAGTCTATTGGTCAGATAGACTCTTCATTAGTTGCTGATGAGGTAAACATTGATGCATGACTTGGTTCCTCATGAGTCATTCATTAACTCATGATGATCTGTGCATTAGTTAAGCATTAATGTCTGCATATTAGTGCACATGTATTGTATAGTGCTATCATTATATTTTGCCAAACCTATTGTACAATGGGGTTAAATAATTTTGCTTCCAACTGCATATATTCTGGCAGTAAACAATTCTTCAGTTCAGTGATACTGTCATGAATTTCGGGCTGGATCACACCAGCGGACAGGACCTGTGACGGACTACTGACTTAGTAGCAGAGTGTGAGGTTAACCGATTGGTCCAGGCCAGTATTGGTGTTTCCCTATTGGCCGTTGGACAGTCCAGGTTTTTGAAAAGACAGTTTTGAATATCAGTTTACGTGAAGGATGTTAATTTAAAGGCTCAGATTTGTGCTGAGTAGGGCAGAGTATGAGAGAACACAAGTTCTCCATGCACAAAGAGCCATGAAGGAGGCCACACAAAGCATGACAACACAACACAGAGAACTGAACTTACACAAAACTAAAGCAGGTGGTAAGTGTGGCCCAAGAGCCAAAATGTAAGTTACATCTTTATTCTTCTTTCATTACCCATCCTTTAGTCTTTAAAGTAGAACGCCATTAAAACGTCTACGTTTTAAGTATAAAGAATAACAGATTTAGCATGTTCTCAACAGCAGAGACCAGGCGGCTCGTAAAGCAAGACAGTGACATAACACACTATTCATATTCATACTGTATATACAATTTATGACATGACTGTCCTTCACCAATATTGTTGCATTTTAACATGCAGTCAGTATGCTAACTGGTGGCAGAAAGCTAGGTACTAAGCTAGGTAGCATGTTAGCTACACAGCTAACATATTGTTGGTGGGAAATCTCAATTTTGTCTGAATATAAAGGTTCTTAGAGGTGTTAGCACTCTACACACAAATTATTAATAACTATGGGTGTATGCCGTCCCAGCTTGCATCCTATAACTTGCTACAACATGTTTCATGGCATCTTTGCACAGCCTGCACCTTGGGTCCTATCTGCTGTGGTAGACCTCTGGCCCTATGGTGCATAATGCCTGTTCTTTTGCTGCCTTGACCTGCAGAAAAAGTGATGCATATCCAGACACCAGCTTTTGGAAGCCTTCCTGAGGAATCTTAGCCCATTCCTCATGGACAGAGGCCTCCAGTTCTGGAATATTCTTGGGTTTACCTGACTCATGAACTACGCCATGCATTAATGTTTACCGCATCAGCAACTAATAAAGAGTCTATCTGATTAATAGACTGAGTCATGCATGTATTACTATTCATTAAGTCTGTCATTGTCAATTAATTAAATCAACATTATTAATACTGTTAATTCATGTGGTGATTACACCAATGGGACAAAGTCATGGCTTTTGTGTAAAAACCAATAACCATATGTACTTAAAATTGCTAGTACCATGGCTCTGGTCAGCCAGTTATGATACACATGACTTTATTCGGTTAGATTAAAAATTTGAATTTGAATTAAAGTTTAATTTAATAAGATAGGGCTGTTGGGCCTTAGCTGAAGGAAGTCTTTGGTCCTTGGTTTTATTCATTTCCTGTAAAACCAAAAACCAAAGTAAAATTTGCATTAAATGAGGGACCTTAGGACAAAGTTTGATCAAATGGGGTTCCGTGGTTTTAATTATGACAGTTTAGGGGTACTTGAAGTGAAAATATTTAGACCCTCATTTGTCTTTAAAGGAGTCTAGATCAAACCCTCACTGACATAATGAATTCCCTAGCCTCTTACCCTAACAATCACAACTAAATGCCCATCCCTAACCCTTGCATTAACAGCATTAACAATAGCCTGATTGTAACCCAACCTTTAAAACAAAATCTTGACCTGTTTTAACCAAACAGCCCTTTGAACTTGTGAGGACACACCACTCTGCTGGTTAGAACCTATGGTCACAAGTACGAATATGCCAGAGTTTGAGATTTCTGTGTCCACGATTTCTGCCTCATCCAATACATTGGAGGTGAGTGGATGGTCGTTTCTGGTGCTTACAGCAGTGAAAAATTACACAGTCTTTCCAGAAACTATCCCTGTTGCTGTGGATAACCACACACTCTAAAATGGTTTTAAAGCGGCTACTCTGTTGCAGGAGTTTAATTAAAAACGTCCCACCAAGGTTGTTTATCATTTGTACTTATTTTCCCTCGTTTATTTGAAGAGATGAAGTTATGAACCTTTAGGGAGAGAAATGAACAGACACCTCTGCTAAATTTTCTTGCACTTTTGTTCATGGATGGAGGTTTTAGTTATCTGTCAGTTACATAAATCAAATACACTTGGGAGCAAAATTATTCAACCCCTACAGTATCTTAGGTTTGCTGGCAAAACATAGAATTTATCAGCTGTTTGCAATAACCAGATTGAACAAAGAAGTTTCAACATCACAATGCAACACTTTAATTTTTGTTCCACATTCAACACGAAAGTCTCCTTTTCATGACTCCTCAGTCTCTAATGATCCAACCTGAATCTCATCATCATCAGAGACACATTTATAAATCAGATGTAGTTAAAACACTGAGCCAACCTTCATAGACTTACTTTATCAGTAGAGTCCCAAAGGTTTTTCTGTTATTGCCTAAATTTACATCAGGGCTCCATGAACTCCAAGACCTTCACCACTGCTGACCCAGAAGCTCCAGAAAAGTGGGCTCCAGTAGCTCAGAACCATCTGGATCAGACCCAGAAGTTCTGTATGTCTAGAGGAGGAAGAATGAAGCTGATGCTGAAAAGAACAGCCTACCTACAGTGAAGCATGGCGGTGGATCAGTGATGCTCTGGGGCTGCTTTGCTTCCTGGACCACTGGAAACCTGCAGTGTGTAGAAGGTCAGATGGATTCCATCAAGAATCAGGAAATCCTAGAAGAAAACGTCTCTATCTGTGAGGAAGATGAAGCTGAGGAAGGACAATGATCCCAAGCAGACCTCAGAGTCCACCAAGGCCTGGTTTCAGAAGAAGTCCTGGATCATTCTAGAGGCCGTCACAGTCGCCTGACTGGAATCCATAGAAAACCTCTGGTGGGATCTGAAGAAGGTGAATAATTTTGCTTCCAACTGTAGAATAGGACTCAGTAGAATGCATACCTCCACCAAGCCAGACCAATCCTACAAGTTTGTTTAGCTTGCCTGACCCACGCCTCACCCCTCCACCAAGTTTCGTGGAGATTGGTTCCGTAGATTTTGCCTTATTAGGGAAAATGCAGAAAATACCCTATCTAGCAATGTTAAAGAAAGTGAAGAAACCTTTTTACGGATCTGCTCCAAATTTCAATGGGTTCTTTCCTGGACCATCCCCCATCCTTCTATAAAATGTTCTGGAAATAATCCTGCTCACAAACAAACAAACTAGAGGGGTAACTCAGATGGTGCATAACTCCACTGAGGCTACAAAAAAGTTTTTAAAAAGTGGAAAAATTGATCCAGATCTCAAAATCTATTTTCCTCTTCCACAGATATTCTGCTAACAAAGTAACAACCCGCAATGAAAACAGAATCTCATTGGTGGATGTAATGACAGAATGAGACCAACAGATACATAGGATGGAAACCAAAAAACACTAAAAGCCTCACACCATTGGGGACTGGCTGCCTAAATTCACTACAGATACATGAAGATCAAAAGTAATTTTTATTTGAAATGATTTTCCAGCTCATTAGCAACGGACTGTGGCCACAGGCTGAGAACCAGCAGGTGGAACTGTAGTCTCTCATTCTGCCAGTGTTTCACAAAGCAGCAGCAACATATAGCCATACAACAATTCACACATCATTATTTAAAACCAAACTGACACAGGAAACAAACAACACAATGCAACATTCATATCTTTTCCTATGTACTCCTTTATATACATCCAGAGTCCCACACTTAGAATTAGTGTTTCTTTGTCGTGTCCCTTTTCTTCTTCTCTTGGTATTCAAGGATCTTTTTGTGAAATATTCCTGCAAGACACAAAACAGGATATTTATTCAGCATACTGTACAAACACCATTATGTTTTTTCTCGGTCACTAATGGCAGTAAAAAAAAAAAGTTGACTGCCGACATAGAGCAGGAACCTCATGAACTTCAAACTGAAATCTAGGTAAGATGAAATATCTTAAATCAAGGCAATAATAATGATAAGATATTTCTTTTAATCAGGCATTTGTTGTTAGAGAATTTTACTTATTTCTGCTTACTTGAACGTAGAATCACCAGAATTCTAGAGCAACACTGATAAGTAAAAAACAATCAAATAATCAATAATGACAAACAGTAGATAGTGATATCCCATTGTAATGTCTAGTCTGCCTTATCCAGAAGAAGAAAACACACCAGGGTCACCTGTCTGTTATGTTGACAATACCACATACTGTAATATTTTCATGTAAATAGTATGCAACTGATGTACAATCGATTTCCTACTGTTGTTTAGGACGTATTAAAAATCTGACAGCTTTTTTAGAGTACTGTTTGGAGTGTTTTTAGAGTACTGTTTGGAGTGTTTTTAGAGTACTGTTTGGAGTGTTTTTAGAGTACTGTTTGGAGTGTTTTTAGAGTACTGTTTGGAGTGTTTTTAGAGTACTGTTTGGAGTGTTTTTAGAGTACTATTTGGAGAGTTTTTAGAGTACTGTTTGCAGTGTTTTTAGAGTACTATTTGGTGTGTTTTTAGAGTACTATTTGGAGAGTTTTTAGAGTACTGTTTGGAGTGTTTTTAGAGTACTATTTGGAGAGTTTTTAGAGTACTGTTTGCAGTGTTTTTAGAGTACTATTTGGTGTGTTTTAGAGTATTGTTTGGAGTGTTTTAGAATACTGTTTGGAGAGTTTTTAGAGTACTGTTTGGAGTGTTTTTAGAGAACTGTTTGGAGTGTTTTAGAGTACTGTTTGGAGTGTTTTTAGAGTACTGTTTGGAGTGTTTTAGAGTACTGTTTGGAGTGTTTTTAGAGTACTGTTTGGAGTGTTTTTAGAGTACTGTTTCGAGTGGCATCTAGTTCCATTATATTCAAGAGAAGGCAGACAACTCAAAAACTCAACAACCAAGTCCAAAACAATCTAGATGGCTACATAGCACAGGTGAAAGAAAAAAAGTATGTTTGATTTTGGGGTAAACTGTCCCTTTAACTATCAGACCATGCAGTTTTATTACTTGTCGGTCAAGTTTTACTCATTGAGGCTGATACTGCATGAATGACTTGAGATAATGTGCCGAATATCCCGTACTACTAGAGATGGAAGCTTTACCTAAGGTATACTGTCATGTGATTTGCAGTGCATCTCTAAACTGCTCAGAGCAGCCTGTCTACATCTACATTCATACAGGTAACTCTGAAGCCTAGCTGGATAAATAGCACTACAGGTAAGAGGAAAAATAGGTAATTATAATTTTGGGGTGAGCCGTCCCTTTAACGATCTGACAATGCAGTTTCAATATTTCTCTCTGGTTAGTCAAGTTTAACTCCTTGCAAACGAGGTTTTGGAGAAGTGTCCATTTAATGACTGGTATGGTATATAATTATTGAATTGATTCTTAGGACAACATTTTAACATTTACACTATATCTAAGATTTAGACCTACTGTATGTGTGTCTCCTCACCTTGCTGTGGTCCAGGCTGCTGCTGCTGCTCCACCTCCTGGATAAACAGGTCAAACATCTGCGTCTGGATGAATTTCTTGACAAAGTGTCGAGTGCTCTTTGACTCGATGGCCTTGTAGAAGCTTCTCTGTTCAAATACTCCCTGCTCTCCAGCGTGGCCGTATTTCACATAGGAGGCATAATGTCCGACTGTTCTCACAAAGAAATGCAGGAAGGCCTCTGACACCACTCGGTTCAGTTCTTCCACTGCTGAAAGAAAGGACATAGAACATTTGTGACGTGAAAATCGATTTCTGTTCCCGCTCCTAATTGGGGTTTACTTACATGGCGCTTGCTGTCTGTTACTTAGTGCCTCTAGTATTTCTGTTTGGAGCTTGTGAGGCAAGATAGAGCTCTCATCACCAATCTAGAAATGAAGGATTTTACACTTTTTATGGACACATCATTTAATATTGATTATTTAATGTGAACTTTAAAGATTATTGACTCAAACATTTTTATTGACACACTTACGGAGACTAGGAAGGTCTCCTTTTTATCCTCAGACAGGTCCACCATCAGCAGCTGTGTCACAGAAAGAAGAAAAGGTTAAGGACCCCACCTTGCCTTTAAACATGTTCTATTGTGTTCTCAATGTTAACTCACATCACTCTGGTCAGTGACCAGGCCCAGCAGCCGTTTCTGGACCCCCAGCAGGTAGGGGGTGGGTGCCATCACCACATCGATCAGGATCTCTGGAACTATGGAGATGAAGGTGTGCTGCCATGTGAAGGGGTAAAGGAGGGCTGCAACTGCATGAAGGACCTGAGATAATGTGCTGTAGGAACAGGAGAGCTGACATCAGAACCGACTGTAAACAAGCTGTCTGAAGGCTGGATTATGAAGCGAGGTAACAGTTGTATCAGGTAACTTTAGGAGTAACTTTGTGACATCATGTGTAACTTCCTGAATATCCTGTACTACTAGAGATGGAAGCTGTATCCAAGGCATGCTGGCATGTGATTTCCAGTGCATCTCTAAACTGCTCAGAGCAGCCTGTCTACATCTACATTCATACAGCTTTAGAAAGTAGATCTTAATCAGCAAGTCAATTTCTGACATGAAGCCCATGTGTACAATTTAATTATCCTGATTGTTTAAACATACTGTATCTAAACAGAGTATTTTACATGTTAGTTACCTACTATACTGGTGTTTTAGGGCCATTGTAGATAAAAGAAAACAACAAAACCCAGAGCCAGGGAAGGGGGACAATAATCTTAAAGAAATATAGAAAATTCACTGATAATGAAGTAACAAATTTACCAGACTAAATCCAAATCTGTATGTTGTTCTCCTCTGAAGAAGCCAAATTCTCTGAAATGTCTCTTTAATGACTGGATGTTTACGATAATATGGTGATTGTGAGCTAAAATAATGTCCATATAATGTATAATTTGATTATGTCATCCACTGCAGGCATAATACACAATGAGGTTTCTTCCCAAAAGAACACTCTTTTTTAGAAACATTATATAGACTTGGTGGCTGTGACTCAAGGTAGAGCAGTCGTCCACTTATCATAAGGTCGGTGGTTCGATCCCCAGCCCCTGCAGTCTACATGTTGAAGTGTCCTTGGACAGATACTGAACCCCAGTTTGCTCCCAGTATCTGTTCCATTGGTGTGAGTGTTTGTGTGAATGATTACTGCTCCTAATGAGCAGGTGGAGCCTTGCATGGTACAAATGCCACCACTGTATGAATGCTGGTGTGAATGGGTAAATGCTGGCTGGTGTTGTAAAGCTCTGATTGGTCAGTCAGACTAGAAAGGTTCTATAAGTAGGCTACAGTCCATTACTGTAATATCAGAGAATATTTTTCTTGTAAATTCGCCACTTTGATGTCAGACATTCTGAGATTTTCCTTGGAATAGAAGCCATCTACCCCAGCTCCAAATTCTCTTTTTTACCTACAGTGGCCCTAATATGCTGTTGTATGGTACATCTCAGCCATATTGCAAATTAAATAAAGACACAGAACATTTAACATTTCTTCAAACTTGTCATTATCTGACATGATCATTGTTCATTCTTCAGACGTGCACAAACTTCAACAATACTGAATCAACTAGTAGTTATTCACGATTGTACTACAGCTTTACACCAATTTAGACAATCAGAGTTTGTAAAACGTGACTTTCCTTGATGATCCCTGAGTTAATGGAGCTTAGCCTCTCACCTCTACATAGTGCAGCCCTCTGCTTTAGTTCAACTATTGTTAAAATGAAAAATGTGTTTGTCTTCCAATAGGGATTATGCGCTTTAGTTTGATGGAAGTGTCTTGATGTGAAACATGTACACAAACTGTTAACTAACTTTTGATAAGGAGTCTATCTAATAAAAGCATTTCAGTATTAAACCCTTGTTCTTTCTATGGGCATAGTTTTAGTGGTTGTGTAGCTACTCAACTTCTGCTTATTCCAAAAGAGCTGTGCAATAATTCAACAGTATTGTTTACTTTGTTTCAGTAATTTGCTATTGTGAGAAAAATCTTATCTTGAATTGAATTAAAATGTCTGGATGTCCCCTTTACCCCCTTGGTCTCAGGCCCTGGGTGACTTGGCGCTACAGGCCTGGTTTCTTTTAATGCACTTCAGTAGTTTAGCTCACACCCATACACTAGAACGGACACATTTGTTTTTTTTGCACAATAGGTCTCACAATAGGGCTTGGGGGGTTGTGGTTGGGGTGGTGGGCCCCTTGCCCCATGCCCCCGGTGGTGTGCCTGTGCGATCCGACGGTGCTGGTTGGGATGCTTCCTGGGCCCTGGGCCTGTTCGTTGTACCCTCTGTGGTGCTGTGGGCCCTGCATCCTGGATGTTCTCACGGCTTGGTGGGGCGGGCCGAGGTGTCTGGCTTCTGTTTGACTTTGGAGGGGCTCTGAACACCGGTGGGGATCTTGTTGCATGATCCCGGCCCAACACACCAGCATCTACTACGACCGAATCTTCAGTGTTGATTGGTGCCACCAGTGGCTGCTGAGCCAGTGTTGAGGTCAACATCACCGCTCTGTGTTCGGTTCTCGGGACTCTTTAGGCTCTGGGCTGACAGAGTGCATGGAACACAAACCACTACACTGCTCGTCGATGTTAACTGCATGTCCTTTCGTCCTTGTTTGTCTCGTCTCTGTGTTTCACACATTAGGTGTATCACATCCTCTTCGATGAGAAATATATATTAGTTCTAAATAAACCATAATAGGCTCGTCTCTCAAAGAGGGCTGGTGTAGGTCACAAGCACACACACAGAAAAAAACCCTTATCTGCTGTAAGATCAAACTGCATGTATTTTCTTTAAGAAGTGGTTTCTACCAATCGTGGCACAAACCATAAATATACATACAGACAGATAAAAAAAGAAAAAAAAAAGAATTAAAAATGTCTGTTCTACAAATTCAAATTTCTTAACTAAAAACAGCCAAACTGAAGTGAACTTTCCAGTCAAACACAGAACCTTGTGCTGTGATTGGAACTCATAAATGTCCTGGATTAGACTGTATGTTGGCCCTAGAGCTCTGTCCAGCTGCTGGAGACGCGTGAGTGGAGCACCCTTTCTGAGTCTATTATTTTAAAATGCACTTTTCTTTTTGAAGTTTAACATTTGCATGCAAATATCAACAAAACTCTTAAATTTATTAAACTAGAAAATGTATGTCCAAGAACAGTGATGTCCCCTCTACTGGAAAACCTCCCTGAATGTGAGCAAACTGACATGAAAATCACCTAAATTCCATTGTCTAAAAATTTAAAAAGCAAACTGAAGAATTCAGTAATAAGATGCACACCATTATGGCCCCATACAATGCAAATGTGAAATTTCATTGAATTCTCTCCAGCAATTTTTGACGTGCATAGACCATACCCCATATCCCGGACAGATGAAGGGTAACCCTATATGGCCCCTATGGGAGGGCATAAAAAATGTCTTTACAGACATGACACATGTCTATGTCATGTCATGTCATGTTTGTTTATGCCATTCCAATACTAGAAAGCTAAGGTTTTCTCTCAGGTAATATTTACTACTGTGGAAACAAAGGTACAGAGTAAGGATTATATAGTGTGCCATATACAGCATACAGTATTTTACAAAAGTGCAATCACATCAATCAAAAATGAGCTGGAAACATGTTTTAATCAGCTGTAAAACCAAATGAATGAATGGATGAATGGTAAATGAACTGTACTTATATAGAACCTTCTAGTCTGACTGACCACTCAAAGCTTTACAACAGCAGCCAGCATTCACCCATTCACACCAGCATTCATACAGTGGTAACATTCATACCATGCAAGGCTCCACCTGCTCATTAGGAGCAGTAACCATTCACACAAACACTCACACACCAATGGAACAGATACTGGGAGCAAACTGGGGTTCAGTATCTGTCCAAGGACACTTCGACATGTAGACTGCAGGGGCTGCATGTATGCGTGTATGCGTAACCAGAACCTGGTTTCCTGGTCTTTTGATGCTGCTTTTACTTTTTATTTATGTATTGTGTAAATAACTGTGTACAGGTGAGTGTGTAATACCCAAGTTCATCTGCAATGAAAATGATTCGTCTCTCTAGGACAGTGGCAGCAAACACCCGTAACACCTCCTCTGCTGTCAGGCAGCCGAAGAGCGTGGCGAAGTTTACGTGTTCCAGCCAGGAATCCAACGGTCGGGTGAGACGAATGATCTAGTGGAGAGTCAGCAATGTCACAAATTTGTCCCCAGTGGTACCAGTATGTCATCACTCAACTTCACTTTCAACTCTTACCACAACACTGTCTGACTGTAAAGGCGCTACAGCCTTTAAGTTTAAAACATGGAGTGAAGTGAAATTTCACTCCCTGCTAAAGTGGCCCACAAATGTCCTTATGGCACTGAACTTCATAAGCACAGGAGGACTTAAATGTGTTATGAGAGAAGGAACCACAGAGCTTTTGAAAATTGTGCCCACAGACAGATATCCCAAAGTCAAACAGGAGGCACTTAAGCTACTGTTTGGATCATCATCATGAATCAGTTTTTTTCCTACACTAAAAGAAGTTAGGCTAAATCAAAACATTGCTTTGTTCATACAAACAAAGAGTTGCTATGAGTGGTCCCAACTGAGTACAAGCATGGCCTGAATACAATATTAAAAAATTAAGACTGCCAGGTGTGCCAGTGAGTAAACTGGGGTAAAAGAGACCTTTGAAAACTATTAGGTTATGTGTAATGACATTAGGCCTACAAGTCACTGTTGGTATTATAATGTGGGCATCCATTTGTCGTATGGCTCTTTGCATGTTTTTTTGGCTTTTTATGCTGGACTGGTTGGACACCCCTGATCTAGGTCATTGAACCTTAAGCGGAACCATAGGCAGGGTTTTGGTCTGACCTCAGTGCCCGACTCAGGAATGAAGCTCTTAATCTCCACAGTGTTTCCTGGAGCTGGGAACGGAGCCTCCCTCAGCTTCTGCATGAATGGGTAGATCATTGCCATGGAGATCTGCCGCCGCTTCTCCACCTCGTCAAATATCTGCACACAATCACCAATTAATATCAATATGAACACTAATAAAAACATTAAAAGAAAGGTTAACAGACTTCTTTTTTTAGATGCACAGAAAGATGCAGGTCAGCAGTGGTGTACTGCCATGCTATGGTCCATCCAAAAGTATTTCTCTTGTTTTCATGAAAGGAATGTGGGAGCAGTACACAGCACTGTCTTACACATACTGCATGTTCGCACACTCAGACAAAGACATGCAGGACACATATTTGCAAAATGGACATAAAACCTTACTATACTTGGCAGATTTTTGGGCACATTTACGACTAGAGCGGTCATAGCCTGGAGCCCTACTTTAAGTTCTGTTTTTAAGAAGAAAAGCCAGTATGTTTTATTCTCATCAAAAGTGAAGTTTGACCTTTGGTACAGAAGGCTGCTATTGTAACTCAAAAGTATGGCTTAGGCTAAATTAATTTAATTTACGTATTTATTAGCAATTAAGTAGTTACATATAAACATACTCAATCTAAATATACTGACCAACAGAAGAAATGTTTTTTTTCATTCCATTTAAATATCAATGGCTAATTACGGTTCATACATCTTTATTCACTATTCATTCTTTAGCCAAAAATCATTTTTATGCAGATTATTGGTTTTTGTCTTAGTATTTACAAGTCAGAAAGTGTGGATGGTGAGACAGAGAACAACAACAGTCACTACTGTGCGTGTCTACCTCCAGCATTTATCACTACTTTACACCTCCTGAATGGATAAGATGTTATTCTGGACTTGTAGGATGACGTCATTCTTCCTGCAGAGCTGTGACAAGTTGTTCATGTGTTGCTGGAGCAGGATTTTCCGTCTGACCCGGTGATCCTGAACGTCCCATAGAGGACATTGTGATGCATGAAGGTGATGCCTGATTGCTGTATCCTGGGAATGATGCGTGGACCTAGAACTGTATTTCGGAGACGGATGGCCGTGAATGGGGACAAGTTCTGACTGTCATCCATTAGCAGTGCCCCCCCCACTTCATGACACCACCACCAAACGATCCACTTCCTGGATCTATACGACAGGATAGCGGTCTCCACGGCGATGATACAAACACCAACGACCACCAGCTGTGTACAAGTTAAATCTGGACTCTGGTCCTCAGGTGGATCTGAACCAGGGAGAGAGCCCACGCAGACATGGGGAGAACATGCCAACACCACGAAGAAAAGTCCCAAGCCCGCAGTAGGATTTGAACCCAGGACCTTCTTGCTGTGAGGCAACATTGCTAACCACTGTGCCACCATTGAAATCCAGTCAAAACCTTTTGAGTTCTGCTTACAAACACACACTATTCCCAGTACCTCCTCCAACTCTCATTGGCAGAGGTAAATAGCACACATTTTCAAAAATCTATGAAAAGATGAGGTTTAAAATGAAATTATTATTTTTGAAGTTTTTCTAGTATATGTCAAAAGGGATTAGCAAACTATCACATTCTATTTTATTTCTATCTTTGGGTTGTGACACAACCCAACTGAGCAACACTTCTGATCAACAGACAGCAGGAGAGAATTAAATGGCTGTAAAAGGCTTTTCCTGAACAAGGCCACAAACACATTACATCTATTTGGTTACAAATTGAATATTTGGCAAGTTAATATTTTAGAAATTTCTAAAGTTTGTCAAGAAGTACAGCTGGGTTAAAAAAAACAACTCCTTAAATAACAAATAAACTGAAAGTCACTGAAAAGTATTTCCCTCTTTTAAACTCACTTTAGAGAAGAGGCCAAAGCAAGCCAGTGTGCTGATGATGCAGTAAGCCTCAGGTGGTCGAGCTCCTTTCCCTCCAGGCTGCAGATTAGAGAACAGGCATCATGAGATGAAATATCCCCCAAGCCCTGCAAAATCGAACTGTTGTATTTGCATAAATTCAGTTCTATCAGTTTAGCAGTCAGTTAGAAATAAATACTAAAATCTTACTAATGAAAATTACATGTGTATATAAAAATTAGTAAACTAATTCAGTTAAGGCTGCTACAGAATCCTGTCTGTTTTTAATGCCGTGCCGTCTGAGGGCCTGAAGATCACGGCCATCCAATATTGGTTTTCAGCCTTGTGGTTTAATGACATTGTTACTGTAGATCAGTGGTTCCCAAACTTTCTTTCTGGGGACCCACATTTTTAAAATGATAAACCATCACGACCCAAATCACAATAGATCTTATCTATAAATTGCAGGATTTAACAATTTGTGTATAAATGAACATTTCTGACCATTTTTACTGCCGTCTGCATTATCATATTATCTTGAATAGGTAAATCAGCCATTTCAAAGTGATATACATTTAAATTACAACTACATTGTCTGCTTATTGAAAATATATACTGTACATATTTTAAAATGGTTGTGGTTGTGGGTCGCAACCAAGACTTTGGGAACCACTGCTGTAGACGATGAAATCCCAAAATTCTTTGCAAGTCTACGTTGAGAAACATTTTTCTTAAATCTTTGCACTATTTTCCAGGGCAGTCTTTCACAGAGTGGTGAACCCCTCCCCATCTTTACTTCAGACAGACTCAGCCTGTCTGGATTCTCTTTTTATACCCAATCATGTTACTAACCTGCTGCCAGTTAACCTCATTACCTCCTGTTGCAGTTTGGCCATTGGTTTACATAATAACCTGTGTAAAATGTCAAAACACAACTCAACTCTGACGACACTTTTTAAAAACGCAGAGGCAAAACCTTTCTGTTTTTAGCAAAGCTGTTATCATGTAAACAGGGCCTGAATTTTGTAAGGAGATATAATGCATGTGAATGAACATATGACTGAGTTGTGATATCTGATTTCTTTTTAAGAAGTTTGTGTTTCCATCTTTAAGTGACTGTTAAGCTCGGTTCAGTCTCAAAGAGACTTAATTTACTTGTCCTTGAAGATGTTATGTTTTTATGGATTGAAACAAATTTATTTACAATGCAACTTTAGAGATGAAGGTTTCATTGGACTTTTTTATACATCATATACGTATTTGTGCAATATAGGCACTGTGTTTTTGCCTGTTTGAGTTTATTTTTTATTCTGAAAGACAATTTCTCCCACTGAGTTTTGGAGAGACAATGTATGTGAATACATAAATGCATGTCATTTATGATACGTGATCTTTTCTTTTAGGCTTCTGCTTCCATCTTAAGTGATTAAGTAAAATTTCATTAAATTCTCTCCAGCACTTTTTGAAGAGATGTGTATAGGCTATACCTCTGAATGTGAGTAAAATAAGCTACAAATCGCCTAAGTTCAAATGTGCCTGTCATTTATAATGGGACATTATGAGACAGTTGACTGGTACTCCTGATGCTTCAGGATGCATGTAATGAACATTAGAAAATTAGATCTAAATGATGACACACAGAAGACATCTTCAGTAACACACTGACCAGTAACCTCCTGCAGTATCCATTTCTTCTGCTGCCATCAATCCCAGTCAGAACAAAGGAGAAAGTTTCACTGGAAGTGGATTAAAAAAACAACAGGGTTGTGCACTGATTTACAAAGAACTCAACCATAAATACAAGAATTTAGTGATAAAACGGTTGACAGAGGATCAGTTGTACCTGGGGTACTGTGTCAAAGGTGTCCAGTTTATGCCCTCAGGGAAACAAAAGAGAGTGATTGCCTTTAGTGTTTTCTCCTCTTTCTCCTTCTGAAATCTCGCCATCCCATCTCTCTGAAAGACACAAACATCATTTTTTTCTCTTCAATTTGTCAGAATTTAAAAATAAAATATATTATACATTTGCAGTCCACCATCAAACTGACCTTGGGAAACTGGTAGGTGATCTGAGGTTCATAGCTGCTGCTGCCCTTGGCTTTCTTTAGGCTTACCACCACCAGATACTCAAAGAAGTACTGACCACTGACGTAGCGTAGCTGTCTGGATGTCTGGTCTGCCACCAGGTCCTGGGTCTCTATTGGCTCAGGGTCTTTGACTCCTATCCAGAAATGTAGAAATGCATGTTTGCTGCTGGGTACCAGGTGGAAAGGCTTACAGGACTAATTAGATTAGATGGCCCATATCTAAATAGATTAAGTCTATTTCAGTTTACTTTTGGTGATGGCTGTTCCATTGGTTTGTGAATGTGAACGGTTATCCCTTCTGATGAGCAGGTGGCAAATTGCATGGCATTGGGGTGTGTGTGTGTGTGTGTGTGTGTGTGTTACTAATCTCCCCCGCTGTCGGGGGTCAAGCTACATGAAATTCCTCAGCAGATGACCCCCAGTGCTTCCTGGTGTTTGAGGCGACAGCATGGCTGTGTGAGTGTCCAGCAGCGGAGCGCACTGTGTGGCTGCTGCCTCTGCTACCAGGGGAAGTGCAAACAGCAGCGCTCAGTTTGCCTCCAACAGCCAGGAGGAACTTCGCTGACGTCAAGAGAGCAGTACTGGAAAGTATGGGGCTCTCACCAGAGGATCATTGGCGAAGGTTCCTGAGTGCCAGCTTGGGACCCAGTGACCGTCCCTTTACCTTCGAGCAGCAGCTAATGGACACAGCGGGAAGGTGGCTGACGCCAGGGGACTCTGCTGGCAGGATCGATTGGGCACCGCTCATTTTTTCTTGACACTGGATTTAACCAAGAGGTCCTGGGAGATCCCCTTATCTCCAGAGTCTAGGGGAAAAGCGCCGTTCTCCACTCTGTATGGTTTATTCCAGTTGGTTGCACTTCCTGTTGTGTTGCTCTGTGTCCTCAATAATAGGACAAAAAGAAAGCACTAAACAAAAAATGAATTTGAATAATATAGAAGTATTTCTCTCAGAAGCAGCTACCATCACCAAAAACTAAACTGCTATTGACTCGATGTATTTAAATTTGAATTAAGACATGGTTTTAGCAGAAATTACAGGAAAATGTTTTAAAAAATCTGTGAACACACACAAACATTCTTTATGTAGATAACTTCATGCAACCATACTGCTATAGTGAATTGCTTCTATTGACAGTGTGATTAATATTCAGACAATTATTTGCCATTCATGTGTGTATTGAATGGAATTAAATATTGTTGAACATTCTGAGTGAACCTGTCTGTCGTCAATAGGAGTGAAAAGAATAACCTCTGGTTGAGCCGATTTCGAGGGCTTTGCGTATCCCACTGATTTACATTGTTCAGTTTTGATGTTTAACTATTTCATGTCGATGGTTGGACAAGGAATGCTAATCCAAGTCAATAATTTGTTTTGTGTCTCTTAACTTTGATGGTCTTTTTAGTCAAAGTGATGCAGCCTCTTGCAGTATGTGCACAAAAACTTGCAGGTAATGTCAGCCTTTCTGATAAATGATGATACATTTTCTGTGACGTTTTCTGAAATCTTTCCCAGCTTTATATTAATTGTCACCTTATTTTCTAATCAACTCCATTTGAATGTGCTCTTGACACACTTGTCTTTATCTTGCAACAAGTTTACCATGTTTTTGCCAAGTACAGTACACAACGTGCTTGCTGACAGACTGTCGAGTCCAACTGCCTTTAATTTAGGAGGATAATAGTTTATTCTACTCCCACATTCGTAGTTTCCGTGTTCACCAGGTCGCCATGCGGCAGCATTTAGTGGCAGTCAGTCCGACTGTGGGGGCGAATTCCAGTGGGAGTGTCATGAATGCATACCCAATGGTGAAATGTGTTGCTGGAGGACAGACCAATGGCAGCCTAGTTCACATCACTCTAACTTCCTCATTTGTTTGGTCACCTGAGCCATTCACAGAAATTCAAGGAAAATCTATATTTATAGCATTTCAACTGATTTTGTGGTGTCTGATGTTCAAACTGAACACTGAGTATCGTTATATTTATTCTCTCTTTGAATGGAATGTTATTTAACTGATGGACACTGTAAATAAAAACTTTTGCCTACAGACATTGACCCCAACACCTCCACATACCCATCTCTCTCTCCTGTTCAGTGTACTGCTCTGTTCAGAGTCCATTATTCTCCCACACACACTTACAGACTGTTAGGTTCCACTTGTGTTCTCTGCAGCATTCCTCCCTTTTTGTCTAAAATGAATACATCAGCAAGGAGATTTCAGTGGTCACACAGAGACACAGCGCTGCGACCTTGTGTCTCTGTGTGTTTAAGGCCTGCTTGTGCAAACCTTACCACAATAATTAATAATACTCAGCTAAGTGCAGTTTTAGTAATCAATATATTAAGCTGTTATTGGGAAGGATTTGCTCTGAGCTCATCTGACTGTTGCTACATTGAGAGTTTACTGATGGTATGTATCACAATACGCAGTGTACATGAAACCATTGCTTTTACACTAATTTACCCAAAAAACACAAAAAAACCCTCAAAAACCAGAAATTCACTTGAAACCCCTTAGACTTGTGTTTTTTTTAGTTGTGACGCTGTGAGCAGCCGTTGATGGATTTTGCCACTCTTATTATTGTCTTTCTTACTTGATCATGCTTCAAGTTTCAGGAATGCAGTTTCCAGTATGGGTTGGGGATGAGGTATAATTATTACCTCCACCAAGATGGTTATGTTTTTACGCATGCCTGTTTGTTGGTTTGTCAGTAGGCTTATGCCACAACTACTGAATGGATCTACAAACGTGTGCATCACGACTGTGTTGCGACTTTTAAAAAGATTCACACACAAAGGACCTTAACATTGTTCATGAGGTGTGTGTCGCTGCTGCTCTGATTTGTTGCAGGTTAAAACAGTGTCTAACATACAATTACTAACTTTACTTAACTAGTAACTAACTTTACTTTGTCTCAAAACCCGTGCACATAAAAATCATGTGCATACAAGCATTCAGTAAATTTCAAATATTTTCCTTGAGCTATAGAAAAGCCTATATAACATCAATTTATTCATTTTGAATTAATTCATTTTATAATCATGAGTCATAGTAATAACCTTGCACATTGACAAAAATAGACCAAAGTGAGGAAAAAATAGAACAAAGAAAAAAAAAAGAAGTGATCAAATTGTGGGACTCTGTCCTTTAAAACATAAATGATCCTTTCCAAGTCAAATAGCCATCTTCTCTTCTTGTCAAAGCACTTTACAATGCAGGCATTCAGCGATTCACACAGACATTCATACAGTGGTGGCAGAGGCTAGCATGCTAGGTAACCATTCACACAAAAACTCACACAGCAATGGGAGCAAATTTGGGTTGAGTATCTTGCGCAAGGACTCTCCCTCTGATGAAGCCTATCATACATAACTTTGTAACTCTTCAGAATATATTTCTCAAGGTGCAAAATATCTCTATGATTGTTTTAATGCTCAAAAGCATCTTCTCATCTGTGTCATCAATAAATATGAAATAACACTGTTGGACTTGGTGAGAGACAATAAAAATTGTTCTCGGTTTGTTGGTACTTCTATCTGCCTGGCACGATCTCAACCTTTCGAGATCAGCCATCCTGTCTGCCTCCTTGTCTCTGCTGTGAAGATATTCTGTGATTTCTTATTACACTTTTTTCCCCCTCTACCTCACTGATTTTTGGAAAATCTCATTTTTAATTTGTAGCCCTGTTCAAGCACTTCTTCAAGCGTCTCAAGATTCTAGCATAATTGCATTTTAACGAGGACGCTGGTCGCTGGTACTCCTGGCCACTGAGAGGATTTGCTGAAGCAGACACATCCAACCAAACTACCTGGGCCCAGTACTGGGGTATGTGCCCTTGTCTGTTAAGCTGTTTGAACACTCTTGTCTAGCTAACACCGTGGACTCCTGCTGTGGAGTCCTGGCCTTTAAGTCCCACACTGTGCCGAGCCAAACATCTAAGCTACAAGCTGAGTAGCATGAACAACATCTCTGCTGCCGTGGCTGTTTTCTGTTTCCACAGGTTCTTCTAACTTTAACACCATGCCTCCACTTATACCTCACCCTCTGGATGTGTCAGCTGCCTCCGTCTGTCCCAGAAGATTTCAGAGCTGGAAGGGAGAATATCCATCTTGTACCAAATTAAAGATGAAGTCATCCTGGACTCCCTGGTCACCGTCGGCCGTGTTATCTCCACCACAAATAATGCTGAACTGGACTCAACTATCCCATGTGTGGACGGTATGATGCCCCAGCTGCTGACCACTGGATCCGCCTTGGAGCCAAGCCCAAGGTCCCGGTTAGCTCTACCCCGAGTCAAAAGGAGCCTTGGCCTGCTCCATGCAATGGAGTCAGCAGAGCTAACACTTTCATGTGTTGCAATGTGTTCTGACACCATGTGGTTGGTGTGCTTGTTCTTTGATTTTTCTTATTTTCTTCTCTCTTCATTTCTTCCTATTAACTAAGCTCTTTTTTGTGAAGCACTTTGTAACTTCGATTTTGAAAGGTGCTATAGAAATAAAGTTTTACTCACTTACTTACTGCCTTGCTTTTCATTCTGGGAGACAGCAACTGAATGAGTGGAAACTGCTGGCCATTGCCTAGGAAGTTTTCAGGGTTTCCATAATGATGAAATATCACATCAGATACTGCCCTTATTGGTTGTCGTCGTCGTCATTCGTCCCATGTCTGCATTACATCATATCAGAGGTTCAACTCTGACCTCCCCGTGGCCTTACAGGATACAACAAGGTTCGTGGACTGCAAATCCTCTGAATCTATTTGTGGCAAGAGCTTTAGTACGCTGACATTTGACTAAGCTCTGATTCATAATACCACACTGGGATTTTTGTAACCTGCAACATTGCAAGTTGCTAATATTTTTAGCTGTAATCTCAGAATTTGTTTGCAAATTGCAGGTGGATATTTCTTACCCTGACTAAGCTTGTCTACCCGACACAAGAGGCGCCGCTTGGGTTTATTTCCAATGCCAAACTGCTTTATTAGTCTAGTATGGTTAGTATTTTTGCTGCTTCCTTGGATACTGAAAATGACTTTTTTGTTGACCTAAGAACTCATTCACTAGTAGATGAACTGTGGGTTTTGTATTGATGCCTGACTGACTCCTTGGAGGTCTGGGGACATTAAGTATGAAGTTATCATTATTCTTAACCATGTTTTTAGGAGTCTCCCAACACTGAAATTAATTAGATATTTTTGCGAGTCTGGCCTCCACCCTGCCTACTTAAAAAAGATTCTGACCCTTGGACAAAAGTAGTTGCTAACACCTGAATTAGTGTGTGCACCAGTACTCTGATCACAACTGTCTACAGGATCTCAACCGTCTGTTAGGTCAGTATGTGTGCAGATCAGCAATTCTACACCTGTCGAGAAACTCAGAAGAAATGTAACCCCTAATGACAACTTGACCAAACATCCAGCACCACAGTTTTCACGAGGATGCACAAATGACTGTCACTGGGCCACCATCTAGTCCGACTGAGCAATAATGCAGCAGTGTTAAAGAAAATTAGTCAATTTTCTTTTATGTGGTCATGTAATACTCACTGTCTCTTTTGCCTCTGCGGAAGGATGACCACATGGCACTAAACCTC
Source organism: Chaunax sp. Z400 (assembly GCA_037577475.1). Lineage (NCBI taxonomy): Eukaryota > Metazoa > Chordata > Actinopteri > Lophiiformes > Chaunacidae > Chaunax > Chaunax sp. Z400. Next base: position 29,093,919 of record CM075195.1, read on the forward strand.
TTGAGGGCCCCTGGTCGTCCACATTCATCTTCATGCGATGGGTTGGCTGATAGAGAACAAAACCAGGAGCTGCTCAGTACTGGAGCCTTAACACAACATTACCTTCCCCTGCTAGTGTAAAGGCCATGTATACCCACATAAATGGAAGTGAAGTATTCTGGCTGTTTTAACCTCTGCTGACACCAGGGATCGGCCAGACATAAGGCATTGTGATGTGCCACTGAAACTGTCTTCTAAGACCGATTGGACATAAAGGGCCCGACTTGAACAAACAAAAGTGTGGTTTAAAGTCCATTGCACAAGTGCATTTAGGGTGTGTCCAACTCTCTTGTGCAAGTTAAATGGTGTAAAAGCTGGGCACAGGATGCAAATAGAGGAAGAAGCAGCTGTACTATCACTATCACTACATTGTACTGTATTATCCACACAGTACAATGTAGTGAAATTAGTTCTCTGCATTTGATCCATCCCTGAGGAGCAGTGATGGCCATTACAGCAGCCGGGGTGCAGATTGGGATTCAGTATCTTGCTCAAGGATACTTCGACATGTAGACTGGGGGAACTGGGGATCGAACCACCGACCTTCTGATAAGTGGACGACGGCTCTTACCCCCTAAGCCACAGCCACCCTTAATAGCTTGTATTTATTCCCTTAATTATTGATAAGTGTACTCTGGCTGTAACAATTAAGTAAGTCACCTCCTATTCCCTCTAAGGCCTGGTACTTGAAAAAGACAACTACATGGGTCAGACACTAACAAGCTGCGCTGTACGTCACTTTGCACCCAGCAAAATATTCTGCCCGATATTACAAATATAATAATAATGATAATAACTTAAATTTATATAGCGCCTTTCAAGAGACCCAAGGACGCTTTACATAGTTGGGTACGAAAAATTATAATACCTTTATTTGACTATTTAAGATAACATGGTCAAATAATTAATTTATAATAATTAATAATTAAATACAATCTTACTTTTATAGGCAGAAGAAGTGTGTAGTAGAGAAATTGGCCTTGTTACTCAAAAACCCTACTTACTGTGTTTCCCAGCAGCATCAGAGATGAGGTTACCTTTCGGCTGTTCACCTAGTCAACACAGAGAAAAGTAAGGAAAAGATTCCATTAGAAACCACATTTGCTAAACGCTGTCATCTACATCATTCACAAAATATGAATTTCATGCTTTGTTTATACACTTTAGGGCTGCACAATTAATTGAATTTTAATGTTAATCACGATTTTGACTCCCCACAATTAAATGTACATGATCAAGTGACAATGACATTTGAAATGTGTGCTGCACCCATAGCAAAATCAAGCTCTCCCTAAACCACTGCCTGACCAATTACAGCTGTTCCCTGCACCGCACTGCCTGTACAAAATATCCTTGATCCAGTCCAGATGAATAAAGTTAATGTTAATGTTAAAAGACTATCATTAATATGTATATTTTTCAGAGTTGAGTCTATGCTGCAAAGCAACACAACTAACTTGTTCAACCACTTAATACACACCTCAAAATAATATATGATGAATGCATGAAAGCCAAGAAAAACTTTGCTAACTTGAATCGTCTTACCAACTCAGACATGGATAAAAGCAGCCCTGTTCAGCGCATCATCGTATGCATCCAGCTCACAAAGACACACTGAATTTATTGATGGGACCATCAGCGCTGTGCAAGTTAAATCTGGACTTGTCACTAAATGTGATCTGCCTCCACTGTGCAATGAGCCATAACATCTGTAACATCTGTGCTACACATGTCTGCAGAGTTCAGACCATCAGCATCATCAGCATCCTAACTGTCTGGTCACGTAAGTTTTGTGGAAGTTGTGACATCATCAGTTGTTTCAGTAGGACATTAATTAGACCCTGTAAATTATCACCTTTACCAGGTCTTTTCAATCATGCAGAAAAAAATCTTACAAACATCATTGTTTACTCTGAAATGCACCAATGACTGTAAATGAAAATGCATTACCAATTTATGGTTATTCATGATTTAACATGTTTTGGTTTTGATTACTTAAAGTTTGTTTCAACAGATTAGGGCTAGTGAATGGAAAATATTGGGTTCTTAAAAATATGTATTTTTAAAGTTGCTCAGTATTCTATTAACTATTTTTTATAGGTTATGGTGAGAAAGTGTTAGCAATATTACTAAAACTATAAACTAAAATTAATAGTAAGCGATTAGTAGTCGATTAGTGCCGAGCGATTATCAATTCGTGTTCTGATTGATATGCCCATCTCTATTGGTGGGCCAACACAGAAATATGTATTCTTGTGAAAAAGCCCTCGGCTGAGAAGAGATATTTCACTGAGGTGGTGACGTAGGAGCCGATGCAGTGGGAAAAACATCTAAGTGGTAGAAGGGCAAGAGTTCAAGCTGTAACTTGCGACTACACCGGACCAGTACAAGCAAAGTTCTACAAGGATCTAGACTGAAGACATTTTTATAAACTGAGGCAGAAGTGAGCAAATGTAAGAAAAGAGAGAGTTGCTGGCTGTTGATAATCCCAGTATACACTGCAGTGTGTATGGAAGAGGCAGCTTGTCTGTCTTATATTACATAATAATATTGACAGAGCTGAGGATTTTCCTTCATCACAAGCACAGACTTGCGTATCGGATACTTGTTCCAGCAGAATCCTCGGCTCAACCCTGCTTCATATTTTTGGGGCCTCTGGTAAATTTAGTTTACCTTTATAATCAGAGGAAACAGATGAAGTGTGCAATAAAACCAGTATACCAGTTCATATCAATATGATCTACCAGTCAACACGTTTGGCACTATATTTCATAAAAATCAGTACATTTGGAAAACTTCCATCTTTGCCCCAGAAATCATACATATGTGAATCAAAATGTTCAATATTTTACCATAAATTTACAACATATTTTCTTTCACCTTAAAAAGTATTCATTGATTTTACTCAAACTGGGACATAAAACACAAATTGTTTGGAGATTAAGCTCATGCAAGTTATTGTTTACATGAACAGGCTAAATCAGCATTTTGGTAAGGTGTGTGAAGAAAGGAAGTGGGTGGAGTGCTCCTGTTACCCCTGTTTAGAAAAATCCCTCCAACATTTTACTCCTATCCTTCAGCAAATCCACTGGCTCCCTCTTAAATATCTTATTGATTTCAAGATTCTGCCTCTTAATTTCAAGACTCTCCATAATCTGGCACCTCCGTATCTCTCTGATCTCTTTTCTGCACATCCTCTCACACCCTTAGATCCTCTTCCTCCATCAATCTCAGTGCACCTCCTGCCCTATACAGTCTGATCATTACCTTGTAATCATTCATACTTTATTTTTTATGCCTATTATTATATTTTCTCTGTTAATGATGTCTTGAAACATTGTTGATTGTTTGTACTACATGTTCTGTGAGGTGTCCTTGAGTGCCTTGAGTCACACCTTCTAGTACAACCAGACGGTTATGGTTGGATGACTCAGTTCAGAAATATAGGAGGTAAAGCATTAAGGCTGCTTTCAACCTGACAGTCCAAACCAAGATTTGGGTTTTTGTTACATTTTTCATTTTTAATCTAATTAGTTTTGGTTTCACATTGCAATTTTGCAAGTGCACTAAAGACCTGTTCCTTCCTATATACCTATGTCCTGTTGTCATCATCTATGGGGTCTGTGTCTCCCTATATTGATTGATTGGCTTGTAGACCAGCGTGTGTCTGACATCACTGTGTTGCCAGTTCAGCTGATAGTCTTTTCTATTTGAATGGAGAAAAATGAACAAAAAGATTCCTATTGTTCCCACTATACTATTATTATTATTGTATTGCTACCAGCAGCACCAACTCCAAGCACAATACTTCAGCCAGTTTGAAGTCGCCAAATGAATCTCTTCTCTCTCTCATCCTCACAGAACATAAATTAAAAGTTTAGGGCATTTTTATGTGTTTTTTCCCCCAGTTGACTTGCCATACAAAAAGTGCTTTCACACTGTTAACGAACCAAACCATGGTTCAGTTTGATACGGACCGAAACTGCCTCTTCTTGTCGGACCAAAGTCCAGCTATTTGATCTATTTGATCTTGGTTCGGGGGAGGTCTCACACCTGCAATTTTGGTCCGGATCAAACTGAAACGTCTGTATGTCTAGACCAAAGGAGGTAGGTGTGAAAACACTCTAAGTGCCTTATTAGTGATTTAAAGAATCTTACAAATGGTATGTAGTATGTCTGCTAAGTCCTTCAGCCACCAGAGCAGGAATGGAATGGTTTAACATCCTGGGAAAGACACTTATTCCTTTATTATGGAGACAATTGATACCATGTAACAAAAGCCAGCAGCCATTAGCTTTGGTGAGCATAAAGACTGAGACATAGGGAAACAACTAGCGTGATTCTGTTCAACTGTAACAAATCCAGTGTTTCCCCTTTATTCAGTCAGCAGTGACGCAACGCAGCTAAAATTTCATACGATCATTAATATCAACGGCTACTCATGATTTTCACTTGCACCATGTGGAGGAGCTGAGGTTAGTGAAGCTAATGCAAACTAGTCACCTTTTGAGCTAATGAGAAGTTTCCTTTGGCCCGAAAAATAAAGTGCTCAAAGGCAGGGTGTAGCCTATATCATTAAATTTTAAGACCAATACTGACATCGAGGGAGAAAATTCACTGATTTACCAAAATTGGGGTCAATACATTAAATCATTTGTCACTTAAGGATGAATCTGAATGAGCAAGGGCTTCTTGCATGAGGTCCAATGTTTACGAAAAACACCATGCTGTCAAATTTCTCCAATACAATTTTTCAATGCTTTGAGAAGGACAAACCAACATCTATCTGCATCTATTGTAATTGGGTTGACACAAACATTTTCGTTGGTAGACATATCAAACCCTGGGGACAAAAACAGAAACCATCTGTAATTGTAACCGTATTTCGGTCAACTGAATATTTCATAATGCAAGAGTGCAAACCAAGAGAAGCCTTACTCTGTCTAACCCCAAGCGAATCACTTTAAAAAAAAAATCTAACTGAACACATGCATTACATGAATGAAGTGAATGCATCCTACAGCTGGAGCATGTCACTGGACATTGTCCACATTTCAATCTGGCTCATCAGATTCCTGAAAACAAGCCTCAATCAAGCTGTAAAACATAACCTTAAACATACAAATGTCCAGCAAAAACTATCTCAGGCTGCAGTTCCATTCAGGAGTCACCTTTGCCTCTTTCAAGTTGTGCTACTAGTGTTCAGTTATGACGTGGTGTAAATAACAGCCTCATGCCCCGAGGCTTCTGAACATGTTACAACACCATACTGTCAAATCTACAAGAAAAAAAGGAATGGCACAGTCACAAGGGCCAAAGTAAATCTGCCTAAATCCTGTTCTATGTTGCATTTCACCATGAAAACATCCACCCTTAAACTCCAAATGAAACCTGCCCTCTTATCTCTTTATATATTTGTCCACTTATATCCAAACTATGGACATTTTTAATGTAGCCGGCCTTAAACCTCACTTGGGGTCTGATGTGTTTAAAGGTCTTGGTAAAACTGATAACAATGGTGGACTGACTTCAGAGTAAGTAAAATCTACAATTTAATCCTGGAAATAGCGAAGAGTGGATGGACTGACATCAAACGACACGTTTAGAGCTACTGAGGCAGTATTGGAATAATATCCAATACCTGTCTGAGACAGTATCATACAAAACCATTTAGGAATACGTGATGCTGTCGTCCTAGTTGTGTGAGGTACGTATCTTACCGGGCAACAAAAACAAATCATTCAAGTCCATCATTCAATGCGACATGTTCATATTTCACCGTGTTGCACTATTTTTACGTTTATTCGCCCGCGGTATTCAACAAGGCAACAGAAGCATACAATGAAGGGCCGTAAAGTAACGTAGTAATGCTAACTAACTTTCTGTTAGCATGAAGTCAGAGACTACATGATACCCGGATATGCAACCTGCTCGAGACAGGTCCCGACAGGTACTTATTGTCGATAAAAGAAACGCCGTTCAACAGTAATTTAAGATTTTAATGTCATACGTAATGGATTACGGGTTGTTAACAAGCTTTACATCGGAGTATCAAGTAGTTGGTTCAATCTACGTAGATTTCGTCAGCCAAATAAACAACATTGAACTGCGTCGGCTGTGTCAGCAGTCCGATACTCACTCCATCTACTCTTTAACTTCTTCAGTCCAAGCTCTTTTCTTCTCCTCGTTACCGTTTCACTCATTGCTGCTTTTCTCCCAAACCCCACTGTAGTAATTTCAAATACTTTTCTCAAAAAACTGAGTAAAACAACAACAGTTCTTCATCGTCTCCATTCCCGCACATACAGCATCCTGGCTCGCGCACACCACCAGTCCGCGCGCTTCACCGGCTGCTCGATCAGGGAGCGTGCCCAGGTGTCCTCTAGTGTGCTGCGTTCAAGCCATGTACGAAAAACGACAAATAATGTATTTCCTGCTGCAAGTAAACATAAGCATAAAGAAACTAGACAGACCCAGTCAATATAAACACAACAAATAGGACAACACACACTATCAGTTCCCGGATAGTCAACCAAAAACCATGAGGCCTGTTTCATAAAGCAAGTGTATCAAACAGAACAAATTTCCCTTCTGGGACAATTAAAGTGTTCTCTTCTCTTCTCTTATCTTATCTTATTGTGACACATTTCACTTGAGTCAGTTCCTTAAAGCAAGTTCAACATACAGTAGATTAAATTCAGTTACTATGGAAACTTATGCTGGGAAACCTAAACAGACAGATAGATAGATAGATAAAACTTAACTGTCTGATAGCGGAATCTGACTTAATGACTTTCTTCTTCTTTGACAACACTGTTTAGAAAGGTTGATATGTCTGGAAAATGTGATTTACCTGTACTTTCAGAGAAATATTCCTACTGTTCACCTACCAGCGCCATGGAGATGCTAATCACAACAAAACTACAAAATTATGTTCATATCTGTTAGCCTCTGAAACCCTGATCACACTAGAGGGATAATAGCTAGCATATTTACTGCCATCAAGGAAATGTTTTTATGGCCCTTTGTTGCCTGTCTGTTTGTTAGTTAATTAGCAGAATATCTAAAAAAAATCTTGAGGACTCAATTAAATTTTGGAGAGGTGGTTCTTGGAATGGGGAAGAGGTGATTCAATTTTGAGTTGAATCCTGACCAAGGTGTTTGTTTTTTAGTAAGCATAATATCTCTAAAATTTACTTTTGCATTTTAACATACTGTTGTGTGCATTGTTTGTCACTTTTAACATATTCATAATAATTACCTCCACCAATGTTATGTTAAGTTATGTTTTTATATGTATCTTAATTGTGTTTTCATCACAGTAGCAGAATATGTCAAAATCTTCCCAACAGATTTCAGTGTAATTTTTTAAAGTGGTGATCTTTGGAATAAGGAAGAGGGGATTAGATTTTAGGGTGGATTTAAAACAAGGTGCAGATCTAGGATATTGTTTTCCAGCCTTGACAAAGGTATATACTCTTCAATTGGCCATCTAGTTCCCAACTACATTTCAGCTGGGGCCAGGACAATTGTGAAATCCACCCTGGTGGTCCAATGTTTGACAAAGTTAAACAGTGCATGCCCTCATGGATGCCTGTATAGTAGATAAAATATGATCAAGTTTCCTCTTGGATGCTTGTATGGTAAAAAAAATGTGATGAATAAAACATATCAAATGTTACAACCATATCTCTTACAGATGTCAAGGTGTTTGCCACCCTCTTTCCACAAATGCGCTTGTGACCTGGTACGTGTCCTATGTCACAAAAAGTAGGTTTCGATTGGAGAACTAATCCCCACTAAGAAATGCTACAACATCAAATATTAGTTTGTAAGAAATATTTAAAAATAGCACATTAAAGGGATGATAGTGTATCAACTGAGTAAGGATTTTAACCTAGTGTCTTTCCAGTGACTTTTCATGCAGTCACTCTGTGGCCTTGCATTCTGTCTGAACACATTTTAAAAGTGAGAAGTGACAGGTCATAAAATCCACACTCTACACCTGTATGAAAATGACTGGATATTACCAGTCATTTTATCCAAGCAGCCAATGAATGGGCCAGTGATTGCGAAGCATTAATTCGATGCCCTGCCTTAAAGTATGCAATGCTCCTTTTAGTTTAAGTCAGGCTTTGACATTTTCATACCTGTCTTCTTCAACTGGTCCTGAATACTGCATAGCTGTGAGGCGCCCTCTTCCTCTGGGACTGACAGATAAAAAGAATCAAAGATCAAAAATGAATACAGAGGTCTACAAAGTTTACATTAAAAGCTGTGACCAGGTGGTGTTCTACATAAGGGAACAAACTGACTTGAACTGAATCTATGTGATTATTGTTATCACATTGGTAGATTTAAGACAGTAAGAGTAGTTTACAGGTAATTATTCAAATATATTGTTTACCCTTTCTTGAGCGCTCTCGTACTGATGAAAAAGAGAGCAACCCTCTTCGCTGTGCAAATCCACCCCCTTCACACCTGTTATGCCATTCTGTAGAAAATTGACATTGACATAATGATAGACTTATAAATAAAGACAGACTAAATGAGATGTAAGAACTGTTTTTATATTAGCATTTTATTATATTTTATATTTTATATAAACATTTTATATTAACATAAATATGCAGCAAATGATCTACTGTCTCACTTTTAATACGGAGAGATGAGCAGCTAAAACTCCTCCTTCTGTTTTGAGACAGCTCCTGAGAGAAGAGGGAAAAAATACACAATGAAATTAATTATAAAAACTAAGATGTGAATGATGCAAAGTAATTGTTTTATGGCCATGACAGTCGATATGGAAATGGACCCTCTTGACCTTACATCTCATGCTACTGTCAGCTCTGAATTGTCACTTCTGGTCCAATGAGTCTTAACTAATAGTCAGGTGATCCCTCTTCATTTTGAAAGCTTCAAATTCATACACAAGTTTGTAAAATTCCTCATGAAACAGAGGGTTGTGTGTTAACTTTGACCAGTAGACATCTCGGTACCAGATCTCTCCAGTTTTTACTGGATAATCACTTTTCTCAGATTACAAACCATATGGATTTTGCAGCGCGTTCCCAAGTGGCAACAATTAGCAGCTGACTCAGAGAGGCAGAAAATTAGCAGAAAATGTCTTTGAATTGGTGAGACATGGGAAGATGAAATCAGCCCCCATGTAGAAGGTATGTAAATTTTTTGAATTTGTGATTTTTGTGGAAGTCATGGTAGGCTATGTGTTGGAACTATTTCTTGATAAATATTCTTGATATCTATTCATCAACCCAGCACTTCTGTGCAGTGTCTTTGGCTCTCAGAGTACCCAGAACCTGTTACCCTCACCAAGGAGGTTCAAATTCACCATAAAGTTCCATAAAACTTGGTGGAAGGATAGATCATGGGCCAGGAAAGACCCGTTAAATTTTGGTGAAGATAGAATGATAAATCCGGATAGAGGACGAGTCCAGGGATTTTTTATACCTTGCTTTGCATTGTGAGATGGAGCTTTTATCTACATTTGATCTACATTGTGCCAAATTACCCAAAACCTAATGAAACATTGTGGAGGGATGGGGCATTGCTGAAGAAAGCTTAACAGACATGAATAGGATTGTTCAGCATGTATTCCCTCTAATGGGTGCCATTCTAGTATTTAACCAGAAAAAAACAAAGTGTCATTTTTACATCGTTTAAATTAAAACAACAGGATACAGATGCATTTAAGGTGTAACATAAATCGCCATGATAATATATACTGCATGCTGCACACCTAACCTGCTAGGAGGAGGCTATGTTCAGGGATTTAGGAACTTCAGGAACTTCATTTATTAAGTTGAAGATGCACAAAATATCTATTTTTATCATCCATACTCTAAAAGAATGATGAAAGCACAGCAACGATAAACCACTTTGAATGATGTTTTTATTCTTGGTCCTTCTTTGTTGAATATGTTCAATGTTAGACTGCTATTCCAGTGAAGAAGATGGATTAGAAAATTGATTTGTCTATTACTATTAAGTTCATCTATTAAGTTTAAACTTTAAGAGCTCTACAATGTGGAGTTGTCATGTTAGAATTAATTGGGAGGCACTGAGTGGCATCTGAGATTTTAGACTCTTGTAGGGGTGCTAAAGCACAACTAAATTTCATCCCACCGCTCCTAAAATTAATGATAAAATCAATAAATTAATAATCAATAATAATCACACACTGTAATCGCAACCTCTACACAAAGAGGCTTTAAATTAAATCAAATCTTGCTGTCACATCTAAAAACGTTGCTCGAGCCCTACAAAAAGCCCATCAGGCCACTAAAATGCAGATGTTATTTTAGGCCGGTTAGGCTGCTTTTATACTCGTGCACTAGTTTTCTCTGGCTTACCATTCCAACAATAGACGCTTCAGGCAGCTATAATAACCACACCTGTAAGCACAAAATACATTATGTGTGTATTGTACAATGACTCCATCACAAACACACATTTATTGTAAAACTCAACTGTTTCATTAGCTTATCACTTCAATAAAGTAGGTTAATGAACTCCCAGGCACTTTCTGTCTCAAAAAGATGCAGAAAAATGAATCCCTGCATTTGTTTCTTCCAGTTTGGATTATTGTAATTCCCTATTATCAGGCTGTCCCAACAAGTCTCTAAAGACTCTCCAGCTGATCCAGAATGCTGCTGCACATGTCCTGATCAGAACTAGTATCAGAGATCATATCTCTCCTGTATTAGCCTCTCTGCATTGGCTCCCTGTAAAATCCAGAATAGAATTTAAAATCCTTCTCCTCACGTACAAAGCCCTTAATGGTCAGGCACCAACATACCTTCAGGAGCTCATAGGACCCTACTACCCATCTAGAACATTATGCTCCCTGGATGCAGGGTTACTTGTGATCCCTATAGAGTCTCCAAAAGTAGAACGGGAGCCAGAGCCTTCAGTTATCAGGCTCCTCTCCTGTGGAACCATCTTCCAGTCTGGGTCCAGGAGGCAGACACCCTCTCTACATTTAAGAGGAGGCTTACAACTTTCCTTTTTGATAAAGCTTAGAATTAAGGCTGGCTTAGGCTAGTCTTTAGCTATGCTGCTATAGGCCTAGACTGCTGGGGGACTTCCCATGATGCACTGAGCTCCTCTCTCTTCTTCTTTACACTCTCATGTCTCAATAATTCATGTTACTAACTTCACTTCTTCTCCGGAGTCTTTGTGTTTCCTCATCCCGCAGGTCACTGTGGACCAATCTACTGCTGGGACCATGGTTGATACCTTCTGACATCATCATTATCATCATCATCATCATTACCATTACCATTATTATCACTCTTACTATTACTATCATCATTATCATTAATAATATCATTATTATCAGTGTTGTTATTGTAGTAGTTATTATAAATACTACAAACTGTAATCTCTCTTTTATAATAGCTGTTATTGTTATTGTGGTTGAACATGTCTGTGTCCCTGTCCCTCTCTCCCTCCACCTATCCTCCTTATCTCTCTCTCCCCATCTCTGTCTCTCTCTCTCCATCTATCTCCCAACCTTTCTCTCTCTCTCTATCTCTCTCACCCCAACTGGTCAAAGCAGAGGCTCCGCCCACCTTGTGTCTAGGATCTGCTCCAGGTTTCTGCCCAGTAAAAGGCAGTTTTTCCTCACCACTGTCGCCAAGTGCTCGCCCATGGGGGATTGTTGGGTCACTTTAGAATAAAGAGTCGGTCTAGACCTGCTCTTTTTGGAAAGTGCCTTGATATAACTTTTGTTGTGATTTGGCGCTATATAAATAAATTGAATTGAATTGAATTGAATTGAATTGAATTGAATTGAATTGAATTGAATTGAATTGAATTGAATTGCTACAGCTTTATACATTTGTCACTGCAAAATGTAGTTAAGTAAGAAAACAATATTTCCCACTAAAATGTAATGAGGTGTAATTATAAAGTATGTAGCAGAAATGGAAATAAAATTTAAGTAAGTAAGTAAGTAAAATGACACAGTACATCCCCATCAAGGTCATTTACATCATCTTTAGATTATTTACACTTTATAAACCTGAGGACATGAGTTAATATTTGGTTTTCTAATTCAAGTTCCATCCATCCATCCATTTTCTTCTGCTTATCCAGGTCTGGGTCAGTGGGGCAGCAGTCTCAGCAGAGAAGCCCACACATCCCTACCCAGCCACCTCCTCCAGCTCTTCTGGGGTACACCAAGGCATTCCCAAGCCAGCCGAGAGATATAATCCCTCCAGCGCAACCTGGGTCTACCACAGGGTCTCCTCCCAGTGGCATATGCCCGGAATACCTCCCCAGGGAGGCGTCTGGGGGGCATCCTTACCAAATGCCTGAACCACCTCAGCTGACTCCTCTCAATGTGGAGGAGCAGCGACTCCACTCTGAGCCCCTCCCGAATGATTGAGCTCCTCACCCTATCTCTAAGGGTGAGTCCAGACACCCTACAGAGGAAGCTAATTTCAGCCACTTGTATCTGCAATTTTGTTGTTTTGGTCATTACCCAAACCTCATGACCATAGGTGAGGGTAGGAACATAGACTGACCGGTAAATCAAGAGCTTTACTTTGTAGCTTAGCTCCCTTTTCGCCACAATAGACCAATGCCCCGATCTGTCTATCAATCTCCCGTTCCATTCTTCCCTCACTTGTGAATAAGACTCAGAGATACTTGAACTCCTCCACTTGGGGCAGCAACTCATCCCTGACCTGGAGTGAGCAATCCAACCTTTTCCGACTGAGAACCATGGCCTCAGACTTGGAGGTGCTGATTCGCATCCCAGCCGCTTCACAAACAGCAAACTGTCCCAATAACAGCTGGAGGTCATGGCATGATAGAGCTAATAGGACCACATCATCCACAAAAAGCAGAGAAACGATCCTGAGTCCACCAAACCGGACACACTCCACCACCTGGCTGGGCGTAGAAATTCTGTCCATAAAGATTACAAACAGAATCGGTGACAAAGGCCTCCAGCAGAGAGAGTGAAGAGCTGATCCAGGACAAAAAGTGTATTATTCCTCTTCGACTAACGGATGGACTTTCCTCTCTAGTATCTTGGCATAGACCATCCCAGGGAAGCTAAGAAGTGTGACGCCCTGATAGCTGGAACACAGTTTTTGCATCAGCGACTGCCAAAGCTGCACTCCACTTGGCCTGCTGATACCTGTCAGCTGCCTCAGGAGTCCCACAGGCTAACCATGCTCGGTAGGACTCAATCTTCAGCTTGACGGCTTCCCTAACCGCTGGTGCCACCCAGGGTTCTGGGATTACTCTTGCAACAGGCACCGACAACCTTACGGCTACAGCTCCACTGTACGTTTGGGTGCACCAGGCCTGTCTGGCATCCTCCCCTGCCATTGGATCCAACTCACCATCAGGTGGTGATCAGTTGACAGTTCAGCACTTCTCTTTACCCGAGTGTCCAGAACATATGGTCATAGGTCTGCTGATACAACTACAAAGTCGATCATCAACCTACGACCTAGGGTGTCCTGGTGCCAAGTGCACTTATGGACACCCTTATGTTTGTTATGGGCAAACTGTGTCTAGCACAGAAGTCCAATAACTGAACACCACTTGGGTTCAGATCAGGCAGGCCATTCCTCCCAATCATGCCCCTCCAGGTCACACTGTCATTGCCCAAGTGAGTGTTGAAATCCCCTAGAAGAATGACAGAATCCCCAGGAGGGCCCCCTGTAGCACCTGTCCAAGGACTCTAAGAAGGCTGGATACTCCGAACTGCCATTCGGTGAATAGGCATAAACGATAGTCAGAACCCATTCCCCGACCCAAAGGCGCAGGGAAGCAACCCTTTTGTTCTCTGGGGAAAACTGGGCATCGAGCCGGGGGGCTACAACTATACCCACACCTGCTCGACGCCTCTCACCATGGGCAACTCCAGCCTGGAATAGATTCCAACCCCTCTCGAGGAGCTTGGTTCCAGAGCCCGTGCCATGCGTCAAGGTGAGCCCGACTATATCTAACCGGTATCTCTCACCCTCATTCACCAGCGTGTGTTCCTTCCCCGCCAGGGAGGTGACATTCCATGTCCTCAAAGTCAGCTTTAGCAGCCGGGGATCGGTCTGGCAGGGCCTCCGCCATTGTCTGCCGCCCGATCCACATTGCACTGGACCCCTATGATTCCTCCTGCGGGTGGTGGGCCTACTGGAGGATGGACCCATGTGGCTCCTTCGGGCTATGCCCAGCCGGGCCCCATAGGTGAAAGCCCGACCACAAGGTGCTCCAGGGTGGGGCCCGGTAACCTCGATCCAGTAGAGGTAAACTGGATCCTGTTCTTATTCTTTATAAGGGTATAATGAATTGCCATTAGTCTGGCCTGTCACCTAGGGCCATTTTGCCTTGGGAGACCTTAGCAGGGGCAAATTGCCCCCAACAACACAGCTCCTAGGATCATTCAGGCATTCAAACCCCTCCACCACGATAAGGTAGCGATTTATGGAGGGGGAACAATATTCAAGTTATCACAATATAATTACTAATTAATAACTAATATATACACAATGTACATAAAGTGGAACATATAAGGGTTGATTAGCACTTGAAAAACACTGTGATTTTTGCATACACCTACACAGGAAGAAAAAGTGAAGTTGTTAAGATCTAAGTTCTCTATTCCTCCTGTCATGTGATACTCACAGGAAATGTCTTAAATATACCTTTAAATTTCACTGCGCATTTTTGTTTTGTTTTGGTTTCCTAATTTCCCCCGACTGCACAGAATACTGCACCTTCATTTTCATTAAATCTTAGATATTAGTATCAAAGGACCTTATAAAGAGTGAGCATGAAAATTGCAGGTTAATGACAGCTGAGTCTACTGAAACAAGCGATGCAGTCTAAGACTCAGAACACAAAGAACCTGGTTCATGGGAGGAACACACTCACCACCCGTGGTTGCTGTGATGTCCTGTCCATCAGTGTTGGCTGAGCAGGTTAAAGAAATGTGTTTATCCCCTGGTTAATTTATCCAGTGCTAATGTTATGACCTTTTACCTTAAAAAGGTCATAACATTACCTCCAAAACTTATGCAGGTGGTGTGTCGCTGTTCATAGTAATGGCAAGATGTATGAGGAAGTGCACTGTTGAAACATGCAGCTGATGGACTTCAGTCTAAGGCTTTGATTTCCTCTTTCAGTGTTTAACCAAAGTCCAGTGAAGCAAATGACACAATGTGGGTGTGTTCATGTGTGTGTGTCTGTGTGTTTACTGTACAGTGAAACTGGTGCAACAGCTTTTGAAGACATGCAAAACTTGGAGTGGGATATTTTTAAATTCAGCTCCAAAACAGGACGCAAATGCAGACAACAAGGGGGGCAGAGAGTCCATTGGATGAACAAAATGATGACTTTCATAAACTCATTGGAGATCTCAACATAAATTGGTATGATGAATAACTAAGGGCCTGAAGAACATGAAAACAATATAGTCCAGCAAAGTATAATCCAACAAGAAAATAATCCACAAAGAAAGAACAAAAACACAGGCAAGGTCAAAAAATGAGTAATCAAATATCAAAATCTTAGACAATAGGAGGCAGGTGGAGAACAAGACAATCAGTGTGGAGATAAAAAGGAGAGAAAAACTTGAAGGTGTAGAACTCAAAGAATAAGGAACATGAAAAAGGAAGGAAAGGAAGGAGAGAGTGCAAAAAGACAACACCAAAGACGGACAGACGGAATTCAAGGTCAAAATAAATCCAGGCAGGAAGTGTAAAGTAAAAGACACAACATGAGGAAATAAACCTTCAAAATAAAAGAGGAACTAACAAACTCAAAACCCAGGACCATGACAGATACATTCTCCATGCAAACCTGAGTCTGCATGTTTTATCAGTCCAACCAAATAAACTGCCTGATTCTAGCTTTCTTTTGATCCATTCATTTTCAGACTGCCGGTTCAAGACATGTCAACTTTATTTGTATATACAATAACCAATGCAAACCTGTTTCACTCCTAGTATCCCTTTGCTTTTAATGTGTTGTATGTGGTTATGAGGAAGAATGGTCATCGACATACAAATAAGTAAAACAATATTTCACAAACTGACTATCTGTTATTTATTTAATTTTTTAAGGTAGGAAGTAGAGGAGCAGTTAGGGTTTACATAGTGGGGATAGGGGGTCTAGGTTTGGACAGATCATGGTCAGGGGGGGCTAGGTCTGGAGGGATCATAGTCTGTCTTCTTTTTATGGTGAAATATACGGAAATAGAAGCACTTCTTCCTCTTCTTCTTCATGGTTTGTTCAAGGAGCTCCTGAAAAGTTAATTTCCAAAGGTGTTGCTGTTGGTTCAGGGGCTCACTGACTCTCCCTAGTGGCCATAGCAACAAAACATGTTGGGATTAAATGTCAGTATTTTATAAAACAGAACGGTTCCAGGATCTTCTGCTCATCACTACTGCCTTGAAAGAAGACTTTTTGATATGATCAAATAATGGACAGATGTTGTTTCATTAGCAGCGCTGAAGCTGCACCTGCTTCCTAAAACATGTCTGTTTCATGCAGCGCAAAAGATGAGCACCAAGCAACATCTACAGGTGCTCACTTGAGAACCAGACCAAAAATGTTATGTGCACCCCTGCTAACATAATTTCTCAAGTTCTCTAAGGATAAATTTTCCTTCTCCAAAAGCATGTTGCACATAAAAAAATGCAAGATGCAATTAAATTCAAAGCCAGATCCAGATCTAACAGCTGTATGTGAAATAGAGAACCTACTGTATTGGTGAGACAAAATCAAACTTCAAAATCAGAAATAAGTTCAATGATGTACTAAATTCAGTCAAAGATGTCCAATAAAATAAGTCAGGAACTCTAAAAATGTGATATTTCCATATTAATGAGTGTTTCCAGAAGTTGAGGAGTACATATGTGAAAAACACTGCAAGCCTTCAGTGTCTCCAGAGGGAGCTGAGTCTGATAAGTGGCTGAAGACATCAATGATAAAAATGAACAAGATCTGGAGGTCTGTAGCCAGCACCTACTGTCTCTCTCCTAAGGGTGCACAGGTTGCATTCGCTTCTATGTTCATAACACACCTGAATCTCTTTTTGGTGCTGGGCTGCTTAAAAAAAACATGCAAGTATCTTAACCAGCTGAACCTGTGTAGAATTATTCTGGCTGAATGAGCTAGAATTGAGCTATTAGCCCCGATGGATTTGTTCAGGTCATTCAAGTCAGGTGTTGGACTTTAATCCCTGCTTTTCTTAGCATCCTTTATGGAACTGCTCTCCTGCCTCGCCCAGCCTGCCGTTGTGTCTTCAAGCAAAAAATACATAAAAATCAGGTAGTAACAAGAGAATTTATGGTGTAAATTATGTTTGGAAGTTACAGCATTATAGAAACTAGAGCATAAGAAGGCATACTGGTGAAAAGACATTTCAGTGAACTTGTACAGTGACAATAAAGTTACCTTGTAAAGGGCCTCATTTTGATTCCCATAAACTCAATACCAAATATGCTTATATTTGAATAATATTACTGCTTGTAATCTGTTTCCCTTTTTTTGTTGAGTAGATATGGTGTATCTTTTTTATAGTGTAGTTTGTATAAGCCTGATGCACACATAAAAGGAGATCTACATTCATGTGGTTGGGAATATATCAAAAACCAAAAGATTCATAGAAAACATAGCAAATATTTTCCAAAGTTTACATTGTTTTTTCATGTGTATCTAAAGTAAACTTTGGACTATCACATGTTAATCTGCTCAGTCTAAAGTAAGGCTGTCATAGATATAAACTTATCATGCCGTCTCTGATTAGCTTCACAAACAGCCACGTTATCTTCTGTACAGTACTGTGTTACATAATGGCCAGTCTGATATCAGTTTGCTGTTTGATACTATTTATTTTTCTAGCTCAAGGATACTGACAGACCTTCATATGTATTCAATAATACAAGTGTCTTGAAGATTCCAGGTAAACTGATTTAGGACACAAAGAATTCACCTGGTTGGGGGGTTCAGTCATTCTCTAGAGAATGCATCCTGTCGTAGTTTGTTTGTTGAGTTCTCTCTAGTTCCTATTAAGTAGCCTGTTCAAGGTGGGGCTGTTGCTGCTTTACTGTGCCACACAGTTCTGTGTGAAAGCTACAAAGGTGTAATAGGAGTCATGGGTGTGACCATGTGTAAAGTATGTGAGAGTTAAAAAGCAACTAGAAGCAGTTTGCAGCGAACTCAAAGAAGACAAATCAACCCAAAATGTCTCCAGAATGCAGAGACAACTGGAGGTTTGTGAGCTCCTTACCCTCTGAGCAGAGGACGAGATCAGTCACCCTACTACAGGGACAGTTAATGATTGTTCTTGCCCTGTTGTTCCATTGTATAGAGAGCACTGCTCAATGCATATGTAAAATGTCACCCAAGATGCCGCTGTGTTACATGTCAAAACACTTTTGGTTGCAGAACGCCGCCATGCAATCTAGAATCACTGAGGCAGTGTTTCACTGTAAATAAACAGGTGGTTTAGAGAAGGGTCTTCACTCTGGAAGTATTACATGATCTCTGTGTAAAAGGGCTTTTGATATGAGAGGATGTAGAATATCACATGCCATATATATATATATATATACATATATCATATATATATCATATCTGTACTGAGCTGGACCAACAAATACAAAAAAAATCATTGAGGTCTAAGTAACCTTTTATTGTTTTCACATATTTTATTTGATCTTTATTAGTCTATATCAGTATAAACAAACAATTACATAATCCGTAATAATAAATAGATGCTTAATGATAAAATCCTCTCCAATTCTCTCAGTGCTAAAAAATGCTTCAACTTACAAAAGTTCAACTAATTTGAGTCCTTATCTCAAGAAAAAACTGTTGGATCTCAGTCAAACAAAAGTACTTATTTGAGACTGGAGTGATGCCTCTTGTGTCTAAGAGACGAGTTGTAGTGATTCTCTGATGGTGCACAGCCAGACGACAGGAGTTACCTCCTGTAGGGAGCTGCAGGTACCCACCTGTCTTCATTCAGACACTCATTTTCTGTCTGTGTATACGTTCATTCATGTATTTATTAGTTGTTCATTGCTGTATTCAATGACTCTATTCAGAGCTGCATTCATTTACTCATTTATAAGTTTAATAGTTTGTATTTCTGTGTGTAGTTAGCAGTCTAATAAATCCTTTGTGTGTGTGTTTTATGGCTGTGTATGAGTCAACACACAGTAATAGCTACCTGTGGCTGAAACCATTTTATTGTTTCACCGTAACTCCCCTCCTGTCCCCATATCATTCATTTTCTGTAACCGCTGATCCTGTGTAGGGTCACAGGGGGGCTGGAGCCTATCCCAGCTGACTTTGGGCATAAGGCTGGATTCACCCTGGACAAGGGTTCAGTTCATCACAGGACAAACTGTCACAAACAACTGACTAACAGTAGAAACGCATATTTATTTTAATGTCATGCCATCCTGTTCATATTAAATATCAAAGGTAAATTATGGTTCACACATCTTTATTCACCCTTTAGCCATACAGAAAAATCATTTTTGTGCAGATTAGTGGTTTTTGTCTTAGTCAAGTCAGAAAGTGTGGATGGTGAGACAGAGAACAACAACAGTCACTACCGTTCTTGTCTACCTCCAGTATTTATCACTACTTTACACCTCCTGAATGGATAAGATGTTAATCTGGACTTGTAGGATGACATGCCATTCTTCCTGCAGAGCTGTGACAAGTTGGTCACGTGTTGCTGGAGCAGGATCTCTCTCTCTCACCTGGTGATCCTGAACGTCCCACAGATGCTCTATTGGGTTGAGATCTGGTGAATATGCTGGCCAAGTAAGGACAGCGACATTGTTCTGGTCCAGGTAGGCTCCTCCTGACAGACATGAGCCACATGTGGTCTGGCATTGTCCTGCATGAAGGTGATGCCTGATTGCTGTATCCTAGGAATGACATGTGGACCTAGGACCGTATTTTGGTGACGGATGGCTGTCAGTGTACCGTGGATGTGGACAAGGTCTGACCGTCATCAATTAGCAGTGGCTCCCCACATCATGACATCACCACCAAATGATCCACTTCCTACATCTATACGGCGGCGATGGTACAAACGCCAACGACCACCAGCTGTGTACAAGTTAAATCTGGACTTGTCACTAAATGTGATCTCCGTCCACTTTGTAATCAGCCATAACATCTGTAACATCTGTGCTTCATATGTCAGCAGAGTTCAGACCATCATCATCATCATCATCATCAGCATCCTAACTGCCCGTTCACGTAAGTTTTTTCAGGAATCATGACATCATCAGTTGTTTCAGTAGGACAGTAATTAGACCTGGTAAATTATCACCTTGACCAGGTCTTTTCAATCATGCAGAAAAAAATCTCACCAACATCATGGTTTTCTCTGAAATGCACCAATGACTGTTATTCCTATGTTATGACTAAATGATGGTTATTCATGATTTAACATGTTTTGGTTGTGGGTACTTAAAAAAGTCTATTCAGTGAATCACATGATTGTTTATTTCAGTAGATTAGAGCTAGTGAATAGAAATGACAGGGTTTTTAAAATTATGCGTTTCCACTGTTGGTCAGTACATATAAAAACATTATAAGTCTTAAATAGCAGGCATGAAAAGTATGTAACATATTGTTTAGGAATCTAAAATGGTCCTGAGATTAACTGGTGAACCCTGCCCCTTGCCCAAAGTCAGCTGGGATAGGCTCCAGTCTCCCATGACCCTGCATAGGATAAGTGGTTACAGAAAATGGATGGATGGATTGTTTAGGAAGGAGAAAGTACATTATTTTCTGTGTGGTTTTAAGCTACCAGATTTTTGCATCCATTCATTGTTAAATGAAGGGGTTTTGCTTAAATCAGACATGAGCATGATAAACTGGAAGCTGATGACTTCACAATTCAACCAGAATAAACTTCAGTCAAACCCAATGTGGATTTTCAAGAGTACGTACAATGAAACATTTTACTTATGATATCCAAACACTTAAGTGTATCTTATCTGTATGTGATACTAGCTTCAGCAGAGTACTTCCTCAACCCAAACATTTCTGTTTGCCCTTAAATACTTTCACATATAGTTATAGAATCAAAGTGTTTTCTAGAACAGCTGTGTATGTGAGAAAGTATGAAAAAGTATGAAAAGTCCTGAATGTGCCGATCTGTCTGGGTCTGCCCTTAAGTCTAATGTTTTCAACCCATACCCTCCATAAAGTATTATGGAAATCAGTTCATCATCATCACCATCCAATTACCATCCACCCATCAGATGGGGGGAAAACATCGTTTAGTGTTGAATCTCCTCAGACTGGTGTGTTCTTGCCTGTCACTCATCCTGTGTTGACAAATGTGATAATGGACGGACTGAATCAGGACGTCATCCAGAGCCACACAGTCTGGACATGTTTGAGAAGAACTAATCACAAAGTCCTTGTCCCACATGTTAGTGTTTCATCATGTCATTATTTCAAAAACAAGATAAATCACAGAATGCTTGTTCAAATATCAGATCCTATCAGATAGTAGAGCTACAGTTTACGCTCACTGCAGAATGTTTTTCTACTTTATAAGATACAAGTTCTCTAAATTGGAAAGAAGAAAAGAAAGAAAGAACAAAGTTTGTAACAGCCCTGTAGAACTGCAGGTTACATTGTAACCATGGTTCTCTGAGTAAGGGGACTACCTCACTACCCAGTGTTTATTCCATATGTGTGGGGGTTCCATTCCCAGCTGACAGATAATGGAGATTGATTGGTATTTGCCTTGATTGACAGGCCCATGGTGTTGTGTCATACTGGCCCAGATGGGGTTGGGAGGACATTTTAATGTAATTAGCTATGTCTGCTGAATAGTTTCACGTATCCCTTCCTCATAGCCAATCAACTTTACTCCACATGAGTCCGTCCCATTCTCTTTGCAGATGTCAATCAGTCAGACAGTTGTAACGCACCTAACCTAACTCCTAGCCCAAAATTCATGGATTAAAAAAATATGACAAAACACAAGGGTGCAGCAGGAAAGTTGAGAGAAAAATTAAGTTGCTCGAGGTGGATGCAGCAAGTATTTAACAGTTTTCTTTTGGTGCTGCAGTCGGTGGCCCCAGTATAGTGGTAACATGAGAGCATTAGGCATAGCATAATACAATCAGAGCATCACAGTCTCCAGAGCCCAGACAAAGCTCGAGTGACATTTAAGGTTGCTAATGATAAGACTTATTTTGCGATATATTACAAGGAAAAACCAGGGAGCTATCCCATAATAAAAACCTGCACATAGAGAATGCTACAGTATTGGTGTAACATTGCCATTTATTTCACTTGTATTTGTTAAAATAAAAGAGTAATTATAAAGAAATATGATAAATTGTGGTTTGAGTGTATTAATATAAACTGAATATTAGCATTCAAACATTATGTACTAATATCAATAATGCAATTTTAACGTTATACTGATAGTGTTATGTTGTAGTGGTATACTAACATAATTCTAATTCTAAAACAAACTATGGATAATCCTGCTGTTGTTGACAGAGATAGCCAGGCCCAGGAAGTCAGTGCCCCCACTGGTATAGATTTTTTCATCTTAGACTGCTTCACCCCCAGCAAAGGGCAGACAAGCACTAACAGGAAATGGCTGGCTAGACAGACAAGCACTCTTCTGCTCTGTTTGTATGGCATTTGCTAAGCATACATGCATACATCTTTTTCATCACAGGGATGACAAACGTTACACACATCAATAAGAGAGCACCGCTTTCTACAGAGGGACTATCGAGAGCATCCTGAGCAGCTGCATCACTGCCTGCTTTGGGAACTGCACCATGTCAGACAGATAGACCCTACAGCAGGTGAGGACAGCTGAGAGGACCATCAGAAACTCTCTCCCATCTATCACAGACATTTACAACATGCTGCATCCAGAAAGTCACACACACACACACACACACACACACACACACACACACACACACACACACACACACACACACACACACACACACACACACACACACACACACACACACACACACACACACACACACACACACACACACACACACACACACACACACACACACACACACACACACACTATCAACTCAACTGACAATCTTTAGCTCTGTCCATTGTCTTCTGTTTACATGTGTTTTTTCAGCATTGTTTGCAAAGGCTAGTTTTACAACACTCTCATCATCTCACACAAAAAAACACTTTAAACAATACTGTGTAGACTAGTCAGCTGCTTGTACTCTGATATTGTCTTCAGTTGTGCACCTTTTTTTTTAGATACTGTATTCATCCCACTGGGGGAAATTCTTCCTCTGCATTTGACCCATCCCTGAGGAGCAGTGAGCTGCTTTTACGGCGCCTGGGGAGCAAACTGGGGTTCAGGATCTTGCTCACGACCTTTCGTTCCGTGAACGACTGCTCTGCCTCCTGAGCCACAGCCGCTCATGTAGTCCAATGTAGCAACATGGTCCTGGAGAAACATTTCATCTCACTCTTGACTTGACCAATATTGAGAACCTTCTTATGGACAGTCAGTCTCTTTGTGGAGACTGACACCAGAGGTGTCAGGTGTTGCAGCGTTAGAGAGAGCAGCTTATATACCTGATGAACACACCATTGATCATGGCAACTTTCTGGAAATGATAACTTTGCTTGGAAAATATGAAGTTTGCCCAACGGAACATCTCAGGAAAGACATCAGTCTGGATCAAGAGAGGGTAGAGCTTCAGTAAAGCTGGTGGGGCAGTGGAATAGTTGTCACACAGGTCACATGTGAATGAAGAACATTTACATTATTATTATTATCAATATTATTGTTATTATTAGCTTGTGACTTTCTTTCCTAATCATCAGCCTTCACACTATTGAATGACTGATTACTGCAGATTATTCAAACTCAGTATCCTCTTTTAAATCTCTCCTTAAAACACACTTTTATCAAATGTCTTTTTCTTAACCGTTGTCATTGTTTTAACTATTTTACCATGTTTTAATCAATGAATGGGATCTTACTTTTAAAAAAATGTGTTTTTACCATTTGTTTTAATTGTAAAGTACACTTTATAACGTTATTTTTGAAAGGTGTTATATAAGTTATGTAAGATATGTAAGATATATAACATATCTTATATAAGATATGTTATTATTTATTGTAACTATTGTTATTATTAAAGTAACTCCTGTCACACTTTTGTAGTGTGTCGTCTTTACCATCTCTCCAACACTACTCAGCCCAAAACATTATGACCAACAATGCAGATTATCAACAGGATTATTTAATCTCCTTTTCTGGCTTCTCTTTGGGCCCAGGTCCTGAGCACACTCTGCAGCACTCCTGACACAGGTGGTGAAGATGTTCAGGTGAGGTGGCTACAGAAGATGTGTGTGTGTGTGTGTGTGTGTGTGTGTGTGTGTGTGTGTGTGTGTGTGTGTGTGGCAGCCTCTATCCTGTCTCATCCTGTCACAGTCATATTAACTACAGCAATTAACACACAAAAATTAAAAGAACACTAAAGTTATTATTATTATTGTTATTATTATATATGCACAATATTAGCTCTGTTCTGTAATTCTTGAGATTATCGTGGATTACTATGCTGATGGGGATAATTTCCTCAGTCACCAGTCTGACCCCATCATCTGTGCTGTTGAAATATTTAGGTTGAAGATTTGACTTGGCTTATACCTTTTCAAATGTATAGATGTTATAGAATAATAATGGCTCACAACACCCACAAGTTCAAATAACACGGCTGATCTGAATGTGTGTAAAGTTTTACACACATTATACAAACAACATATACAACATATACAAACAGTATATGTGAAATGTAACTTTTTAGAAGCATCATAATCCAATCTGGCTTCAGTGCACCAACATTTGCATCACTGATTTCCCCTGTCTTCAGAGTGTTTGTATGCATGGGTCAGACTTTAGTACAGGTGAACACGTTCTCTGTGGCTCAGCAGCTCTACTCTACTCGTCTCCCTCTCTCTCTTTCTTGGGTCTGCTCCGAGGTTTCTGTCTGTTAAAAGGCAGTTTTTTTCTTGCCACTGTTACCAAGTGCTTGCTCGTTAAGTCAAATCAGGTTTATATATATAGTGCCATATCACAACAACAAGAGCAGGTCTAGACATACTCTTTAGAGACTCAACGATTCCCCCATGAGAAGTACATGGAGACAATGGTGAGGAAAATCTATGGTCAGTCTCCACTTGCTTTTTTTTGGTTAAGTGCAATGAGATAACCTTTGATTTGATTTAGTGCTGCATCAATAAAATTAACTTGACTGTTGACAAGGACTGAAACTATTGATGGAGATGGCTGAGTTGGCGGTGACGACAACACAAAGAACCAGTAAGCCTCAGGATTAACGCAAAGAATCACTTTACAAATATACATTCATGTACAAACTGTGGAAATATATGTCATTTATAATGACATGCATACAGAAATATTGATTATCATGTCAGGCAATGGCTGACTTAGGGTTCCAACACATTTTTTTGGACAAATTTAGAGCCTGACCACAAAGTTCATTTAGAGGTGACACCAAAAAAGTACCAGGTGCTGTCCACAAGTTTTGCAAATGTAAAATCAGAACATTTGGGCTGAGCCATACAGTCCAGTAGAAATGAAGCAAACGAGCTTGACTGAGGAGGTTGTTCTGTCTTTCAGATGAAGGATTCCACAATATCAAGAATTATAGGACAGTCTTTCATATTGAAAAATGCACTTGCTAATACAACAGCTGATGTGTCATCACCTCAGTTCATATCCAGTTTCTGTGATGCACCAAGAAGCTCTTCTATTTCCTGTTTGCATCCCAGGATGAACAAAATACTATTATTGTTATTATTATTGTTGTTATTATTAATATCATCATAATCATCATCATCATCATCATCATCAGTATTATTATTAATATTATCATTATATCATTATTATTATTATTATTGTAAATATTATTGATATTATTATGATTATGATTATTAGTATGATAATTATTATTATTATTGTTATTATCATTTTATTATTATTATTATTATTATTGTTAATATTATTGATATTTTATGTTAATGATTTTTATGATCATTAGTATGATGACTTCTTCACCGGGCCAGGCAACTAAATTTGGCAGCGCCCTCACCCGATTATCCCCACTCCACCCACCCAATCCCCACACCACATACCCAACCCCCACCACCACCCCCAACCCAGCCAGGTGTACGCACTGGTCATGTGCGGCACACTAGGGATTGTAACAACCAGTCCTATGTAAAACAACATATATATATATTATATATAATATTATTATTATTATTATTATTATTATTATTATTGTTATTATTGATATTATTATTCATTATTATTATTTTATTATGATTGTTATTATTATTATTATTATTATTACTACCATTATTATTATTATTATTGGTATTATTGATATTATTATTATTATTATTATTATTACTACTACTCATTATTATTATTATTGTTATTATTATTATTATTGGTATTATTATTATTATTATTATTATTATTATTGTTATTATTATTATTATTATTATCGTCTCATGTTAGTGACTATGATAAATATGCCGTTACAATCATGGCAGGAACACATCAGAACAGTTTGGATGAGAATTGACTGGGAAACACATTAAGGGAAGAGAGGTTTCTGTGGTCCTCCCCCCTGCTGCCTGACTATAAGACTGCAGTCCTCTTGAAGTAGATCCACAAAGACAGGATGCTGTCCTCATGCTGCCCTTGTGCCAGACTGCAGTCACTGAAGGTAAGACTTGGTTTCACTCTGTTGTTTCTCCTCACTCCTCCTCACAAAGAGTTACTGATGCTGTGCTGCAGTGCAGGAAACTACTTCTCATTGTAGAAGTGAAATTATCTGTTTTCTGCTCTTCACTGTGTCTCTAATGCTTTATTTTGTGTAACAACATTTTGCTGTAAGTGCCTAGAATCCTAGAAGAGAACATTTCTGTATAAAGGGAATATGGAGACAAAATGTAATTGGTATGGATGTATTAATTACTTACTGATCTGCTGAACCTGCACAAATGTCAAATTTGTCTACAGAGAAACATAATTCAACATATATGGATACTATACTAATGCAATAATAAGTTGATAAAGAATTAATATTTACTTGAATTAAAATGGAATGGTTCTTTCAAGGAAAGGTTCTTTTGAAAACCTTGTCTTTATTTTGCCTTTAACAAGAAGCTATTTTGAAAGCAAAACATTTCAAGTTGAACTGCAGCAAAGCCTGAGGAAGAAATCTAGATTTGTTAACTAAACTAGAACTATAAAAATAGTTTAAACAAGTGTGCTATGAGAAGCTATTACAAAATATCATAAAATGTCATTAAACTCAACTGAGTTTAGTGAAAAATGTGCAGAGTTGTCCACTGGTCATGAATCTAAAGTAAAATAAAACAGTCCACTATTCATGGAAGAGTTCATGAGTCTTTGTTTTGGTTCACATTTTCCCTCAACCTGCCTTCTAGAAGCCAGAGTTCCAGTGGCTTTACTGCACCAAGCAGGAGTCATCAGTTAGCCAGGTACTTATGAATAAATAGCAATAATCAATTCTGATTGACACCTAATGGTGATGAGGATGCTCCCTGTGCAGGTCTTCACAGCCATCAGGATGAATGAAGAGGTCAGTTGTTCATTGACAGTAGAGAAGTAATGGTAAAATAAAATACAAACCAACAAACACTCCTTCTGTCCCAAAACTGTTCATCATTTCAGAAGATAATGACATAAAAACTGCAAATCAAATCAAATCATTGAACCACTTTAAGTACTATTAAAATGTCAGTGTAGTTACTGTAGTTAGTGGAGTCAGCAGGCTAACACAAAATGTAGTCAAAGTGTAATTCCATTATCTATACCAGCACCAAAGAACAGCTCTGTCCAGGGTCATTTCCTGGGAAAGTTTTAAGAAATGATTGGGCGATAAAACAAAGCATCAATCAGCTTGGAGCTGCTGCTCCTAAAACAGATTACAACATTATTATTGTGGAATTCATCATTCAGTTTATAAATTGAAATGGTCTAATTACTGGAAAGTATTCCCTACAATAGGACCAGAGCACAAAAATGGCAGGAAAAAAACCTACTGGCTGCTTCAAAAAGTTGCAGCACTATTTCTCAAGAGCCAGTTATTTATATCTATTGTACATCAGCTGTACTGTATAGACTGCTATCTGGTATCATTTGATTTCATAAGAAACAATAGAGAGAAAATAGTTCTCCACGATCAGCAACACTTAAAAATCAATCTTACATCTAAAACATTACCACTGATCATTTCCTTAAGAGTGGGGCCACAGACTGGGTTTCAGAAACACTGAGGTCAAAGTCCACCACTGCAGCCCCCCCCAATTCAATTTTTGACCTCTGCTCTTTTATGATTGTTATGATTGTCTAAAAGCTGTTTCAAAGCCACAGTGGATATTGAAATGCAATAAAGGCCTCGGCTGAATCAAACCAGGTAAGTTATGGTTGATGGATGCATCTTAAACCCAGAAGCCATCAGGGCTCTCTGAGAACATGACTTTAATTAGCTACAAAAACCATACAGTTAAAAGGATGAATGTTACAAATCCAGTTACCTTAAGTTCTGGTCCCAGGGCTGTGAGACGATTTTGAATTTAAAGGCGCAGCTGGGGCTTGTTTTCAGTATGCGCTCTACTGAGTGGCACTCTAGTTGTTTGTGTTGTGTTTGGGTCACAAGTTTGGACAGTTTTTTTTATGTTACAGGCAAATAGTTGAAGTTGTGTGTTCACAGTTTGTACAACCTCTCCTTTAGGTACTATGTGCCCCGATGTGTGTGCTCTACTCCCTCATGTGCCTGGCAGGCTGGCCTGTCTCCTCAGAGGCAGCCAGACTCCGCTGTGGTTCGGATCTCCTTAGTGATCTCATATTTGTATGTGGAGATCGTGGAATTTATTTAGGTAAGTGAATCATGGTATCCACTGTTTGCATAAGAATCTACCTGTGAGATAATGAATTTTCTTTCATACAAGTGAAAACTATGGTCTTATTGTAGCAGCAAAGAAAAGTTGGCAAATCTCCAACATCACTGGGATTCATCCACTAAAAAATGGATACAATACATTATTCAGATATGAACAGATGACGTGCACTGAAATACAGAGTCAGGGCAAATTGACATTTTGGCATTGAAAACAGATAATAATCTGAATATATATATATATATAGCTTTCAGTCAGATTATACTAGTTTATATATATATATATATATATAGCACCAAAGTTCAAATGTACCTAAAACTGTAAAGATAAGAGGAAAAAAACAGTTATGAGATGCACATCTTTAGCATGTGTGAAATATGATTGAATTTTGTGCAGCAGTTTTTGAGGAGATGCAGACAGACCACACCCCTCAGGAAACCCTATAGGAAAACCCTTTCTGACTCGTTTGGCCCGGACATTAAACAGATGTTCATAAGTATTTTATTTCATTTGGAGCTTGGATTTCTTTCAATTCTGTCACCATTTGGTTTGGAGAGCAGAGGTTTGAGGGGACAAGAAGAGCGTGTAATCTGTATACTGTGAAGACGAGTCACTCTTCTTCCTGAAATCCATCATGTTACATTGCATTACAGCACACCTGTGACGATGGCTTTCATGGGTTCACCTGGAAGTCACAAAAGTCTGGGTCACTCTGCCATTGTTTTCCTCAACGTTAGCTGACACATATTAGCTCAGGTCAGTGTGTGATCTATGCCCGGCCAGCATAACCACAGGTAAAAGTTGGGCAGTGAATCCCTAACTCCTCGGGGCGCCTGACTCCTTGTGACAACCCTACTGCTCTCATCTACATGGCTATAGGTCCTGTATTTCAAAGTAATTCTTCTTCACACCAAAATGCTGACAGAAAACTGAAACTAAAAATCACTGTCACTGAAAGAAAATGTCATAAGATTATTATTGAATTAAATAAAAACATTTTAATGTTTCATTGGAGCTTTGTTCAGTTCCAATTCTCATTTATACAACGTTTTTAAATGCACAAATGTTCCAAAAATTCAGGTTTGGTTTTCTAAGTCAGATTTTTATTATAATATGTCCAATCCAATATTTAACATGGCACCCTGCACAATGACAAACTGAAGTAAGGGACCATCTGACAACAACATGCAAAATGGCTACGAAAGCTTTGAAGACTTTAGTCAGTAGATATTTTATTTTTTTGTCACACACACCTCGGTCTGGCTGTATTTCATCTGGACCTGCTCCAACTGCATGCACAACCTTGTTTTATTTCAGTTATATAATGTGATCCAATAAGTCATGGAGTTATTATGGCATCTTTTTTAATCTAACAGTTAAACAGATATCAGGCTGTGCTGCCGGCAGAGGGAATGATAACAGGCTACAGCCTTTGTATGTTCTCCTTCTAGCTGCATGGGTTTATCTGGTTTCTCCTGCAGGTTAACTGTAACTTTGAACTGCCTGCAGGTCTGAATCAGAACCAATCTTTTTTGGCCAAGTATGTGTACACATACAAGGAATTTGACTCCAGTTTTTGCTTGCACTCAAGGTACTGGACAATAAGTAAAACAAAGATTTAGAAAGAAATATATACACACACACACACACCTATATATATGTGTGTGTGTGTGTGTGTGTGTGTGTGTGTGTGTGTGTATGAATGTGAATGTGAGTGAGAATGATTGTTCATCTCTATGTTACTGTGTCACTAGTGACCTGTCTAGGGTGTACACCTCTCGCCCAATGTCAGCTGTGACTGGCTCCAGCCCCTTTGTAGCTTTATCGCTAATGAATGGAATGGATCAGCAATGCAGATTAATTGTATTTTTTCTGCTGTAGATTTTGTTACATTAAAAAAAGCTGACAGGACCAAATGCTATCGAGGTTATTCTACCCTGTGTGTTAACACAGTTAACTCAAGCTCCACTAGCAGAGGTTCATAACACTGATATGGTCATGGTCATCATGTCCACATGAAAACACTGCAGTAACTCTGAGCAAGTTATCAGCTTCACATCAACAAAACATGTCGGCTAGCCACAACACCGCTCTCCAGCACTGTAGGTCTCAGATGCACTCAACTATTAATGCAATATAATATTCTAATTGATCTTTTCTCTATCTAAACATAATTCTACTATTTTATACATCCGTCCATACATCTGTAGATGAATCAGAATCAGAATGAAACTTTTCTGATTCTGATTCTGATCCATGGTTCATCTCCAGATAGAAAGCAGAGATATTGCAGTATTTAATTTGAAAAGTTCATTGCTCTAAGAACACAACCTCTCCCACTGAACAAAGAATTACCCACAGGCCCTTTCACTTGATCACCTTTCCCCTGCTTTGACCAAGGACACCTTCTCCATCTGCTATCAGAGTGGTGGCAACCCACCAAAATGGCAGGGTACTCACCAAAACACTGTGCTTCATTGTGTGATAGCTTTATTGGTAAGACACGTCTTATCAGAGGCAGAACAGCCTTCACACTAAACAGGAAGGTGCAGAAATGGGAGGAGCAGGAATCAAACAGAAATCATTTGAAAGACAAAGAAAGTTGAATCCAAGTGAGCCACACAGACAATTCAGTGTCTACTTCACATGATGGTGTTCTGTAAGATCATGGCCCCTTTCATAGAGACATCAAACATGATTGCACTTATTAATACGAAATACTTTGGTAGCATTTAGCATTAAAACACTACACTTTTCTATGCTAACAGATTGACACATTTTTAAAATGCTGACGTTTCGCAGGTATAACGTTTACCTTGTTCATCATTTTATCTGGTGTGTTAGCATGCTTATGCTTGCTCATGAACACTAAATTCAAACTTGAGCAGAGGCTGATGGGAATTATTTAGCAGGATATTTTGTCAATATCCAAAGTATTGGACACGTTTAGGTTTTGACCTAATGATGGCGCTAGAGGAGATTTTATACTATCACTAAAATTATGACCAAATACAAGCAGTACTAACCTACACTATGAAAACCTACATATACATACAATCTCCCATAAAACAACATCAACAGCTTCTCACAGAGCAATTGTTTATCTGCCTGTTGCCTTCGTCCAGAGGAGGATATCCTCACCTATGAGCCAAATTAAGAGGATAAGTCCAAACACTTTCACAAACCTTTTGACTTCAGTGGCACCAACAACAAAACATTTTCCCCGGACCATGAAAATATGGCATGTTGAAATTAAATGTCTTAATGGCTGGACTGTCATCATATCTGTTGAGCATTATTCATGCTCCCCAGAGGAGCACATTGAATGTGCCCTTTTGAATTTTATGACCCTAATGTCCCACCTCTAACACCACCTTCTATTACATCTGCAAAAACTAGGAGCAACTGTTGTTCTTAGAACTTAGCTTTGAGAAACGTGTTAGTTCCTACTTCAGTATAGGTTCTCTACCAACACGTGGAACCTTTAGTGATGCACGTGTACGCTGATTGGTTGAACACATGAGCCAATGCAGCACCATCAACCAGCACTGTTTGGTCCAAAAAATACCTCAAAACCATGACAACAGTTAGAGAAAGATTTAATCAGGGATGTATCTCTTGCTACCTGCATGTTTTACCTGCATTTCTTTTTTAAAGTAAGGAAGATATTGAGGTTTGACTTTGCTCTCTCTGCAGGTAAAGGCACTTGGTCTGGTTACGGTGCTCGACCCAGAGGGAAGGGCATAGTGGACCAATGCTGTCGGCCGGCTGGGTGTGAGCTTCAGCATCTGGAAATGTACTGTGCTAAACCAAAGAGCCAGCAGCACACCACAGCTTACCCAACCACAACCACAGCCACAGTATCTCCTACCACTGCTCAGCAACACATGGTATGAGACCTACTGGTTAAGGTTAAAGATGTTGACATCTGAAATAGTTACATGAGGTAGTCCTCATGTTTATATATAGTACATGATCTACAAGAAAAGTCAGTTTATGTTCTAAGTCTGTTCATCTTCCACCACATAAACTAAACATACATCTTAACATTGTTTAGAAATCATAGATTACATGTAAATTACACAACTGAGCCACACAAATACCTGTCCACCTGTTCTCTACCAACTTTTGTGGCAAGAGAAAAGTGTCACAATTGCATGGATGAAACTAAAAGTGAAGGGGTGGCAGAGGACTGAACCATCTGTCTTAAACATAGGAGAGGGGATTTGTTTTGTCCCCGACATGGAGAGAATTATGATTAAATGTGTATCTGTACATGAGTATCTCACTATTTCTTTTTTCTTAACCCAACATATGTATACCACAGGAAAAAAAGATACCAGAACGTCATTTTTTTCCCATTATCATGCCACCCATATCATGAGGCGTGTGATGGTGTGGTTAGGTTTACAATAATAACAAAAAAACATAAAGAATAGCAAAGATGTTCAAACAACACATGGTTGTTGATTCCGGCCCCTGTAGTCTACATGTCAAAGTGTTCTTGGGTGAGATACTGAATCACAAAATGCACCTGATGGCTGTTCCGTTGGTGTGTGAATGGTTCTCACATCTAATGAGCAGTCGGGGCCTTACATGTTAGCCTCTGCCACCACTGCATGAATGGGTGAATCCTGGCTTGATGTAAACCCCCCTAAGTGGTTGTTAAGGCTACAAAGGTGCTAAGGACAGTCTATTTAAAATACATGTTTTTGGTGCCCCAAGCAAACATACAAACATCTTGGTGCCTGTGAATAATATAAAAATAAAAAAAAATAAAAAAAATGTGAATAATATAATATAGTTCAGATTTGAAGCCAGTCTATATGAGAAATTGGCCTGAACACAACATAAATAAAACATGGAAACAAGTCCCATTATGAGATACCTGAGGCAAAACCAAAGTACATCATAATAAGTTTATATCCAAGATAAAAACTAATTTATTTTAGTTACCTCAGCTGGGCTACATGTCCTTGAATCAACTCATTCCTGTTTTTGTCTTGCAGGCACAGCAGTTTGAAGCAGTATTTCAAAAGAGACTTATGGAGCACCTGGGTGGTCCCAGCAGCCCAAAGAGGGATGCTTATAGGAAGAAAACACAGTCTTCACTTCCACGGAAAAGCAAGATTTCATCATCACGGAGGAAGATTAGCACACTGAACACAACAAGCAGGCCTACTTCAGCCTTTAGTAGTAGTTTAATGATGAGATTTGAATCATAGCCTTTGACCATGTGAAACACTGAATAGTTACAATAACCGTGTGAGGTTTAAAGACTGGTGCTGATTGATTGTTTAACAATGACAATCAGAATTGGGGTAACTGTGTAGCCAGGTGGCTTAACTCACCCAGTGGCAACCATGTTGTTCTCAGTTCTAGAAGAAAAGAGACAACTGATGTTTTACACCACCTCTGGCCCAGCAGCTGTTACACCAGCCTTTGGGACACAGTAGAATCTCTCATCTATAATAATGTTAGGCTACATTTAGTCTGTGTGTGTGTATTTTATGTAACTACTTCCACCATGGAGGTTATGTTTTCATTACTCTGTTTGTTGGCAGGATTACACAAAAACTACACAACTGATTTCAACCAAATTTTGTGGAAGGGTACACACACACACACACACACACACACACACACACACACACACACACACACACACACACACACACACACCACACACCACACACACACACACACACACACACACACACACACCACACACACACACACACACACACACACACACACACACCACACACACACACACACACACACACACACACACACACACACACACACACACACACACACACACCACACACACACACACACACACACACACACACACCACACACACACACACACACACACGGTAGTTCCCTACTTGGCTGGCTGCAGTCTGTTATTCTGATGATGTTTAATCCATTATGGTCGTGGGCTTGTGTGAAATAGTGCTTATTTAAAGCTTGTTAACATTAATTGTATATTACATTACATTGTTTTCCATGCCTGACTGGACAAAGGGAGTGTGAGACATGATGGAAGATTTCTTAGTAATTTGCAAATACCAGTATTATTGTGTAGTAGGATTTCTTATTTGTGGAACAGGAGCTGGCAGTGCCAGTTTCACTCCATCCCTCTGTTAGCTTTTTCCTGCTACTTGAAATTATCAACCTGCATAAATTATAATATTGACTTTTTAGGCCCTCGTCAGGTTTTAATAATAGGTTGTTCCTTGTGTTTCCATTCTATTTCAGCAGATATCATCATTTTCTTTAGGGCTGTTGTGATTAGTGTGTTAACGGTGACTCATATAGATAATTATCAGATACTGTATGTAGCAACATTAGCATTCATTTAACAGTAGCTCTTTAGCAGCTAAATGCTCCAGTATGTTCACCCATTAGTTGCCAGCGCTGCCTGGTTTTTGGTGTTGGGCTGGTTGTGTACAGTTGGTTTTAACATATTATGTTCCTGCAGTATAAGAGCTTTATGAATCAGTTTGTTCATGTGTCTACTTAGAGCTATTTTTTTGTTAATTTTGACAGAGTGGTAAAATTATGTCATTAGCTTGTTAGTTACTGTAGCTAACGATATCACACTAAAATGATGAGAACTTTATGATTGGCATGTGTTTGATGTACCTATAAGGTCTTTGCAGAGGGTAATACAATACATCTCTGATACTTCTTATGGCACTTTTGACTGAATGACAGTATGTAGCTTTACAGTGTGTGTTTAGTACAGAAATTAGAAAAAGTTTGTATACTTGGATATTCTGATGTGACAAATTACATCTACTTAAGTCATTAGTATTTTTATCTGAGATTATAAAGTATGGTGTTTATATGTTATATGTTAAAAAAAATGTTCAATGCATTACTTATTTATTTCACTTTGACAACATTTTATTTTAATAAATATAAAAACTGTATGATTCTTTGTGATGGTCATGTTGACATGACTTTCTTGGTCACTGAACTTCTTATCAACCCATATCAATGTCTGGCTTAAGCCCCGCCCCTGTCAAAAATGAATACAGATACAGATACTGTGGGTTGAACAGATACAGCTCTAGATTCAGATAAAGGTGTACTTCTTCAGCCCAACTGCAGGGCGTATGTGTCAGATTTCTTTGCCAGGGGTAGGAAAACTCAAGGTGACAAGTCCATGCTCCCAGTGAAGTCTGGCATATAAATCACCTTTTAAATCATGTGTCTTTTTACACAGAGCCATGCTTTCTGGTGTTAGAGAAATGAGCAAGAAAAGCTTTTATCGCAACACATTTTAAAATCCTGTCAATCAGGTTTTATACCAGGGTACATATGACAGCAGCATTGAATGTCATGAATGGTGTTGCTATAGTTCATTAAACTATAAATAGTTTTGAGTTTCCCTGTATTTTTCGAATGCTTTCAATTGTGTTAATCATCAAATACTTTTGAAACACCTGAAATCTGTTGGATTTGATGAAAATTGTGTAACTGTTTTTACAAATTATCTTGGGGGTGTTAATTATCTTAGCTGTGTTGGGTGACGGTTATCAGTCCGATTTTATGACTGTATACACGGTGTGCCACAGGAGTATATTGTTGGATCACACATACTATTATTTACTGTTTTGTTTTTAATAAAAGAATCAGATGTAAAACTTAAAATTTCATCTGTAGGTGGACAACACCATTTACAGACAGCAGTGCCATCTGTTGCATTCAGTTTTTTATATCTCTTGTTATTGTACAAATATTGATATAACATATATGAAATCTATCCGTGGATTGCAAAAACTTTTACTCTGGCAACCTTGCATCAGACTGAAAGTTTACAGATTTAGAAGAGAGAAGATGTGTCAGAAATAATTTAGCACCTCATGTTGGGTAGAAACATGACATCTAACTCATATTCACAGCTGGAATGTATGAGCACTGCCATCCTGCTGCTATTGCATGTGGAGGGCTGTGTTGGTCCAGAGTGGATTCAGGACAGGATATTGGATGGATTTAAGGAAACACAGCTTCGACTCAGGCCACTGCTTGACAGCAGATTCTGTCGGCTGCACCACAAAAGGCTTGTGATGAACAAAAGAAAAGTTTAATAATATTTGGAAAATATTCTTTATGACAAAGACACGTTCAGATAAGAGTACAGTCTACCTACCTGCTCTTCTTGGAAAGTGCCTTGATGTAACTTTTGTTGTGATATATTTTAGATCAATATCAAAGAAATCTCTGCAGCAAGCTGGAGCTGGAATCAGTTTATGGTTAGCATTGCTAGACTGGAAGCACCAGATCTCACATGTGTCATAGTTCTCTGGAAAACCAACAGTATACAGTATGTGCCTGAGTGTAAAAGAAGGTGGGTTAAATCCCATCTGGACTTCACCCAGATTCGAGGCACTTCAAATGACAAGCACATCTGGGACTTTCTATAAGGCTACATTTAGGAGTTTATCCCCTCTTTGTTCTGTTTTTGTCACATTTCAAGCAATTCAAAGAAGAGGACCCAGGTGCAGACACAAGGCAGAGAATTGAGACGTATAGTTCAGTCGCAGATTTAATGGGACAGAATAAACAGAAAATCCGTGTGCGTGCATGCCCCTAACCGGGAAACAGGAACATGGGTTGACGGGACCACCCCAACTGGACACGAGGAGCAGGAGTTGGGCAGACCTCGAAAGATAGGAATGAGCTGAGACTCTGGGGCACAGATTGGCTCTGGAGCACTGTGAGTAATAGTCTCCGTGGTATGGGACATTAGAGTCTCAGGGCTAAGAGGCTCTAACGTCAGTGGGGAACTGGGAATAGGAGTCACGAGGGGTCTGTGGGGCTGGGTAGTGAGGCCTCCACAGTGCTGGGCAGCGACACCTCCAGGGCACTGAGCAGCGAGACCTCCACGGCGCTGGGGAGCGATGAGGCTGGAGAGTTGATTTTTACATTACTTCTCAGTTGAAAGTAACAGGATTGAACCAGTTATTGACATGATGATCAAATTTCAAATGAGAGTCAAATGTGTCGCCAATATTATTCTAATATGGTTTGACCAGGGGACCAATATATTTTGTATAAAGAATGTCTTTTGTTAAATTCAGGGTTAGACCAGTAATGAGACGCTCAGTTTCATTATAATTAAGTTGTAAAAAGATAAGTGATATCCATTCTTTATACTGATTAAACAGTTGTGGAGAGTGTCTAAACTGCTGTATAGCTGTGTATAATCTGCACAGCTGATTATCTGGCCAGACAGAACCCTGAGGCATCGTTTATATCAGCGGAGCAGGAGATAACACATGGTTACCCATATAAACCAAAAAAGGTCTATTGAACAAATATGATCTGAATCACCGTCAGACTTCTCCTGAGATACCAACACATGTATGTAATCTGTTTATTTGGATGGAATGATCAATGGTATCAAAAGCAGTGCTTGCATCAAGTAAAAGAACAGGAACATGGGTTGGCGTGTATGCCCCTAACCGGTAAACAGGAACGTGGGTTGGCGGGACCACCCCCAACTGGACACAAGGAGCAGGAGTTGGTGGGACCAACCCCAACTGGACACGAGGAACAGGAGTTAGTGGGACCAACCCCAACTGGACACGAGGAACAGGAGTTGGTGGGACCAACCCCAACTGGACACGAGGAACAGGAGTTGGTGGGACCAACCCCAACTGGACACGAGCAGGAGTTGACAGGACCACTTCAAAATAGACTGGACTTATCTGCTTTCATTAAATTCAACTCCATTTCAAACAGGACTACTAGAGGTGCAGCACGGGGCGACTGCACTGTTCCACTAAGGAAAAGGGCCTTTAACCAATCTGTGTTCTCCTTTAAAGCTTCTCACCAGTGGAACACAGAACCTCAGTCCACCAGAGAGTCCACATCTTATCAAGGCAATGTTAAGAAATGGCTTGTTCAGAACCAACAACGCCATCACTGACAGTATTTTTTTACATTTTTTTATGAATGAAATGTGATGTTTACTGTATTGTAAATGTTCTATTGGTTTTAACAGCAGTGTAGAGGATGTTTACTATTGTTTCT
Source organism: Chaunax sp. Z400 (assembly GCA_037577475.1). Lineage (NCBI taxonomy): Eukaryota > Metazoa > Chordata > Actinopteri > Lophiiformes > Chaunacidae > Chaunax > Chaunax sp. Z400. Next base: position 29,133,029 of record CM075195.1, read on the forward strand.
TGCCTGTGGTTTTTATGTTATTTTTTATAATTTTAGGTTGCCTACCAACATCTGGCAGAGGGACAGCCGATGACAATTAGCCTTCAAGCTAATTTGGGTGCATTTACACTTGTTGGAGTGTTGATTAATGTACATTGTCCCTAGTCAAATAAATAAATAATAATAAAAATAATAATAATGTTTCCCATTATCAGGCTGCAAAAAGGTGTCAATAGTGACTCTTAGCAGAGCAGCTTCAGTGCTGTGATTTTAGTGAGAGCCAGATTGAAATTTGTCAAAAATATTGTTTCTTTAAACTTTGAACCTGTGAACCTTGAACAAATTGGTCAGTGACAAGTTTTTCCAGAACTTTGGAGCTATAGGGTAATAATATGATATAAATTCTCAGCTGCAAGAGGACAGGCGCAGGTGGGAAATTGTGTCTGTGAGGAGGTGCAAAATAACAGGGGCAAATTGAGTTGGTAAAGTTGGAACAGTAATGAATGGATCAGAGGAGGTGACTGGTGGAATACTGTTGGATCTGATACTGCTGACTCTTGTGTTCATTCATTGTAATAGTTCTGAGAATAAACAGTTCTTTGTTTTACTGATTTAACAAAGTTTAAAGGTCTTTCAAATGTAGAAAGTGAACATTGAGTTTTCTTATACCCTCTGCAGTCCTGTTTACAGCTGCAGACATCCCCATTAATCCATAGGGATGATCTGGTGGCTGTTACTGACCGGGTCATAACAGGTGCAGTTGGATCTATCACCACTGAACACAGGGCGTTAAAGTCTCTGATGAGAACATTAATGTCACAGGGTTCATTTGGATTGAAAAATGATGAGAACCTGTGCAGATAAAATGTAGGATTAAAAAAAAGAAAAAGGACAATAAACAAGTACTGTACTGTTGTCCAGGTGAAGTTGTCTGGATGCTGGAGTCAGATAGAACACACTTATGGTCGGAGGCAATGAGGTCAGTCAATCAGAGAGTAAATATGAAGTCAAGAGTGTGACTTTGAAAATGAGTTGAGCCTGAGTCATGCTGCACTAGGTTGAAGGAATGTGTTGTGTTTCAGAATTCAGTGGCAAACTGGTTTGATGAGGCATCAATGTGGATATTGGAATCATATTTCTATCATCAATAATTCTGTCATGATTGAGGACAATGGGAAGAAATTCAGATAGGAAATGAATTGGTTTTGGTGGGTGATGAATTAAGATACAGCAGACAGAGTTTCAACGGTTGATTTAAGCATTTAAAAGTTCATAAACATGATTTAATTACATTTAAAATAATAGATGTAGGCAACAGTAAGGCCTCCACTACAGCCTGCATGTTGGGGAGCTAAAATAGATGTCGTCAGAAGGGAACAGTCGCCAGTGTTCAGCCATGTCTCAGTCATAATTAGACCAGATTATGGGAAGTGATCAAATCACTCAGGATAAAGGTTTTGTTTGACAGTGACCTAGTATTAAATAGAGAAAATTCAGCAGGATTAATGGCTGTAGGGGAAACGTAGGTACAGTTTGTACTGGAAATGATCTAGTTTAACATGCAAAGTGGACCAGTATTCCCAAGTGTAACTACTGTCCAGTCAAAAGGCTCAAGAACTGGTGAAGTCATAAGTCATTAGTGTTAAAGTCAAGTTTTTAAAATTTTTTTTTCAATTAGAGTCATATTTGTGACTCGAGTCAGACTTAAGTCCAAGTCAGTTGATTTGGACTTGACATGACTCTGTCTACATGACTGAGGGAGGAAGCACAAGTATAGGTTAGCTAAAGGCTTTCATTTAAAGGTATGTTCTGTTTACACAGGTTCCCTGGTTGATGTACAACAGCAGGGCCTTCCACAGCTTTGGTGCATACTCTATAAAAGCTGCTTCCATACTTTCCCTCAGCTTTGGACATGATTAAATGACCAGTTTTGGAGCATCTCAGGCCTTTTTGTGCTTGATGTGATATTAAAAGTTGAGATATTTATGAAGGTGCTCTGTCATTAAGAGCTTTGTAGGTAAGAATATTACCTACAAAGCTCCTACAGAGTGGTCTGTATGTGTTTGTGAGTTTGTGAAATGTGTGCAGTATGAATGTAAGAATGTAAGGCAAATCAAAAATCACACATGAAGGGAACACGATTTACAACAGAGTCATTTGGAGGGCAGGGATGAGGAAGGTGAAGGATTTAGTTTATGAATGTGTCCTGGGATTCATGAGCACACAGGAGATAATGGATGAGGTGAGAGAGAAGTGGGAAGACATATGGTTAGGATAGCACAAGGCATTGTGGAGGAAATAAAGGGAGGGATGGGTGAGTATGATTGAGAGAGAAAATGGTATGAATGAGGAAGGAGAGGTTGAGCTGTATGTGGGTGAGAGAGAGAGGAGGGGGCATTTGATGAGTGTGGAAACAAGTGTTTTACAGATGTTGAAGAATGAAAGAAGTGAGGAGAACAGCGGCTGAGAAAGTGTGGGAGAGAGGGGTGGATGGGATGGATGCAAGGAAAATATGGGAAAATCTGAGAGTGAAGTGGAATATGAATGAATGTGAAAACTTTGGTTTTATGTTACGTCACAATAGGATGTGTAATAATGTAGATGTCAGTAGATTTGATGATGTATATGGAGTGAGTGCAGAAACTTGTATGCATGAATTTGTAAGAATGTAGTGAGTTGGAAACATTTTTTGTGAGAATGAAAGAACTGATAGGAGGAAACTGGAGAGAAAGCTTTGGAATGATTGGAAGAGTGAAAGGAAACAATGTGAATCTGTTAAATGTCCTCAGCCATGAAAGGTTTGCTGTGAAACTCCAGAGAAATGAGGAAAGAGGAAACATGGAGCATCTTAAAGTGATGACAAAAAGAGATAAACACCTGGTGCACAGTTACATGTCTGAAGAAGACCTTCACAAAATGTTTTAGAGAGGAGCACATTTGTACATATTGGGGAGGATGGGGGGGATTATCACTTGAGTTTCATTAAATTGTTGTTGATTTTTAGTTTTTCGTTGTCAAGAAAGAGTTCAAAGTAAAAGAGTTTTTGTTTGTTTTTTGCAATTGAATTTTCATTTTAGAATGGAATAAATTTCATCTAATGTAAATTAATTAATTTGTACTTTGTGAAAAATAAGTTTTTGGCAACACAATTCTTTTTCTTTTGTGTATAACCTACAGTATCACACCACCTGTAAATACTGGACACTGTAAAAAAAGAAAAAGAAAAAAAAGATAATAAAAGAGAGGGGAAAAAAAAGAGCGGTCGGCCACTTATCACAAGGTCAGTGGTGCGATTCCCCAGTTCCCCCAGCCCACATATCGAAGTGTCCTTGAGCAAGATACTGAACCTCCATCAGCTCCCTGGTGCCATAAAGGCAGCACTGCTCCTCAGGGAGGGGTCAATGCAGAGAACCGATTTCACTACATTGTACTGTGTATAACTGTATGAGACAAACAAAGCTTCTTCTTCCTCTTATAGGTAACGGGGAGCCAGTAGAGAGATGTGCTGTCTCTCCTTGGTCTTAGTTAAACGTCTAGCTGCAGAATTGTGCACGAGTTCCAATATCTTTATTGACTAGTCTAACCTACTGGTAATAAATGCATGAATAATGTTCCAGCTTCCCTGCTGTGTTCAAAGCGGACAGACTTGAACATTTCTCAGGTGGAAGAAAGCATCTGCACCACCTCACTAATATGGGACTTAAAACATAAATCAGTCGAAGATGACACCTAGACAGAAAGATAAGACTCTGGGTAAAGTAGCAGTGCTGGTCAGCAGAGTCAGTACATTGATCATTTAACGTTTTCAGATTCTGTGATAATGATGTTACACAGGTAGATAGAATTGCAGCTCAGTTGAAACCCTTGACTTAATCACCTGTGGATATAATCTGGATCACAAATGGCAAGCTCTGAAAAATCCTTCCTCAGACAGGAAGGTGTTTCTGGCCTTTTGACTCCACAACATCTGTTCCCTGTCAGCCTGATAAGGCAGGAGGGGAGACTTGCTCTTTGTGGCTGCCTGCGTCACAGCCAGATAGTGATATGCACTCCCATCTCTTCCCATGTGAAGCTAATCTAATAAAGCACCCACTCACGTTTGATTCTCATGGCCATAAGTGAACTATTGTTGGGTCAATTTTAGACTGGTAACATATTGTGAAGGAATTTTTCAAGTCTCATAAAAAGTTGTCAGACATATTTTTTTATGCTTCAAGGACTGCAGTGAATGTTTTCTTAGCTAAAATGCTGTTGTGTTTTTGACTCTTATAATTGCACTGTGTACACAGTGGACCGAGGGCTGCAGGTGGGGTGGAGGGAGAGGTCAATCGGGGCCAATCCCAGTGCCCCATCATGCTCAGTGTAGCACATGTGGTATGCAGTTTGATGCTACTTACTGATGTATACGATGTGATATGAAAAGAGTTTCTATGTCAGTGACACCTGTTTGACTCCTCATGAAGCTCATACATCTCCAACACAGTTAAATGTGTTACACAATAATAAACCCTGTGGTTTTACACCTTCTCAGACATGAAGACAGATATTTTGGCTGTGTATGCACAAAATGGGAACAAAACACCAACATGCTTTTTGTGTATTTGAATAGACAGAAGGTCAACCTGCCACTGGCTACAGGAGCTCTGTTGTTATGTCCAATCTCTCCATCAAGGATGCTGAAGGATACGGAGCTCATCACTGTCTGCAGAGGAGCAGCTATAAACACATTTAGCAGTCCTGCTCTCCTCTCTGAAAATAATAAAAATGCCAGCATGATAAATAAATGGAAGCATATAAATATATTGTAGCAGTCATGGCTCTTGTGGATCCTCAGTGGTGACAGCAGCGATGATGACGTTTTGAACAGATTTTATTAACACAAAATAACTCCAAACTTAAGCACAAGCTTTTCAGCTAACAAATGAACCAAAACCCAGACACTTATCAGACCCAGACACTTACCAACCCCAGACACTTACCAGTCGCAGACGCTTAGCTTACCAGCCCCAGACACTTACCAGCCCCAGATACTTACCAGTCCCAGACACTTACCAGTCCCAGACACTTAGCTTACCAGTCCCAGACGCTTACCAGCCCCAGACACTTATCAGTCCCAGACACTTACCAACCCCAGACACTTACCAGTCCCAGACACTTACCACTCCCAGACGCTTAGCTTACCAACCCCAGACACTTACCAGTCGCAGACGCTTAGCTTACCAGCCCCAGACACTTACCAGCCCCAGATACTTACCAGTCCCAGACACTTACCAGTCCCAGACACTTAGCTTACCAGTCCCAGACGCTTACCAGCCCCAGACACTTATCAGTCCCAGACACTTACCAACCCCAGACACTTACCAGTCCCAGACACTTACCACTCCCAGATGCTTAGCTTACCAGCCCCAGACACTTACCAGTCCCAGACGCTTACCAGTCCCAGACGCTTATCAGTCCCAGACACTTACCACTCCCAGACACTTACCAGTCCCAGACGCTCACCAGTCCCAGACACTTACCAGTCCCAGACACTTACCAGTCCCAGACACTTAGCTTACCAGCCCCAGACACTTACCAGCCCCAGACGCTTACCAGTCCGACACTTATCAGTCCCAGACACTTACCAGCCCGACACTTACCAGCCCGACACTTATCAGTCCCAGACACTTACCAGTCCCAGACACTTACCGGTCCCAGACGCTTAGCTTACCAGCCCCAGACACTTACCAGCCCCAGACACTTAGCTTACCAGCCCCAGACATTTACCAGTCCCAGACGCTTACCAGTCCCAGACGCTTATCAGTCCCAGACGCTTATCAGTCCCAGACACTTACCACTCCCAGACACTTACCAGTCCCAGACGCTTACCAGTCCCAGACACTTACCAGTCCCAGACGCTTACCACTCCCAGACACTTATCAGCCCCAGACATTTACCAGTCCCAGACGCTTATCCGGTCCCAGACGCTTACCAGTCCCAGACACTTACCAGTCCCAGACACTTACCAGTCCCAGACACTTACCAGTCCCAGACGCTTACCAGTCCCAGACGCTTATCAGCCCCAGACACTTACCAGTCCCAGACGCTTAGCTTACCAGCCCTAGACATTTACCAGTCCCAGACACTTACCAGTCCCAGACGCTTACCAGTCCCAGACACTTACCAGTCCCAGACGCTTACCAGTCCCAGACACTTATCAGCCCCAGACATTTACCAGTCCCAGACGCTTATCTGGTCCCAGACGCTTACCAGTCCCAGACACTTATCAGCCCCAGACACTTACCAGCCCCAGACACTTACCAGTCCCAGACACTTACCAGTCCCAGACACTTAACAGTCCCAGACACTTACCAGTCCCAGACACTTACCAGCCCGACACTTATCAGTCCCAGACACTTACCAGTCCCAGATGCTTATCAGTCCCAGACACTTACCAGTCCCAGACGCTTAGCTTACCAGCCCCAGACATTTACCAGTCCCAGACACTTACCAGTCCCAGACACTTACCAGCCCGACACTTATCAGTCCCAGACACTTACCAGTCCCAGACGCTTATCAGTCCCAGACACTTACCAGTCCCAGACGCTTAGCTTACCAGCCCCAGACGCTTATCAGTCCCAGACACTTACCAGCCCCAGACACTTACCAGTCCCAGACACTTACCAGCCCCAGACACTTACCAGTCCCAGACACTTACCAGTCCCAGACGCTTAGCTTACCAGCCCCAGACACTTATCAGTCCCAGACGCTTAGCTTACCAGCCCCAGACACTTATCAGCCCCAGACACTTACCAGCCCCAGACGCTTATCAGTCCCAGACGCTTACCAGTCCCAGACGCTTATCAGTCCCAGACACTTACCAGTCCCAGACGCTTAGCTTACCAGCCCCAGACACTTACCAGTCCCAGACACTTACCAGCCCCAGACACTTAGCTTACCAGCCCCAGACATTTACCAGTCCAAGACGCTTATCAGTCCCAGACATTTACCAGTCCCAGACACTTACCAGTCCCAGACGCTTAGCTTACCAGCCCCAGACATTTACCAGTCCCAGACACTTACCAGTCCCAGACGCTTACCAGTCCCAGACACTTATCAGCCCCAGACACTTACCAGTCCCAGACGCTTACCAGTCCCAGACACTTGTCAGCCCCAGACATTTACCAGTCCCAGACACTTACCAGTCCCAGACGCTTACCAGTCCCAGACACTTACCAGTCCCAGACGCTTATCCGGTCCCAGACGCTTACCAGTCCCAGACACTTATCAGCCCCAGACACTTACCAGTCCCAGACGCTTATCCGGTCCCAGACGCTTACCAGTCCCAGACACTTACCAGTCCCAGACACTTACCAGTCCCAGACACTTACCAGTCCCAGACACTTACCAGTCCCAGACGCTTACCAGTCCCAGACGCTTATCAGCCCCAGACACTTACCAGTCCCAGACGCTTAGCTTACCAGCCCTAGACATTTACCAGTCCCAGACACTTACCAGTCCCAGACGCTTACCAGTCCCAGACACTTACCAGTCCCAGACGCTTACCAGTCCCAGACACTTATCAGCCCCAGACATTTACCAGTCCCAGACGCTTATCTGGTCCCAGACGCTTACCAGTCCCAGACACTTATCAGCCCCAGACACTTACCAGCCCCAGACACTTACCAGTCCCAGACACTTACCAGTCCCAGACACTTAACAGTCCCAGACACTTACCAGTCCCAGACACTTACCAGCCCGACACTTATCAGTCCCAGACACTTACCAGTCCCAGATGCTTATCAGTCCCAGACACTTACCAGTCCCAGACGCTTAGCTTACCAGCCCCAGACATTTACCAGTCCCAGACACTTACCAGTCCCAGACACTTACCAGCCCGACACTTATCAGTCCCAGACACTTACCAGTCCCAGACGCTTATCAGTCCCAGACACTTACCAGTCCCAGACGCTTAGCTTACCAGCCCCAGACGCTTATCAGTCCCAGACACTTACCAGCCCCAGACACTTACCAGTCCCAGACACTTACCAGCCCGACACTTATCAGTCCCAGACACTTACCAGTCCCAGACGCTTATCAGTCCCAGACACTTACCAGTCCTAAACGCTTAGCTTACCAGCCCCAGACACTTACCAGCCCCAGACACTTACCAGCCCCAGACACTTACCAGTCCCAGACGCTTAGCTTACCAGCCCCAGACACTTATCAGTCCCAGACGCTTAGCTTACCAGCCCCAGACACTTATCAGCCCCAGACACTTACCAGCCCCAGACGCTTATCAGTCCCAGACGCTTACCAGTCCCAGACGCTTATCAGTCCCAGACACTTACCAGTCCCAGACGCTTAGCTTACCAGCCCCAGACATTTACCAGTCCCAGACACTTACCAGTCCCAGACACTTATCAGCCCCAGACACTTACCAGTCCCAGACGCTTACCAGTCCCAGACACTTATCAGCCCCAGACATTTACCAGTCCCAGACACTTACCAGTCCCAGACGCTTACCAGTCCCAGACACTTACCAGTCCCAGACGCTTATCCGGTCCCAGACGCTTACCAGTCCCAGACACTTATCAGCCCCAGACACTTACCAGTCCCAGACGCTTATCCGGTCCCAGACGCTTACCAGTCCCAGACACTTACCAGTCCCAGACACTTACCAGTCGCAGAGGCGCCCCTCGCGTCTCCAGTCTCAGACAGACTCTTCCAGTCGGCCTTTTCAGGTCGACTCCATCAGACAGCCTGCCTCTGCAGGCAGACTGTAACGGCAGCGCCTCCCAGGTCCATCACACTCCCAGATATGAGGGAGAGAGAACAATCAGCTCTTAACACAAAACACCTAGAATATGAGCTCTCTCTCTCTCTACACTAACACAACCAGGCTGCCACATATATCTATCAGCATATGAGCAGCGAGTAACATTTTTATAGGCTTCTGTAAAATATAACTAATGATTATTCTTTCAGTCGCATAGAACAATATTTATAATCACACCATGTGTTAATGGAGACTAACTTATATGATGAGGCATGTTGATCTGTCTATACTATAACATGCTGTTATATCAAACTATTTCACATCTCTTCATTAAGGTCCGTGTTGCTCAGAGAAGTTTCCTAAATCACTCCTAAGCTAGGATTCCTAGCTACAAGTGATTTAGCCTCGACTGGACCAATAAGAAAACATCTGAGAGCATCAACAGCTGACAGCATCTGCCACAACAACTGAGAGTACAGAGAATGAGAGTGTCTCAGAGTTAACATATTCACTGTACCAGAACAGCTGAGTTTTTCGTTAAGAATTTATAATAACTGTTTCCCATCTTTATCACCATGTTTGTTTCACATGTTTTCATTTACACCACCTGTCTATTAGTATTCTTGCCACCTTGATTATTCTGCTCTCAACAAGCAGATATAGCAGAAGGAGCAAACGTGTTGATTGGTCAACATGGTCAACAGAAGCAAAGCATCCTCACAAGGTCACAAACGTGAAGTGAGGAATATCATCAGAGCAGTGAACACATGTACTGTGACTCCTCCCCCACATTGTGATTGTAAAAACAGGCCACAGCTGACAACCAGCCTTCATCTCTGTAGTTCAGTTTTCCATTTCAAGTAGGACACATCTATTGATCTACCCCCTCCATTGTTTGAATTTTGTTTATCTTATTTTTAAAGTTGTACTACTCTACATAATGCACAGACTCTTATTTTGAGCCACTAGAAGTGTGTTGCAGGCTGTGAGGCTGCAGAGGTGCTGCCCTCTGCCAGCATTTTCTCTGTATTTTGCCGTTTGGACGTTTGGGCAGTGAACATGTAGCCCTCAGCCAATAGGCATAAATGACATAAATACACTGTATTTGTATTGAGTGTATTTGTTGTGTTTCCTCTTTTTGTGTGTCACTGACGGTGAGCATAAACCACAGAATAGCTGCAGGTCTGTGTCTGTTTGACCTTCACACTTCATCAGAGTTTTAGCGTTTGTTCATTGTGATGTGAGCCAAATAAATAAGTGAAATGTGAGTATTTTGTCCTCCTTGACTTGAAGACTTGAGATGTACGACCTTTTCTATTTTTTGGAATAAGCTCACTGGATTTTGGGTTTAAAACTCCACTAAGAATCCCATTTTTGAAGCACAACCTCTTTTTCTACCTACAGAGTATTCCTTTGATAAATGACATTTTATAAAGTGAATCTCTTGCACCGACCTCTTTGTAACATTCCCTGAGCGACTTTGTGACAACTCTGATAACAGTGTCACAAAAAAAAAGCCAGTCTGATCTTATTTCACATTTTGTTCTGCACAAATAAGACTACAGAGTTCTCCCAGGCTCATGTCTCTGGTGTCAGACGGAGATTCTTTATCATCAGTGGGGAAAACTGGCCTTCAAACACCGAGCACCTGTTACCTTCCCAACAGACCTACACCAGTGTAAACACAGACCAGTGTGTATCCCGCTGCCTGCGTTGGACCTTCAGTGCAGGCCTCCACACACACTGTGCAGACGGTTCCCACTAGTTCAGCTGCATTCAGCATTTTGAGTGTTCCTTTGACAGTATCGTTATAATGCAAGAGACATTCAGCTCTACAGATCAGATCACCATCACTCACACTTAAACCTCCTCCTTACAGACCGGTTTCACACTGCAAGCTGGAAAGATTGATTTTTTTTTTTTACATTCAGAAATCTGAACCTTCTGTGGAGTTTCTGCCATAACTGCAGTGTTTCAACAATGATAATATTCAACCTCTCAAAGCTGCATGTGTTGCTATAGGGACAGACCCTTTCCTTTAAACAGTAGGCTTGATGGCCAGGAGAGGAGTTAAGGGTTCACACATCATAGCAGTGCTGTATGGGCTGCAGACCAGACTGAAACACAGGAGAAATATCAAGAGCTGGAAGTGATTCTGTGCTGGTTCAAATATGAAACATATAATACACTTGAAGGATGAACATAAGTATAATTTTATTAACATTCTATAGGAGCCGTTCAGCAAAACAAAAGCAGAATTTGATAGAACTCTCATGGACTGGCTATCATACTGGGCTGAGTGGGTAGGTTAAAATACCCTGACCTGTGCACCACGACTCAGACATTTAATATGTGGACCCAATTTTAAATGCTCAAACAAACTTGTAACAACTGGAGACTCTGACTGTGGTGACCATAAAGCATCACTGCTGTTCTGATGAGTGCAGGCTGTTGAGAGCTGCGTCGCTGCGTCTGAGTTTGGCTTTCAGTCGTGCGATCTCCTCCTCCTGTTCCAGCTCCTTGTAGTCCGCTTTCTGCTGCAGCGATGTGGAAGCTGCACCCTGAGACCCTCTCCTGGTCCAGCTCTGGTTGTTACTTTGTTCTACAACACCAACAATGTCATCAGATTCACTTTCATTGTTGTGATTGGTGCTCTCAGCTTCTTCACCTCCCAGTTCCTCTATCTCATTGTCGTCGTTGGTCACGTCCCCCTGAGGCAGAATCCAAGCTTCCTCCAGGCCTGATACTCCATCTGCAGCCTGTTTACCTCTCACACTGTCAACGCTGTCAGTGGACTGAGGGACAGAATGTGCAGTCATGGACGAGGAAACATCCCGTCCCTTATGAATAGCATCCTTTCTATCTTTACTGTGCGTTGCTTTCCGCGTGGTGTGTTTTTTCCTGAGATTGTCGTCATGTAGAAGCTCCTGTAGGACAAACAAAGCAGTGTCACCTGAGGCTCAAGTAAGTAAGTAATGATACATGATAAACCAGAAGTCAGCAGTCCACAGGAGCAGATAAAAACTGTTGTATTGTAGACACAGCCTTTGATTTCTATCAGGTCTTCACTGTTTATAGTGAATGAACAGAACACAAGTTAAAACACTGATTGATAATCAAACAGGCACAGCAGGATGATGGGCTCTGGAGTGGTTCACATCCTGTCTTTCTGCCTAACATTGTTCTAAGGAACATGGCAGCTGCATTTCCTTCTCTACTACCTTGTCCTTCTTGCTTGTGGTGTTCCCCAAGGCGTGAATCAGTTCCCTCATGATTTCTCTATCAACATATAATTGACATACTGAACATTCCCAAACTGGCTGTACCATACATTGAGTTAAACAGCAGAGAGAAGAGAGCCAACAGTTATCCCCGAGTCTGTTCCGACCTGGTGTTCCCTTCTATCCTGTGTGATTGGATCTCAGGTGGTGGACAGCTCTAAGTCTCACTGCCATGATAATGCTTCTCCACATGCATCTCCAGAGAACACTTGTGATTGGATCTCACTTCTCTGTGCAGATAGACATGTACATCACTATGACAAACAGACACAATGTTTTTAAGACAAAGAAAGAACCTGATGTAGAACATTTGCTTAAATCACAAGGAGGCCCAAATAATTAGTCATAGAGTTTCAGAAAAATATGGAATCATGTTTCCATGTTTTGGACTTGCTGCATCTCAAACTTCACTGGGTTTTCCGTTTTCATTTGGGTTCAAACCAAAATGTTGCCACTAAATGATCCATGATATTCACGTTAATAAATGCACATTGAAAACTTAAGCAGCTTGAGACACGGTCGATGGCTATGATAACCATGATCAGGCTAATGTGTAACACCAGTGACAGGCCTACCTCAACAAAGAAGCAGCCTGTAGTTATTTAGTGTTTATTGTATTTGTAAATTATTACATATTTCCTGAAGATTCTTTCACAAATTTGGTTTAATTATAAGTGAAATAAGTTGAAACAGTGCCTTTAAACAGCTGCTAAATATTGGCAGGTTAAGATGGTCTTTAGGAGTAGAGTTAGACTGGGATATACTTTATTGATCCCAAATTGGGAAATTCTTTTGTTGAGAGAGATAGAGAGAGAGAGAGAGACACACACACACAAACACAACACTAAAATATAAATATAAACCACAACAGGTAATTGACACTTGTAACACTTTAAGAGTTGTTATAAAGCCACACAGGCAGGAGAAAAGGAAGTATATTAAAACAGGGTAATGTTTTGTTGAAATTCATTAGCTGTTATATGGACATGAATCAATTAGATACATTTGTCAGGACGGAGACACTTTACTTTACAAGTGAACATGTGGCAGTTTAATCCTATAATAATAAAAACTTCCTGGATCCAGACGGTGATCTGGATCACCACCAAAATGTAATCGATTCTTCCTTGGACCACTTCCAACATCTCCTGAAACTTTCATCAAAATCTGCTGATTCGTAAAAAAAAAAAAATCCTGTTAAACAAAAACAAAGCAACAAACCAACCAACGCCAGCAAAAGCATAACCTCCTCCCTTGGCGGAGGTAATTAAAGGCAGTCAGACATGACAATGGTCCTGACAACTTACCAAAGAACCATGGACCATGTTACCAGGAATCATATTTCCTGACGTTTACAGGTTTATGTATCTATGTATCCCCAGCCTGGACTTATCTGATCTCAGTAGAAGTTACACCAGCAATCTCATCAAGCTGCTTCATGTTGTGTCCCATCCATCAGTCAGTTCAATCACTCAACAATACCTGCTACTCTTCAGAATGATCAACTAAACAAAGTAGAAATCTAAACCCTTTATAAATACAGGGTTCAGACTATTCTTCAGAATAAATCCCTGACTATTCCTTGACAAATTTAAGAAATAGTCTGACCAAACATCACCATGAAACAATGAAAAACAGTCCATTTTAAAGCCTCCCCAAACCTTATAGATCATCCATATGCCTGTTATTCAAAATAATGGCACTTATATTAGATATATTGTAAAATCTATTTGTTCAGTTTTTGATAAAGGACCCTGACTATTCATAAATTTTACAAAATTCCCTTCCACATTTAAAACTCCCTGATGTTTCCCAGACCTGGATGTTTTAATGTTCTCCCTGACTTTTCCCTGACCAATATTAGGGATGTATATTATTTTTCAATCTTGTCCCAGCTAGTGTGAACCCTGAACTATGACTGAAAGGTATTGAATGACTGTAGATTCATCGACATACTTAGTTTGTTGTTTGTATTAATTTGATCTGATAATCTGTGATTAACATATTATTTTTTTTATATTTTGTAAAGATTCTCAGTTTATATTGATTGTAAGTATAATATGCTGGATCTGTTAGTGCAATTTTATTTTGCATTTGCGTAACTCGCGCCAGAAAAGCTCTGAAAAGCTGGCTACTCAAGAATTCTGACTGTCACGACAACTTAACTATAGATTGATGATTGATGACACACCACAGTTTCCATCCTATACCTTTCATTCTATGCATCAGCTATAACACACCTTTTTTAGCTGTCTTTTAATTGACATGTATAATTCTCTATTTTTCACATTTTATTTATTTTTTGTCTCATCTTCTTTCTTGAAATGTTTTATAAGGAGCATGAAAACGAGCCACGGGTGCTTTTCACTGAAGGAAGACAGTTAAAAAATATTTAAGTTGTCCCTGTCAGTTGAAATGCTTGTTAATTAAATGTCAATGTCAATGTCATTCAATTTGACAAAATAACTAAATAAATAAAATGCATAAAATTCCAAAGGTATTAAAACACACCTCTCTAGTGCATGGGAGATGTGTATACAAAGTTTTGTGCAAAAATACGGAACAATTTTTGAGTTATGTGAGAAACCCTCATCTGACTCAAATCCCACTCAGAATGAGACAAAACTCAACCTATAACTATGGAGCTGAGACAAATAGTAACAATAAAAGTTCCCAAATAACAAAAGGCAGCTGGTTGTTCTAAGCAGAGCTTTGTTGAACAATATTAATAGTATATCATCACAGTATACCTAACAAGGCTGATATTTGTGTTATGATACTCACCTGATCTACGGTGGAACGATCTGCTTTTGTGAGAAGATCCTTTGGCTGGTTTGAGTCCATTTGAGGCAAAATGAGATGTTGTCTCTTCCTTTTTATCTCTTCGTCTGCAGGTTCAAGAGAAGCCTGGGAGGAATACAAGTCATACATTCATGTTACTGTGCACAAAGTCAAACATGTGCTTTACATTCTATACTGTCAAAGATTTATATCTGGTTGTCATTTCCACACATTCATGTCCCTCACAGGGAGTCATAATATTGGTTCTGCTCTGACTTTTCATCTCGTGCCACCATCAGGTCATAAGTTTCGTATGCATGTGTATGTGCTGAGTTTCAACTGCATAGTGTGGAGAAATGCCTGAATGTTTACTAGACTCTGTAGTTTGTTTTACGCTATTTCATTATTAAATTGTCATCAATTGTATTACTATACAAATATAGTTTTATGAAAATTGATTATTTGCTCCAAGCTCCACCCACCTGTGTGGACAGCTTGCAAACCAGCCGGTCAACTGGCTAGCTGGAAATCATACAGACCCTCTGGTCCTACAAAAACCTCTGCAGCCAATGCAGCAGATGATTCCAGCAATATTTCTATCTACAGTATCTGTTTTATTCTGTTTATTTTCCAGTCTTTAGGTAAAGTTCAGACACTAACGTACAACACCAGAGACAAATCCTCCTCCTTCTCCAGGCTCTTCTCACACCGTCACCTCCTCAGCCCAGCAGCCTCCTACTCTTCTCCACAGTAGCTACATTCCCCGTCCATCTTTGATCTTAAGAACTGTTTTTACCTCCATTCTTTATTCTTTAAATCAAACATGAACAACAGCCTTTGCCGTTCCTTGTCTTAAAAGGATAGTGGGAAATATGACATTGGATGGATGAGGCCATGTTGGTTTAGATTTGTGATAAACAGTTTTCATTCACCAGTAGACATGGATGTATTAAGGAGACCTGTCATGTGATCCATTCAGTCATGTGATGCAGTGAGGGTGTATTGCTTGAGTATACTACAGTGTAAACAGTCTGCTGGTAATGGCATTATGGAGTATATACTGTGTAGTAGTGGGCAGTATGTTCATACACACTTTCAAACACATTGTCCCTACAGCATCACAAAAACTACAGTTACCATGACCTGCCTTTTTTAAAATGATGAGTGACTTGAATGTGATGTTACCTTCTGGCTTTTAGAGGACATACCTCTGAAGTTGAGGTAATGGAGGACAGAGAACCTGACTGTGGCTCGTCTGTCTGCTGATGACGCTGGCTTCGACGGGGCTTCCTGATGGACAGGTAGACACGTCCGTGGTAGATGACGACAGCATCTCGGTAGGTCTGCGGTGCTGAAGCTGGAGGAAACTTGGAGATATGAGATGTGAGCGCAGGAACTGTTTTCCCTGTCACGGTGTCCTTCAGTACCTTGAAAGCTGTGTTACAGGACGAGACAAATGACATTGGGTAGGGGCCCGGTGTGGCCTGAGACATTCTGCCTATGACTGAGGACATGTTTCCTATGATGCTGTTTCCAGTGGGGGAGGTGCGTTTCTGGCCTTTCCTCCGTAAGACCACTGGAGAAATCCATATGCCCTTTGGAGATTCTGCAAGCGTCCCGGAGCTCTCAGCGTCAGACGGCGGGAGGCCCATTCGTCTGAGCACTGGGTTTGGTAAACTCCACAGGAGGATGCTTTTTACTTCAGCCTCCTCTGGGATGTAGATTTCAATACTTTCAAGGGGGTCCATGTTGTATATTTGTCTGTGAATACATTAAGAGTTTATCAGTAGCTGCAGGTAGAAACTCAGCCGCTGGAGGTGCACAAGCCGATGTACTCTTAGTGCCAGTCCCAAACCTGGATAAATGGGGAGGGTAACATCAGTAAGGGCATTCAGTGTAAAACCTGTGCCAGATCAACAATGCAAATGGTAAAATCTGCCGTCGTGACCCCTAAAGGCCCATTCATGCTCTACGTTAAAGATGAATACGGATATGGGCGGAGCCTTCAGTAATCAGGTACATTATTGGACAGTTTACAGATATGGACAAGATTGGCGAAACAGACCAATATCACTGGAAATGGTTGAGGGCAGTATAGCTACAATTCATGCAAGGCACAACAAATGTGTTCGGATACAACGAAGGAGAAAAAAGAGAAGTGAAAAAACTCCATCCTCAAGTAAAATGAGCAAGAATAATATTTATTTCTCATTTGTTTAATTGGGTTCTCTTTATCTACTTTTAGGACTTGTTTGAAAATCTAATTCAATACAATTTCAATTCAATTTATTAGTATAGCACCAAATCACAACAAAAGTTATATCAAGGCACTTTCCAAACAGAGCAGGTCTAGACCGAATCTTTATTCTACAGAGACCCAACAATCCTCCATGAGAAGAACATGGAGACAGTGGAGAGAAAAACTGCCTTTTAAAAAAAAAAAAGGCAGAAACATCGAGCAGATCCGAGACTCGAGGTGGGCGGAGCCTCTGCTTTGACCGGTTGGGGTGATGATGTTTTAGGTCATATTTATGCAGAAATATAGAATATTCTAAAGGATTCACAAACTTTAAAGCACCACTGTACATCTCCACCTGTTCTCTCCCCACTTGTCCTCGCTGGTGTCAGAATCACACATGGTACGTGAAACTGAACTGAACTGGACTGAAGATGGTTCTTATTTTCTCAGGAGGACAGCCTGTAAGTACCCAAGATAATGAAAATTATGACTAAATGTAAATTTGTAAATTTCCTGTATATTTTTTTGTCACAAAATTCATTGTGAAAAAACACAAGAGCGCTCGGAGAGCGCAAACCTCCACCAAGGCCCCACAATCCTCGGCACAATTGTCAGGGTTTGTGTCCACCAAAGCATTTTTTCCTGAGGTCAGCATATTTGTTTCATTATTTGCAATGGGAGCACGGAGTATGTACGCTACGCTACAAACGCCAGCAGCATGACGAGGTGCTGAGTGTCTTTTCTGCACTTTTGGTGTTTTGTTTTATGGTCGCCAAGAGTTGAAAAATGTTCAGCTTTGGGTGAAGCGCAGCGCTCGTCACTGTCACTTTACCCAGCCTTCCAATCACAGCGGAGGAGGGGTGGGACTCACATAGACCTGCAGGTCCGCCCTCTCTCCCTACTTCCTCCAGCCTTCCCTTCATCCAGAGCCAGGGCCAGAGCAAGTCCTCTACCTTGTGCTGCCATCTTAGCAATCAGTATTTGTTGATAAAACAAACTATCTGCAAAATTAGGTACTTGCAACACAAATTACTTTCATGGATATTCTGTATCATAGCAACCAAAGTGCCTCAGCTGAAGAACGCTGCGCCTTCCAAAGCGCTCTCCAGCGCTCCCAGCTGGGTGTTTTCAGAAGAGCACCTTCAGCTGGGGGAAAAAATGGTGGACACAGGCCCTTATTCCAGCAGTACCAGTCCCATCTGTCACCGGATCATCACCAAGATTTAATCACCTCTAGGATATGCAAGGGCCCATCTTTGGTGAAGATTTCATGCAAATCCGTACAGTAGTTATTGTGTAATCCTGCTAACAAACAAACAAACAAACAAACAAACAAACCGAACCGATCACATAACCTCCTTGGCAGAGGTAACAACATATTGCAAGGTCAGTTTTTTTAAATATTGTGCAGCCCTAGATAATGCCCAGTAACGTTCCTCCCAGTTCAATGTGGGGACTGAACCAAACAGTTCTGGGAACTCTCAGAGGAACTGTTCACTGCCGAGTTCCTCTCTAAACTAGATACCTTCAACAGCCTGTCATCTGTTTGCATTTGTACCACCAAGAGGAAGGCTAAGGTCACATCAGATTTGGGGTAGTTGGTAAAGCAACGTTACCTCTGTGTGACATACCAAAACAACTATTTGATATTTTGTAAATGGTAAATGGACTGTACTTATATAGAACCTTTCTAGTCTGACTGACCACTCAAAGCTTTACAAAACCAGCCAGCATCACCACCCATTCACACCAACATTCACACCAACATTCATACAGTGGTAACATTCATACCATGCAAGGCTCCACCTGCTCATTAGGAGCAGTAACCATTCACACAAACACTCACCACCAATGGAACAGATACTGGGAGCAAACTGGGGTTCAGTATCTGTCCAAGGACACTTCAACATGTAGACTGCAGGGGCTGGGGATGGAACCACTGACCGTGGACGACCGCTCTACCACTGAGCTACAGCCACCCCTTTTGTCTATGTTTTGTTCCATTTGTAAGGCTACCACTGTCATGTGATGCCTACCGCAGGGGTGAGCTCATTACCGTCATGACCGCAATTTCTGTGTGTGCGCTATTGTCTTTTTGGGGGGATAAACCAAAAAAATCCATACTGCCTCAGCCCTAGCTGATGCTGCTGCATTGGCTCATGTGTTCAACCGATCAATGTATACTTTTGGCACACAAAGTCCTCCTTGAGCTGGGAGAGTACTTGAGTAGGAAATAAAAAAATACTTAAGTAGGAACTAAAAAAGTTCCTCAAAGCTGAGTTGGGAGAACGATAATGGTTCCGAGCTGTTGTGATGTAGATACAATAAAAAGGGCCATTCTAAGAATTATGAAAAGGTTCCTCTGGTCTGAAAACACCTAATGATGTTCTGAAATGGAGGATGTGATGGAATTCTTATTCTCACATAACAATAGTGGTTTAAACTTCACAGTTATAATTATTGGTTTACAAGTTCATGACACATTTCCAACTAATAAGTGGTTTCAGTCACCTAATTTACAGTTTCACTAATTTCTTGTGTGAAGATGAGCTATTTGTCTGTTTTATATCATAATACTGAATGTCTTTCAATCTTTCACTGCTGCTGCTGCATATTATATTAACATGATTTTATTCTTTTGATTTTATTTATTGTGTCTCTCTCCACTGTCTGTTGGTTTGCTTTTCTGTTAGCAGGATTGGAGAAGAACTCAAGTGATTTCCACAAAACCTTGTGGCAAAAGCCCATTCAATATAGAGGGGGTAGAGATGAGCCTTAACCCCAGAGGCCTGTTTAGCGGGGGCATAAAAAGTTAGGGGGGGGTGATGAGTCATGAACTGGTATCAGACTATTAACCTGAACTCAAGCTGTCAGTCATTACTTCTGCGAACGGTGAGCAGCACGTCAACCTCCATGGATTCATTTCTACGTCATCAGCAACGAAGAGTCTTTTCCGCCATGACGCCATCCTTATACGTTTATTCAATATTTCTGTAAATGACGTTTAAAAGTTTATAAAAAAACAACCTACGTTGACATCTCAACACGAAAAAAAAGAAAAGAAAAAAAGGCATGACGCCGCCCTCGAGCTCATCTTATATCTTAGACATCAGACGTACTTCCGACATTCTCCACGTACTACCGGAAACCAGCTGAACTACACAAACTGAACTCAATGAAACGTTCATGAAACAGTTACCATAATGTTCATACCTCGATGAAACCTCGTGCGGCTGCAGAGCTTCAGACTGTCGCGTTGCAGTTTCACTTCGTCACCAAGCAGCAGGAAATCTGGCACGCTTTCAGAATAAAAGCATCAAATCAACATAAACAAAGCTCGTTACGCACACTATACACGTATTCCACGTTATATCAATTAATAATTACAATGATTAATAAAAATGTACAGATAACTCTCCACCTTTAAATTGCAGTCCGTACTGTCCGCACAGTCTGGAAGTCAGTACAATACTTTTAACTAAATATCTGAACTGACCTATGGTTGGTTTTCAGGCATAAATGAAAGCTTTTGTTCAAATACTCATCCTATCCTGTACAAAATATCACGGTTGTATAGTGGAAGTTTTTTCCCTTTAATCACCACTGATTGATATTTTGACAGGCACAGACCAGGAGGCATACAGTGACATAAAGGCTGTTCCTTCATCAGAATTATGCAGTGGTTCATTTAGGCACAGCTGTGACTGTCTTGTTTGCAGTGACTACAGATGGAAAGTGAAGTATGGCGTGGCAGTGGTTCAATAGGACGATGGCTGGTGAGGAACCAACGACTGAGGAAATTACACCTGCAGGAAGTATGGGATATATGGACAACTGAATAATGGATATTATCAATAACCTTAAATTTAAAACCAAACAAGGCACCCAGACTCATACACTGTCAGAGACGTGGTTCTAAATAAAGGTATTTTTTATTGTAAAACAAGGTTGGAAAATGTGCTGAAAGACCAAAGGCATAGTGTTAAGTTACAAAAGTATTCCTTTATTACAAAACTACTCTAAAATATAACTAAAATCTTTTCATCTTTAAATATATAATTATACTCCAAATATTGAAAAGAAAGACAAAACCAACGTGGGCTGAGACCAGTAGATGTGTTGGCAGGCTACGCAGAGGTGTGTCTAGGGGTGTAGTCATGTACTAACCTAAACATTGCATCCTGTGCTTAAAGGCTCTGTGCATCCCAGAGCCTTTAAGCACAGCAAACAATGAAGGGGCCTCACCCAGGGTGAGTAGCCTCCCCCAGTAGACTAGTACTCAGCTCCACTAAATAAGAAATACAAAACAAACTACACACAAGATTAAACATAGTATCAGTTTGTCCCAAAGCAGCAGACATAACTATAACTATCTTTAAAGACAGGGAAAGCAGCAGCAGGTGGCAACCAAGCCCATCAACAGGAAGACTGATGGGAGGCACTAGCAGGGAAGCTCTGACCAGGATACAGGGCTGGAGCATGAAGCACCAGTAGGTGTCACAGGCTGTGTTCACACTGCTGTGAAAAAGTCACATATGAGCAAAAAATCGGACCTGAGCCACATTTTTCCTGCAGTGTGAACGTAGCCTTATATAATCTAACCCTGGTTTAAAGGAGGAGTCAAGCCGAGGGCTGCATTCACTCCCACTGTGTGATGTGGCCTTTATTAGCACTACAGGAGCATTCCCCAACACAATCCTGTAACACTACCATCATTTTCTGCAACCACTTACTTCATTACCATCGAGAAGTTATGACAAATACCAAATTGCATTCAGACCACGTAATTATTACAGTTAGGTCATATAATTAGAAGTCCTCACTTTTATTCTGAGGGCATGAAGCACCTACAATATGAAGCATGTCTTCATATGTTCATTTTAGCTTTGGTGAGACTATGTTGATCATATTAAAAGTCATCTCAACATAAAATTGTTATCTGCAAAGTCAATATTTTCCCCCGATTTTCAGTCTAATTTTTTATACTGTCATACAATTTCTACCCCTATATCTCAATATTCATAGACATTTTGGTTTGTTTGCTAAGCTTTTATTTAGAATACACAAAAAAACTAGAGGGCCCTCGGTAGAGCACATACATCCACCAAGGCAAAACAGTTCTCCAGTTACTGTCAGACAACCAATTGCAATGACAATCTGCAGCAAAATTCTGTTCGGTCTCAATAAATAAAGAGTCTGCCAATTTACACGTGGAAATGTCATAATTCCTGTGTAATGTAAAAATGCATGGAAATAGAAGGAGATAAAAGGACCTATGTCTTGAGAATATATTTCAGAATATTCTGATTCTGATCTGGATCCACATCAGGTTGCTGTCCATAAGAGGAAAATAATGTCTTTTATTAACTTTAATCAACTGACTGATCCAACTTCATACTGAGGCTATGCTGCTAAACATATAACAAGTGACAATATCCAAACAGCTCAAAGCGAGTGAGAGTTTATTTGAATTTTTGTGTGACCAAATGATATATACAATATATTATGAGTTATGTTCTAAGAATTCCTTTTTAATACCATAACTTTTTTCACAATCATAAAATAGATAATAGTTTTAGTGACTAACTACATGCTGACAGCATTTTTTGAGGTATTTAGTGTCTCATCAGTTTCTCAGTGTCAGACTTGGAGAAGAAGTGCATGATTAGGCCTGTGACAGTGATTACCTGTGCAGATCTGTTCAAGAAATAGCTGCAATATATGATATTCTTGTTATTAATATAATATGATAATAAAAGCACACAGTTTTAAAGAGCAATGAACTTTTAATTATGTGAGAGTTAGAATGACAAGAAAATGAGAATATCCCCAGTAAATAAAACAAATCAATATTCAGCAATTTGCCAAGTGTTAGAATCTGTTTTTGCCAAATTGTTTTATTTATATACATATATACATATATATATATACATGTATATATATATATACATATATATTTTTTTATATTTTCAATTAAAAATAAAAATAATAAAAATGGGCAAAGTAAATAGTAACTAAAGTTAGTGAATAAATTTAGTTCAGAAAGAAATACAGTATTACCTCCAACATGTAGCAGAGGAGAGGAATAAAGTAGGAAAAAATGGAAATACTCAAGTAATAGTAACTAAGGTATGGTACTTAAGTTAAAATACCTATACATTCCATCATTCTTTTCTTTAACGTTATGATTTTAAATGCATATTGGTTCAAAATATTATTTCAGCCTCCAAGATTATCAATAATTGGTGTTGGCTAAGAAAAGAAAATTACTAGTCGATTCCTAAAAACAGTACATAAAATATGAAACTAGGTTTACTGACTTGGGGTTGTATGTCTCTGTGCACAAGTTAAGTTGTTTACAAATTTACATCCATGACTATCCAGACTAACATGTATGTACTGTGTATGTTTAATAAAGGGTATCATGTGCAGGTTTTTGGTGGGAAACATGCTGTCTCCACTTAGAGACTGATCACTTCATCCTTGAGTCCAGGTGGATGTTTGTGCAAAATTTGAAGAAATTTCCACCACAAGTTCCTGAGATATCAAGAAGTTCACAAGAATGAGACGGACAGAGGGCCGTACTGAAAACGTAATGCCTGCGGCCACGACTACCACCCATCTTTGAAATGGTAGTGATAAAATGTTGTTGTAAACAAACATACGTGTAAATGCGACGGGCAATGATGAGGTCACCAAATCAGAACTCAGTCCTGTACATAAAACTATGAATAAGTCAATCATGTAATTATCCTGACTGGCCTACACACCATACTAAAAAACCTTTGAAGCTCTTTTTCTGTTGTTTGCCTCGGGAAATTTACCACCCATAATCCACCAATCACATCTCACTTCACTTTACGAGTATGTGGGTAGTAGGATTAGCTTTGAGCCTGCTGAAGGTTCATAGAACAAACTGACATACTTCTCATTACATACCATTAATAATTTATAACTGCAGCTCTTCGTCTCAAATCATGATGATTTGGTCCCTAAACAAAGCACTAGTTTTGGTGGTACTGGTCTGCCAGGTGGGCAGTTTGGCCTCCTGTCGTAAACCTCAACAGGCTGACATGGAGGATGGAGTCCTGGATGCCTCTGGAGCCCCTGACTCATTCAATGAACTCCTGAAGTAGATTCAGTCAAAGTAACCTTTAAAGGAAATAAAATCATCATGGGAGCATGTAAACACTGCGTTACTCTCAATCTCTGCATACCTACAACATGTGATGCACACAACAGAAAGAGCTCGGCTGAACTGGAAGCAACCTGTGCCTCTGTTGGATTGAACCTTACATTTTGGAGTATGGAGTAGTGTTAATTTTCTCAGCTATTTTTAAATTTAGTCTCAGTCCTGTGTCAGATGTCCTTATTAAGTCGTCATTATTCTGTTTTCTGTAGTCGACTAAAAACCTGGACATTTTAGTCAAAGAAAACTGTAAATAGTCTAGTTTTAGCCAATGAAAAGTGTTGACGTTTTACTCTTTTCCAACACATTTCAGTCAATCTAGTGGAGACCAAACCTATTTTTTGTCATTTTTCTCTCATTTCACTGGACATTCACATTCTGGACAGGGAGGACAGATGGGAGAGGAGTGAAAGAAGACATCTATGTCAAACTGGAACGACCATCTCTGAACAGGGGTGGGGGTTTACACCGTCACCTGTCACCTACATACAATGCAGTCCTGACTTCTCTTCCACGCCGGTTTCAGATTCAGGTTGTTGTTTACGTTTTAAAACAATAACCCGTTTCCTTCTGTTGATCAGGAGAATGCTGAAACACTGTTTTTCTCTGAAGCTCCAGAAAATTTGGCAGAAGAAATCTCACCTGACTTTTCATCGAATGGGGGGTGACATTTTTGGCAAACTTTCTTTTAAGGCCTAATAAATTGCCTTTTTTCACCACATTAAACTGACGATAGTCAACACTATGTGGTGCAATGGGTACAGCATGAATATTTATAGAGAGCCTTGATACGTTACATGTTATATAAAGTCTGTGTGTTAGTCCTTGGTAATTCCAACAGAAAAAATAGTAGCAGGTCTATATACTAAAATAAATGCATTAACTTTATAACAGTGTTTTTATCTCAGCTCATGCCGTGTCTCATGAGGTCTAAAGCTGCTTCTTTCTCTCTAAGAAGCTCTTTGAGTCTTTTCATTTGTTCATGTTGTTTTAATTCATCACTGTCCATGGATGTTGTGGATACGCTGTCATTGGCTGGAACCTCATGAGTACATTTCTGTTGCTTCTTGGCCGTTAAGCAGCTGATCCTACCAGATGTTTTTACTTCTTTTCTCACAGCCTTTGTCCTTCCAGCTTTTTTACTTGTTTTCTCTGTTGTCCAAGTCCACTTCTCGGGCTCCTCAGTCTTTGTGCTGGACTTCACCACAGGAACTTGACTACCAGCGATGCAACATGGACAAATTGTCCGCTTCCTTGTTCTTCCCATCCTCCTTGTGTTTGCATTCAGATCCACACAAGTCGGAGTCAGCGGCTGAGTGTCTGTGTCCTGTGAGTTGGGAATGTCATTTTCATCTGTGCTGAGGAAATCCTCATCTATAGGTTCCACATAGCCTAAGGCAGAATCAGGTACATCACACGATGTTCTTGTCTCTGAACTCTGACTAGAATTGCACTTCAAAGCAGACAGAGGGTTTGTGTTCTGTTTGAAATGTGAGCATTTGAGAGGTCCAGTGTGTATGTTTGGACTTTGAGAGGCAGAGTCTGCTAACAGTTTTTGTTCACTTACTACTTCCACTGGTTTAAAATTGATGAGACCTTTGTCTTCCTTAGTTTCTTGAGAAGAGTGAAAGTCCTGTAAAAGAAGTTCTTTCCCCTTCAACCCTCTCGTTGGTTCCTGAAGATTCTCCACTGACCTTACAGACTCAGTCTGTACAGACTCACTCTGTACAGACTCACTCTGTACAGACTCACTAGCTGATGCTTCATCAATCCTCTGCAGCCAAATTTTCACATCAGCTGTTATGTTAAACATCTGTCTCAACAGATGGTCGGCCATCTGATGGGATTTTGGTGCCGGCGAAGGTGTCAACTCTGTTGCAGGATTCAATGAGCTCTGCAAGTAGAAAAAAATATCACTCTTTAAAATACAGACAATAATAAACTAGAGCACAAGTACACAGCCATGCTAGCAGCTCTGTAGTGTTCTGAGCTAAACGGTAATATCAGCAAGCAAGCATAATGTTGGCACCAAACAGAAAGCTGCTGAGGCTGATGGGAATGTTCAAAATTATGCAGGTTTTTGGTCATAGTCCAAAGCACAGGAAAAGTCAGAAGACCAACAAGATCATTTACAATTCATCTTCTGGTCACCATCTGGATTATCTGTACTCAATTTCACGAAAACCTATCCAATGTTTGTCGAGACATTTCAGTAGGGCTCCAGCTTGTGACCATTTTGTTCACCAATGTGCCACAAAAACATTTTCATTTGTTGCACCAGTACCCTTGAGATTTAGCTGCATACTTCCTCCAAGTCCCCTTTAATTCGATCAAACCGTTTCCAAAATCAAATTCTGAGCCCAGTTGAAAAACGGCATCACAATCCTGAAGTGAAAAAAGAAAATATCTTGGATCCGCCCCTTTATCTGGATCAGCAACAAAATTTAATGGGATCTATTCTGACCTGAGACCCCCCCCCCCCCACCAAGTTTAATGGAAATCTGTTCAGTAGTCAGGTTTTTCTAAACATGGGTGCTGCACACTTTAATTGTCATACATTATACTATTACACTGCATTGCAGTGAGTGCTTTGCCTCATGTCCAGTTGTGCGTTACTGGAAGCATGTTTTGTTACTGTGGCTTGACCCTGTTAATTCTGCAAATTCTTCATGACAGCGATCAATCAATCAATCAATATCAAGGACTGATACAGACCTAAACCTACAGTTGTTTAGCCAAAACATCTCATCTCTCATTTTAACCACTTTCTTGCATATCTCCCAGTTTAGTGCTTTGCTCCCTTAGCTTAGTAGCTAGACTCTAACATTTAATTGGTATTAAAGGAACTGCATTAAGCTGCTTGAAGTCCTATTTATCCTATTGATCTGTTTGTACCAGTTAACCATGCACAGCAAAGTTAATCAGGGAGTTCCTCGGGGTTCTGTGGTAATATCCCTGTGGGTAATATTATTAGGAAACACTCCATAAATATTCATTGTTATTGAGATGACACACAATTATACTTATCAAAGAAACCAGAAGAAAGTAATCCATTACTAAACTTCAGGCATGTCTTAAAGAGATAAAAACGGAAGTTGTTGTGCTGGGCTCTAAACTTCTCAGAAACACATTACGTATGATACAACTCTTTGTTTTGTTACTGGATCACATGTACCTGGGTGATATACCTGACTTTGAATGTGTAAAACTGACTTAATGTTGCAATAAGTAAGTGACCTTTCTCTGAGAAGAGATCTGTTCCAATCTGTTGGGCATAGTTAAGTGTAGCTTTAAGTCTTTAACCCATTGACAGAGTCTGTTCAAGGCGGGACCGGTGTGCTTTCATTACACCCTGATGAAGGCGTAATTGTTCTGCCTCTGAGAAGGCAGCACAGGTAGTAACAGCGTCGAACTGTTAATCAAACCTCTAATAAACGTGAGGCAGTAGGCCTGAGCGGTGGTGTGATGTTTTGCTGACTTATTATGTCTGTGGCCCACTACCACAAGACTTAAAAAGAAGCTAGTAGCAGTTAGCAGCTAACTCAAAGACAAAGAAAATCAATCAAAAATGTCTTCATATTGAGCAGACAACACGAGGTTCAGGAGCTCCTTATCATCCGATGAGAGGACGAGACCAACAGTCACCAACAGGGGAGGTACATGTTAATCCATTCTTCACTGAGCTCTGCTCGACGCACATGTAAGACATCACTAGAGGCCCATGCTGCTGTGTTTTAGTTCATACCTCTTTTGCTCACCGAACGTCGGCTCGCCATTTAAAAATCACATACCAGAGCTGCGTTGTTCCACCGTTGTGTTGTTCTGTGTAAACAAACAAAAGGCAGCATACAGAAGGGTCTTTGTTGTGTTGTTGATATGAGATCTCAGTGTGAAAATAGCTTTTGGTAGACAATCATGATGAGGGATTGGAAAAAGTAAGTGGTCTGCTGTTTAGTACGTACCTCCTACTTAGGTGATATAAGCCCCATTTCCACTGCGGAGAACCGGCTTAACTCAACTCAGCTCTGCTCACCTTTTTTCTGTTTCCATTAGGTAAAAAGTACCTGGTCCTACTTTTTTAGTACCTCCTCCGTTGCTGTTCCAAGTGAGCCGAGCAGGTACTAAAAAGTCACGTAAAATGTTACAGACCACTGATTGGTCAATGCCCGACACGTATGGAGTATCCTGCACAGGACAAATCAATGACCATAACGTTTTTAAATTGTGGCAGCTATACTGAGGAGGTGCAGACGTTCCTGTCTTAAACAGGTGATGAGAGGATCACCAGAGGTGGACGAGAGGCGTGTGTCGTGTTGAAGACTACGCCATGGCAGCTTCATGCTGCGCCCATCTACCCAGAGGAGGCACCGTTCAGCAATGGAAAACCACCCACAGAAAAGTACCCAATACCAAGGAGAGTCGAGCAGAGCAGAGCCGGCACTACACAGTGGAAATGCAGCTATACAGTACCTCATTTGGTTATTATTATTATTATTGTTATTATTATTGCTGTCCACAGTATGTGTGGGTAGCAGCACATCAAGAACCATCACCCTGAGCATGGGTGCCCCTGAAGGATGTGTGCTGTTCACGCTGCTAATGCACGACTGTACTGCTGAGACAGAATCCATCAGGGGACCGAACAGCATCAGAACCTGCACAAAACGGTTCTGCAGCAGCTTCTTCCCCCAAGCAGTTAGACTGCTCAACAACCTCCGGCCATCCCCCATATAACCGCCCCCAATCCTATACTGCCCCACCTCCCCCCTGCTCTCAAGCATCTTCACTTTCACCACCACCATGCCTCACTACTTCTATATTTACTTATTTATTCATATTCATTTACTCAGTCACCTTACTCATCTACAGTCACTTTATTCTTATGTTGCACTGTTTCTGGTCGTTGAGAAAAGTCATTTCGCTCTTCTGTATGATGTGTATATGGTTTGAATGACAAATAAACAAAGTTATTATCATAATAATAATTAGTAGTAGTAGTAGTAGTAGTAGCATTTACAATGACCCATAAAGGAATGAAAATAGTTTTTTAGGTTGAAAGTGTTTTCTTTGTGGAAGAAAAAGCTGTAAAAAGCCTCCCCTTGAAAATAATTAAAATAAATAAGAAAGCTGTACATCTCTTGTTAGAGGAAAAAGGAACAGGATCTCTAAAAAATGTCATCTCTCTTTAGAAATAAATTAAAACTGTTTTCCCTTTAAATGACATAAATGGAAGAGAAAAATGCAGAACCTTTGATAAAATATTTTCCTGAGTTCAGATTATCATAGCAGCATGTATTTCTTGACTTCTCTTGAGGCAGGTGTTATAATAATAAACAGGGTGATAACCATGATAGAACTATCATATAACTAAAGCATGTTAGCAGTGGTGGAGGAAGAATCACATCCTTCATGTAAAGCAGGATTTAACTTGAGGTGCAGCTCGTTAGACAGATAACACTGATGTCACTGACGATGAGAAAAAGGATTTCTATAGAGCATTTTATGATCAACGGCGGCACGGTGGTGTGGTGGCACAGTGGGTAGCACTGTTGCCTCAAAGTAAGAAGGTCCTGGGTTCAAATCCACCTGAAGACGTGGGACTTTTCTGTGGTTAGTCTCCATGTTCTCCTCATGTCTGTGTTGGTTCCCTCCAGGTTCTCCAGGTTCCTCCCACCACTAAAAACATGTAATATAGATGAACTGGTGACTCTAAACTGACTGTAGGTCTGAATGTGAGTCTTAATGGTTGGTTGTCTGTCTATGTGATGAGCTGGTGACTTGTTCAGGATGAACCCTGCCTCCTGCCCAAAGTCAGCTGGGATAGGCTCTGGATAAGAGGTTACAGGAAATGAATGAATGAATTTTATGATCAACATTTAAATGGAAATTCTGGGATTTTATTACCAGATCCATAAAATGTAATCATATGGGGAAGTAATGCAGGTAAACATAAACCAGTTGTTTTCTCCACTTCCAAACTCATAATGTTATGAAGTGTGTGACAACATAAAGGATCCTACAGAGACACACCAGTGTACCACAGAGACACACACCTGTGTCCTACAGAGAAACACACCTGTGTCCTACAGAGAAACACCTCTGTCCCATAGAGACACACACCTGTGTCCTACAGAGAAACACCTCTGTCCCACAGAGACACACACCTGTGTCCTACAGAGAAACACCTCTGTCCCATAGAGACACACACCGGTGTCCCACAGAGACACACACCTGTGTCCTACAGAGAAACACCTCTGTCCCATAGAGACACACACCGGTGTCCCACAGAGACACACACCTGTGTCCTACAGAGAAACACACCTGTGTCCTACAGAGAAACACCTCTGTCCCACAGAGACACACACCGGTGTCCCACAGAGACACACACCGGTGTCCCACAGAGACACACACCTGTGTCCTACAGAGAAACACACCTGTGTCCTACAGAGAAACACCTCTGTCCCACAGAGACACACACCGGTGTCCCACAGAGACACACACCGGTGTCCCACAGAGACACACACCTGTGTCCTACAGAGAAACACCTCTGTCCCATAGAGACACACACCGGTGTCTCACAGAGACACACACCGGTGTCCCACAGAGACACACACCTCTGTCCCACAGAGACACACACCGGCGTCCCACAGAGACACACACCGGTGTCCCACAGAGACACACACCTGTGTCCTACAGACCCACACCTGTGTCCTTCAGAGACACACCTGTGTCCTATAGACACACCTCTGTTCTACAGAGACACACCTGTCCTACACAGACACACCTGTGTCCTACACCTCTGTCCTACAGACACATCTCTGTCCTACAGACACACCTCTGTCCTACAGAGACACACCTCTGTCCTACAGACACACACCTGTGTCCTACAGACACACCTCTGTCCTACAGAGACACACCTGTGTCCTACAGACACACCTCTGTCCTACAGACACACCTCTGTCCTACAGACACACACCTGTGTCCTACAGAGACACAACTGTGTCCTACACAGAGACACACCTGTGTCCTACCAGAGAGACACCTGTGTCCTACAGACACACCTGTGTCCTACAGACACACCTCTGTCCTACACAGAGACACACCTGTGTCCTACACAGACAGACTTGTGTCTGTTTACCTCAATAACTGTAGAAAATGAGTTTCTCTGTAGTTTCAGTTCCAGTAGAAAATGAACTGACTGGTTTCCATCATTTTATTCCCTCTAGTCGTATGAATGTTCTTTATTCAACACGTTTCTTTGTTAGGATTAAAGTCATGACTGGGACCCATACTGTGATCTGACAGAGGATGATGATGGTGAAGAATTAAATTTTGACATGAGTTTATTTTTATTTTTTGTTCTCACTAGCATCATCTTTTCAGTATTGCTGTGTCTTGAGCATGCTATGTGCCCTACTGTTCCCTTTTTGCTTGCTATTCTACCAATGCTTACTTACTTACTTACTACTTTGGATTTTGTTTGTAGTTTTTCTTTCTTCTCTCTTGTTAATATCTGTTGAAAACTATGTTATATTAAACTCTGATGCTTGACAGGAGTGGAACTCTGTACAAGCCCTCAGGGTTTCGTTCCCTCCTTGCACTGTTTTTATGATGTTTTTATTGGCCGTTACAGCCTGTAGACTCGGATAAGAGGGGCAGTGACCTGGTCACCACTGGCCTGCCAACCAGAGAGCGTTGAGGATAAAGGCCGAAACACTCAGTGAAGGTTGGGCACCTGCTGAAGACCTCAACACATCCAGAGGAAGTAACCAACTACAACCAGACCCCCCCCCCCCCCCCCCCCCCCACACACACAGACACACACAACAGGCTCCACCATCACCCACAAGTCTCCCGAAAAGGCTCCCACAAGCCCAGATGCCATCAGGATAGTGTAACTATCAAGGGATCGAATTATCTAGTCCTAGGAAGAACTATGTGCGAAATAAATAAATAAAAAAAAAATTCAAATCAGGATGGTGAACTGGTTGGATGTGTTTCCTCCTTTTTGACACTGTCTCCCCACATTTCTTACAAACTGGGTATCTATCCTCCAGGACTGATCTTTGTGTCGTCCCACGTGACTGATTTGACTTTCTTTTGGGGGATGGAGATCAGTGATCTCTGTCGAGCTTTGCTCTGCCATCCTCTCTGCTGTGTGTGTCAGTGGCTCCCATTGCGCTGTCTGACAGGCAGTCGAGGAGTAACAGAGATTCACTGGTTGCCTTTTTTAAAAATAAAGTGGTAATAAGCAAATGTTCGTGGTATAACCACCACCAAATTTTATAGCATGGTATACCGTGATACCGCGGCAACCCTAGTGTAGAATGTTGTATCTGCAGAGTGTAGATGTTCTGTGTTCATTGATAGGCTGATTGAAAGAGCATGATTTGTGACATCAAAATAGTTTGGAAGCCAATCCTGGTATTCATCATACACAAGAGTGATATGGAAACTTGAAACCTCCAGAGCACATACAGGGAGAATGGACTTTAACAGTGAAGTAGAAAACATCCAACAATTAAACTTACAAAATGAAAATTTGCAGATTCGTATATTCTGGGATTTGTAGTGAGGGAAAAGGGATAGATGACATTTAAAAGGGTTTTAATATAGTAATTATACTTTTTCAGCGAAAACATGTCAGAACCCCAGAGATCTTTGATGTCTTTATCTTTAATTTGAAGGGGATCTTTAATATCCTGTAGTTACATTACTCCCTTCTTGAAAACATTATTCCAAAGTAATGAGAGTTAGAGGTGCCCTCACCTCTATGTTGTGAGAGTCCTCTCCACCGCTGCTGTCGGAGGTGCTGGGATCTGCTGGACTTTGTATGCTCTCCAGCTGTTGGGTGGTGCCCCGCGGACTGTTGAGGTTTGAGCAGTCATTATCACAAATCTTCATTACAGCTGAATGACAGACATGAGGAACATTTTGGACTGTGCTGACTAACATACTCTGGTCAGCTTTTTCTCCTCTTGAAGGGGAATCATCTCTACCAGTTGTACCATCCCGGCTCTTTTGTTCCGTCACAGTGTCCAAGCTGCTTGTCTCCATATGGTTGGATCCCTTCACTAAAGCCATTTGGGTTTTAAGTATCAGATCTTGTTCTGACCCAGACTCAGATTTGGGTGGAATATAAG